>PVHT020000065.1:2954294-3310832 GCA_004024745.2 Catagonus wagneri
TGCAACCTCATGGTTCTTAGTCGGATTCGTTAACCACTGCGCCACGACGGGAACTCCAAGATTTGCCTTAGATTTCTGTGTTTTTGTTTTTAACATATTTACTCTCTCTGGTGTACCAAGCTTTAGTGTAACCTGTTAACATCTTTGAAAATTCTTCAATTTGGATCCAAATCTACCGATACAAAGTGTATTTCCCTTCAATCTCTTTTGGCCAGTTCAAATTGTTGATATATTTTCTCTCATTTTATTTACTTAAAAAATAAAAAGAAGTAAAGGAGAGCAAAAGTGGCGTAAATGAACTTTTGACCTGCTGAATAGATGCTTGAATACATAAGATGCAGACTTTCTGAACATAAAAAAAAGTTCCCATTGGGGTACCATTTTATAAGATCTTGACTAAACTGATAAAGCAATAAAGGGAGTCCCTCACTTTACTATGTCTAGTACAGCATGAGGTTAAGAACATGAGCTTTGCAATAACCTACAGCTGGTTTCAAATTGCATCTCTGCTCCTCCACAGCTGTATAACTTCAGACATATTACTTAGCCCCTTTGAACTTTAATGTCGTCATGTGCAAAAATCAAATAATGGTTGCCTCAGAGGGTTAATAGGATTAAGTGAAAAAAGCAAATGAAATTACTCAATACCTGATATTAATATTAAACATCATTATTTAAAAACATATGACTAATGAGGTTGCTGTACATAGTTCAGATGCCTGTTTTTATTATAGCTAAAGATTATTTGAATCTATTTTAGAAATCATCAAGACATATTAGTTGAAAAGGAGGACAGCATACTGATAGACTGTGTATAGACTGTCTTCATCTAATTCGTTAGGTATAACTCTAGTGTAGGATTTTTAAATTTCAGAGATTGAGAACTCCTAGTATTAGGTAGACTGGTGTGGCGGTTCTGCTTAATCCTCTAGTTAGGCTCTTTTTTTCTCTTTCTTTCTCCCAGGTAATGGAGTTTTCTGATCATCCTGTTACTGCTAGGGTTCTTATGCTTATACTAAGCTTTTAAGTCTGTCTGTCTGATTATTATTCATTTTCAATCGCTGAACAAGTAATTATTAATTTCTCATCTAGGCAAGCTGCCATGCTAAGTACTTATGATATAAGCCACTGGCTGAATAAGATAATCTCTTCCTGAAAAAAAAAAAAAGGAACTGAAGAAACTTTAACTTACTAATTAGACAGTCATTTAAGTTACTATTACTGATAAGAAGAAGTACAGGGTTAGAAGACACTATTTTGGCAGGGCTTGAGGGTTTGTTCAGATAAGAATTCCCTAACAGAGTAGCATTAAACTGAGTTTTGAATGTATGTAGGTATTTATAAGGTCTACAAACATGAAACCTTAAGAAGCCATGTGATACCTAAAATTCCTGAAAGAAAGCCTCTGTGATTGGAACTCAGAGAGAAAGACGGTCATGGCTCAAGATGAGAATTATTGAGGTTGGCTGAAACTAGATGATAGAAGTCCTTTTAGGTCACATTAGATATACTTTATTTTATTTTTTTCCATAGGGAAAGACTTACTGCTAATTCTGAAGTGCATTGCCTTCATTGCTGTACATACACCATCAGTCTTTGAGCTCTGTGGTGACATTTACTCAATCTGCTTTAAAGGCTGGACTTTCTCCTTGGCATTGTGCTTTAGACCATCACTCATGTTTCTTAGACCTCTAAGATCTCTCATTATTGGCTCTCCAGGCACAGATTAGTGACACTATTGGAAATAACCTTGACTCTAGGTCAGTGTCCGCTACCAGTCTATGTCCTCAGCCAGGACCAGGATCTCGCCAATGATCAACTCTTCCTGAATTGACTGAGCATTGGAAGATTTCATCCTCAGGCTGGTGTCAACATTCCCTCTGGCATCCTCCATAACAGATGTACCAGCCACATAGTTCCCTTTTAGACTTTTAGATGTGCCCAGCCTTATTTGTACCTTACTTCTCTTCCTTCGAGTATTTCTTTAAGATGAGGACATCTATCTTCTACTTACCAATAAGAAATGCGAGCATTGGAGTTCCCGTCGTGGTGCAGTGGTTAACGAATCCGACTAGGAACCATGAGGTTGCGGGTTCGATCCCTGCCCTTGCTCAGTGAGTTAACGATCCGGCGTTGCCGTGAGCTGTGGTGTAGGTTGCAGACGCGGCTCGGATCCTGCGTTGCTGTGGCTGCGGCGCAGGCCAGTGGCTACAGCTCCAATTAGACTCCTAGCCTGGAAACCTGCACATGCTGTGGGTGTGGCCATAAAATGACAAAAGGCAAAAAAAAAAAAAAAAAAAGATATGCGAGCATTAGGATTTGTTCACTCACCAAAAGTTACACAATGAGTATGAAGTACTAAGACCCAAAGCCAAATCTCTCTGGTTCAAGAGAAGAATAACAACAGCAACAACAAAAAGCAATGCTTCTTTCCCCCCTGCCACACACACCAGCTCTGGTTACAGAATAAGAAAACCCTACTTCAGGGCTATGAACACCAGGAAAAAGAGAACCCCCAAAATCATTCTCACTCAAGACCAGAGACCTCTTTGTCACTCTCCTTTTTTCTTATTTAGTCATTTTCTTTTCTCTCTGTTTATAGATGAGTAAACAGACACCCACACTCATGGCTTAATACCCACCTACACTCATTCCAAATGTCTTGAAAAGAAATTATTTAGCTCTCTTCTCTCTCCCACTCAACTCTACAAGTTGCTCCCGAACACATGATAATTTCTCAAAATAAACTGCCAGTTTCCAATCAAAGTTTTAATTCCATATTGGACAGGTCCTGCCTTTTGCTGACACATTTTTTCTGGCAGTTTTATAAATTTCTTTCAGCAAAACTAGCAAAATTAAGTGAGGTTAAGCAAAAAACTGTTTGTTACTTTTAAAGTGGAAAAAGTAGCTTCTGTTGTGACTCAGAGGTTTAAGAAACTGACACAGTGTCAATGAGGATGCAGGTTTTTTTTTTTTTGTCTTTTTACCTTTTCTAGGGCCGCACTCGCGGCATATGGAGGTTCCCAGGCTAGGGGTCTAACAGGAGCTGTAGCTGCCGGCCTACACCACAGCCACAGCAACGCGGGATCCGAGCCGCGTCTGCAACCTACACCACAGCTCATGGCAACACCGGATCCTTAACCCACCTAGCGATGCCAGGGATCGAACCCGCAACCTCAAGGTTCCTAGTCGGATTTGTTAACCACTGAGCCACAACGGGAACTCCCAGAGGATGCAGGTTTGATCCCTGGCCTCACTCAGTGGGTTCAGGACCTGGCATTGCCACAAGCTGTGATGTAGGTAGGGCACAGATACAGCTTGGATGACGTTACTGTTGCTGTGGCATAGGCTGGCAGTTGCAGCACCAATTAGACCCCTAGCCTGGGAACTTCCATATGCCGCAGGTGCAGTCCTAAAAAAAAAAAAAAAAATTTAAATGGGAAAACACATTTTACTTTCTCTTTTTCTCATTACAGACATAAATCTACCACAATGTGAAAGAAAAGGACTATGTGAAGAAGACAGAGACAAACCGTATCAGATAATATAAAGTAAAAGCAAGAAAAGAATTATTAGTCTCTCTATAATATGCATTAGCACAGGAAAACCACCTACACTGAAGCTACAGGCAGAATTAAGAATCACCATGCTCTTCAGCAAAATGTCTGTAAATCTGCTTCTATGCTTCTACTTTTTTTTTTTTTTTTTGTCTTTTTGCTTTATCTAGGGCCGCACCCACGGCATATGGAGGTTCCCAGGCTAGGGGTCTAACAGGAGCTGTAGTTGCCGGCCTTCCCCACAGCCACAGCAACGTGGGATCCGAGCCGTGTCTGCAACCTACACAACAGCTCACGACAACACTGGATCCTTAACCTGCTGAGCAAGGCCAGGGACTGAACCTGCAACCTCATAGTTCCTAGACGGATTCGTTAACCACTGAGCCACGACAGGAACTCCGATGCTTCTACTTTTTTGAAATCAAAAAATTCATTAGGAAATTTTTCTGTAAAAGATTACCGTGTCCTTGACCTTAATTTTTACTTTTTTAGAAAATTATGATCCTTGAGCTAATTACTATATACTATACATTGCCAAGTGCATATATTTTACAATAAAACTGGACCGTATGAAACACAAGGATAGTATGTTACATAAAATAATATCCCACTAATGTTTACCTATCAGAAATATAGCACAGCTAGGACTAGGCCTTAGAGAAAAGCACACAGATTTTAAATTCAGACTACAAGATGAAGAATTGTTGAATGGTTTATGAAGTATGTGTTGCTTTTGATGAGCACTGTAATTTATATTGTACTTCATCTGGGGCTTCTCAGTAGTCAAAATTCACTCTTTATTGAGGCTTTTTGTAGGAATGACATCCTTTTTGGAGCATCCATTCTCTAACATTTAATTAATGTGTCCTTTTGGCACTTAAAATATCATCTAAATAGGATTTTGTGTGGGGGAGCTATGGGTAGTTTAAACCAAAGAGGAACAAAAATAAGCCCTGGACTCATTTTATCATATTGCCAAGAGACACGACTATAGACAAGCATCCACTGTTACACTAAGCAAGAAATCCATCTCAAATCCCATTCAGGGTGCTGAAAATTCCACCCTTAATATATTTGTAAACACATTGTCATAAAATCAAACTTCTTGCCTGATGTGGATGCTACATCACTTGGAAATTGTACAGGGGACCTGAATCTAGGAAATGTAATTTCCCTGTTGCTTACCTTGTGAAAACCCTATTTTTAATATCAACTGTATATGAGCTAGAAAGATTGTGACAACCTCATCTCTAATGCAATGAGAGTTGTGGTTATTTTACAGCGTTTTGCTTATAGAAAAACAGAAATACCGTATAGAGAAATACATACTTCATGGGTCTGATATTGATGATTTTTGTGTAGATAACCCAAATTCTGGCTATATTTAGAATGAAAAAGTACTGACCAAGATGCAAAAGACTTTTTCTTCCAGCCATACTTGGGTAAACAAAATACCCCTAGTGTGTATAAATTCACATTATAAAATTCAGTGAATTCATTATATAAATGTATTGAGAAACTTCCTTAGGTAAAACTGCATGCAATTTACAAGTTCCTATTTCTCTTTCCTTAAGTGTAATAATAAGTAATGTTGAAGTACATTATGCAGATGAAAATACTGTCATTCAAATAAAAATATTTAAAAAAATTTTTTTGATATTTTAATGTCATACTGTTTTTTATTACTCCAGTGTAGCATTTTTATTGCCTCCTTCTTAATAACTGATGAGTGTCCTATGTACTAGGTGTTCCATCTTAAGCTACCAAAATATAATACAATTAAACATACATACTAGCATTCAATATGAGGGAGAAACTATTTCAAACTGCTCAATGGTAATATTAGTCTCTTTAATATTTTCTATATTTTCACCCTGTCATGTATTTGATTCAGAAATAATTCACTTCTAATTTTACATTAATCTCAGGCACTTTGAAAATCACTACTTTAGCAAGATTAGCAGTAGCTTCTTAGTACACTGTTAAAAATTTTGTTCAAGAAAATTTTGATGGTGAATATCTTTAATGTAAATAAATTATTAATAATAGTAGTTAGTAAATTACATCCTTTATTCTTCCTTTCACTAGTTCTTCAGTTCTTTATAGGTGACAATTTAGGCATTGAATGCCCATATCTATGTAAGAAATCAAATGAAATTTGAATCTTTCTACAGATAATTATATTCTCTGGTTCCTCCTGGCTGAACTGGGACCTCATCTCATTTCTTTTTATTGATTGAATGCTATTTCCAAAGTGTTCCCACTCTGCTAATAACGCCTTTATGTCCTAGGACCCTGCACAGTGCCTGGCATTTAGTTACGCTTGTTAGAGCCTGGCAGGACTGCCATTGTCTTCTTAACCAGTGAGAGTGGTTTTGGATGTTTTTCCCCAAGGAATTAAAACTACATGTTCACCTTCTATGAGTGATATTCCACACTACCAGCCTGTTGACTGCTCCCTATTTCACTTGGCACTTTCTGGAAACTCAGCTAAAATCCATAATAAACAGTCATGAACTTCTCAGAGTCCTTACATGCAAGGCCTTGCAGGATGCAAAGGGTAGTTTTAAAGAGTTTCACAGAGTCTTACCAAATTAGACTCCAAGGCTATTCTTTACCAAATTAGAAATGATCACAATATTGTAAATCAACTCTACTTCAATAAAACATTAAAAAAAACAGAAATACATTGTTCCTTTGAGCAACAACTAGAGATACCTAAAAAGAAAAAAGAAAATCAAAGGGGAAAGTGGGTAAAAAAGACTAAAGTTAAAACATGAGAATGTCTGGCATACTTGAGTCTTTGGCCAACCAAGAGCAACAGCGTGTCACCCAAGACCAAATCTCTTACTGTGCCAAGACTGAACGATATAACTCCAAGTTAAAAAAAAAAAAAAAGAGAGCGAGAGAAAGAAATGGATATTTTAAATTTTCTGCTGGTGGGAAAATAGTGGGAGTAGTTACATAAAGTTCTCAAAACATTTTTTAATAAAAATAATGAAAGTTTTCTTTAAGTTCAATGTGTTTGTTTTGCTCATTGCTGTATCCTCAGCATCTCAAATACTGGCACATAGATATTACTCAGTAAAGATTAGTTACATGAATATTAAATACACAAATGAATTTCTGCGGAATGATACAGGCTATCTGCCTGGTACCCTTCTTCTAGTAACCGTTCTCTATTATCTTCACATGGTCGGAATAAAAACAAGTTAGTGGTCAGGTGAGACCGCTGACCACAGCTGACTGGTTCAGGAGTAGGTAACTCACCCAAACTGGGCTGATCGTAATCCCTCACTCCTTTCTTTTCCCACTCCAGTCAGGGTGAATGGGGCTGAAGTTCTAATCTCCTGAACATGGACGGTGAGTCCTTTCCCTGAGAATCACAGCCTTTGATAAAGAAGGGGAACACACCGACCTTCTTGGGATGATTGATTCTCTGATATAAACTGCAGGAACTGTTGACAGCCTTATTTCTCAATGAGATGTAGAAGAGGATTCTTGGTGGGATTTCTACGCTTGTGCTATTTGTCCTCAAGATCCAAATGCATTTATGTTCTTCACTTGTGTGAAACACGAGCATTCACAAAATAAATTTTTTTAATTTTCTTGAACTAGATCAAGGTCTGTTTTTTCTTTACCTCTTGCTATGTATGTATGTATGTATGTATGTGTGTGTGTATGTATGTATTTATTTACAGAGGCACTTGTGGCATATGTAAGTCCCAGGGCTAAGGGTCAAATCAGAGCTGCAGCTGCCAGCCTATACCATAGCTACAACAACACCAGATCAGAACCCCATCTGCAACTTACACTGCAGCTTGCGGCAACACCAGATCCTTAACCCACTGAGCAAGGCCAGGGATCAAACCAGAATCCTCAGAGAGACATCGATGGGTCTATAACCAGCCAAGCCACAACAGGATCTCCAGAGTTCTAATTTCACTCTTTCCCTCTCCCTCCCTTATTTCCTTCCTTCCTCCCTTTAAAATTAGTCGTAGGATACATCTATTTTCCATCTAAACAGAAAATTCTTTTAAAAAGAGGTATTTCAAAATGGATAATTGTAATAAGTTGTCAGTTCCCTGAAGACTGGCGTCTCTGTTCTGGGCATACAGTGAACAGTCATAGATTGAGGAGAAGTTTTAGTTTCTCAAATATGATTATGCATTTGTGTTGATACATGCTCAGAGGCTTAATATAGAAGATTAACATTATTAACAGAATTTTCTTTCTTAATAGGTTGTTTTCTTCCCATTAAGCCTGAATACTATATGTTTCTTGACAGCATGATTGATGTAATTATAATTTCTAAGTGCCAATTATTGAAGCCAGAGAGCACTGTTCGCTTACTCTGAAACTGCCAGGATGCTCCTGGGTCAAAATATCTGAAAATATGTAAGTTTAAGACACATTCAGAATTTGTAGTACTGACTCTCTTTTCTGAACTCTAATCCTAAAGGTTATTTGATCTTAATTAAAGCTATCTTTGCTATCTGGAATCTCAGCCTTTATTTATTTATTTATTTTGTCTTTTTGCCTTTATGTAGAGCCGCACCCACAGCATATGGAGGTTCCCAGGCGAGGGGTCTAACAGGAGCTGCAGCTGCCGGCCTTCGCCACAGCCACAGCAACGCGGGATCCGAGCCGCATCTGCAACCTTCACCACAGCTCACGGCAACGCCGGATCCTTAACCCACCGAGCAAGGCCAGGGATCGAACCCACAACCTCATGGTTCTTAGTCGGATTTGTTAACCACTGAGCCACGAAGGGCACTCCCAATCTCAGCCTTTAAAATGATTTTGTGAAGACCCTTGAAAGAAAAAAATGGAAGTTTATTGAAATTCATGTGATTAAAAAAAAAACCTTGAACTAAATAAAGCAACTGTTAAAACATGTTAGCATTTAACATATTCATTAATAATAGTTAATAATAGCTAACACTGACTTACTAAATGCCATTAATAAGAGATTTATAAATACTGATTTATTTAATTCTCATACAATTCTCTGAGGTAAGTATCATTATAATCCCCATTTTATAGTTAACTTCAAACCAGAGAGGTTAAAAAACTTGCCAGTTTCACTGATAATTTATCTGTCACAATTCGTCAGGGTTCTGGTGAACTCAAATGCTGTCTGTCTATACACCCACACTTGGTTGTAAGAGACTGAACTGACTGATTTAAACCTTCCAAATATTCTTCAAGAATCAGCAATTTTACCTTCAGGCAATTTGCTTTTCTTTGGTATGTGGTGGGGAGAGTGTAGACTATAAAATAAAATGAAGAATGGATATAAAAGATTTGCAAAGAAAAATGAAATTAAAAAGTATTCAAGTATTTAATAACAAGCAAGTCAATAAAATGTACTGAGTATACATTGGATAAAAAAAATCATTGCACTCACCTTGAGGGGAAGGAGGGTGTGCTAATGCCACAAAAAGGAATTTTGGATTCAGAAAGCCTGTATCGTATCCTATCTATGAGCATGAGCATGGCGCATCACATTTCTAACACTACAAGATACATCCTTAAAATGAAAGTAAGGATTTATGCCTTACTGCTCAAGCATGGATATTCTAAGGAACAAAAAGATCTTTCAAGTGAAGTAAAAATCATGAAGTACAAAAATGCATTATAAATATAAGGTATTATTAATTTTATTAGTTACAGGTTTTGAAATGTATCAGAATTGCCAATTAACTCCACCCAAACCCACTAGGTAATGCTGTCTTTATTTATATTGCCATAGTATTATTTGCTTTAAAACACCCCATTAAAATGCATCATGTTAGATTTAAAATATCTTTTATTACCCAAAGAATTATTCCAGTAGTCCAAAGACTTAAGTACTTAAAATTTAAGTACTTTAATTTTAAATTTCAAGTTTAAAAAAGTCTGAGTATGATTACTGATATTCTGAAGGTTTCCTCTTATTTTAATAATGAGTAATATTAATAGAATCACACCTTAGTTGTTTTCATGGTAGACGAATAAAGAATAGTATCATCAGGAAATTGGCTTTCATGTTTACTACACAGCAAATGTGGAAGCAAAGATAATGGTAGTATTAAAATACTTGGTCCTTGTTCATTTTGTTACTCCTCTGAGTTATGTTATAAATTAGAAGCTTACATAATGAGAGTGTCTTTCTTCAGAAATTTATATAGCTTTCTTTAGGAATGTTGACATTCATCAACATAATTACAAATTTTTCATTTATGACTTCCTAAGAAACATTTTAAACTGATTGTTATATCAAAAACATCGAAATTACTTGATTTTACAATGTATTAAGTGCAGCTCTGCCGAGATCACCACCAAAGCACTGACTACTTTCTCATTCATAGAGCTTGCCCCACAGAATGAATAATCGGGAAATTAAATGGTACCATTACATTTGAACAGGATTTGCGAAGTCTTATTTTTATTTTAGAATGTGGAATCTGGGGAGTTCCTGTTGTGGCTCAGTTGGTTATGAACCTAACGAATCCATGAGGACTCAGGTTTGATCCCTGGCCTCACTCAGCGAGTTAAAGATCTGTCATTGCTGTGAGCTGTGGTGTAGATCACAGACGTGGCTCGAATCCTGCATTGCTGTGACTATCACGTAGGTCGGCAGCTCAGCTCTGATTCGATCCCTAGCCTGGGAACTTCCATATGCTGCAGGTGTGGTCCTAAAAAGCAAAAAAGGAAAAGAAAATAGAATCAGGTCCTGTGGAGAGATGCCCATTTCTCAGAAATAGAAAATAAGCACTACCATAAACAAGAGAGTAAGGGAATGAAAGAGCTTTGAAACATGTTGCCTATCAGAGTTGAGTTTAGTCGCACAACTTTAAATGTGGTTACTGCCAGGAGGTAATGGAGTGGAGAAAAATTGATGGGCTGGTAGACACATCTAACAGCAACTCAGCCTGGTGAACTTAGAGCTTTGGAAACAATAACATCAACTAACTCAAAAATAACTTTTAAAAGTATTTTCTTTTTGCATTTTAGGGCTGCACCCGGAGCATGTGGAGGTTCTCAGGCTAGGGGTCGAATCGGAGCTAAAACTGCCAGCCACAGCCACAGCCACAGCCACGCCAGATCCGAGCTGCATCTGTGACCTACACCACAGCTCACGGCAACACCAGATCGTCAACCCACTGAGCAAGGCCAGGGATCGAACCCGCAACCTCATGGTTCCTAGTCAGATTCGTTAACCACTGAGCCACTAAGGGAACTCCTTAAAAGTATTTTAAGGCCACAAACTTTCACCACAGAGCATCCACTCTGCCTCTGCTCCCTACTCTTGATTTACTCATCTCCTTTTAAATCTTCTGTCAGATATATGAAAGAATTAAGCATGTGACATCAGAAAGTACACGGTCTTTTCCACAAGTTCATGGATTCCATGGAAACCAAATATAATCATGTTTAAAAGAGCTTTTATAAAATATGTAAACAACAAATTTCTGTAAGAAAAATTTTATATTAAGCTTGGACAATTTTCTATGGATACTTTTTCTATAAGTGAATATGGAAATACCCATTGCAAGAGTGTTCACTTAGGATGCAGAGAAGAAAAAAGTCAGTAGTATTATCTTATCTGCACCATTTATTAACTGAGTGACTTGGACAAAATTATTCAACTTCTCTGGGCCTCAGTTGCATCACAAAATCTCCATATTAATTGTACCTATCACATAGAATGATTGCACAAATGATCAGTTACTGTAAGTAAAATTTGTATAGTAGCGCTTGCTACATAGGAAGTCCTCCATAAATTAGCTATTTTTCCTGTTACAGAATCCATACCTTATTGTACACATGAGATAACTGAATTCCAAAGATACGCAGGGCCTCTGCAAGGGTACTCTGCAATATCAGGAGGAACTAAGCCTTTCAACTAGTCTTCAACTTTATTCTCCTTCAAATCAATAACAATCAGCTCCTCTTTTGTGTTACATGTTGTTTGTGCACAACTCTGTAACAGTTTTTACACAATGGATTTTGATTACATGTTTCTTTTCTAATTTAAAAAATTTGATTAATATTTTTATTATTATAGTTGATTCACAATGTTGTGCCAATTTCTGCTGTACAGCAAAGTGACCCAGTCTCTCTCTCTCTCTCACACACACACACACACACACACACACTACCTTTCTTATATTATCTTCCATCACCATCTATCCCAAGAGATGTGTTCCTTTCTTTCTTTCCCCCTTTTTTTTTGTCTTTTTACGGACATACCTGAGGCATATGGAGGTTCCAAGCTAGGGGTCGAATCAGAGCTGTAGTTGCTGACCTACACCACAGCCACAGCAATGCCTGATCTGGGCCTTATCTGTGACCTACACCACAGGTCACAGCAACACCGGATCCTTAACCCATTGAGTAAGGCCAGGTATGGAACCTGTGTCCTTGTGAATGCTAGCCAGCTTCCTTTCCACTGAGCCACAACAGGAACTCCTATCCCAAGAGATATGTTTCTATCTTAACCCATATTTCCCCTATCTCCAGCTAAGCATGAAGTCATTGAAGCAGGCAAAATGTATCTTAGTCCTGAGTACAAAGCTCTGGAACATGCTGGTAGTTCAGTAAATATTTGTTGAATGAGTAAGTGAATGAACGAAAGTATAAATGAGTGATTTTGTTAATTGTAGGAACCGACCCTCTAAGTATTTCCCTGGTGAAATGATAAAGTCTCTTCCTGTCAGTCTTCTGTAGCTGTTTCTAATAGAGTTAGAACCAATTCTGAAAGGGTAAGACAATTTCAGTAACGTTGTCACCCCTCTTTAATAAATGATGCAATTTCTGAGTAAAGCAATTCAAGTTCTCTTAGCTCTTGCAATTATTGACCATCTGATTACAAGTGTGTCTCGCCTCCTAAGTGGAAACGTGCTTTCAGGTGTTGCTACAATAAAGAGATTTAGATCAACACCATATTGATTCTCCTGTATACTGAATAAAGTCCTTAACTACCTGCTTCCAGCACTTAACCAAAGTGATGCCCAAGGACTGCTCAACTTAGCATAACTATTCACATGAACTATGAAACAGATTTTGGTCTTGGAGACTGAGCATTAAAAATGGCAAGCCTCTAATTTACGCCAAAAAAACAGAAATAAAACTTTAAAAAGGGCATTGACAACATAAATAGAAAAAAAAATCATCAGAAAAATGAGATGAAAAGTGAGAAACTGCACAACTCAACATATATTTTTAATGCTTTGTAGATTCTTAATAAATCTAGCTTTGCACGTCTAAGAAAAAGGAACAATTAGTCTGCTAAAGATGAAAGGTAGTTATGGGTCTCCTCTTAATTAAATAACTAGTGGAGAAAATGCCACAGAAGAGTGACAGGGGAGATATTAAAAAAAATGGAAGAAGAAGAAATAAGGTTTACAGAAAACATATAAATTAGTGAGAATATATTTTTTAAAGATCTTTTTGGGCCTTATATAAACAAAAAAGAAATATGTTATTAGAGGTCTTTATTTCCAAACCCCTTACGAACTTGTTTTGTTTTCTCGAATGTGGCTTAACCTGAAAGACTACCTTAGGCAGAGAATCCCTTTTATTTTCCCTCTGTATGGACTAGAGGCTACATCTTTTCTACCACTTTGAAGTAGAGAGAGAGAAAGAGATTATTGAATAAAAGTGAATATAAAAAAAAAAGACAGCATTATTCGACAGTCTTTGTTAAGCACTTACTCTATGCAGGGCACCAGAGAAACAAAGATGGATGACAGCACTCTTTCCATACACTGCTCATGATCTAATATTTTGACAAATTTAATGTGGTAACCAACAGGATAAATTATTCATTCCAGGAATTGAGCTTGTCAGTTTTATAAGCCATGGTTAAACATTTAGAGTTGCTTGGAAATAAATGATATAACTTTTCAGATTAGACATAGATTAGGAAATAGGTATCTATATTTTCCTCAACTTTTAAAAATTTGTCTTTAAAATTTTTTTCTTTTACTAAATGTTGTTCCCCTGATAACTACACTTCATTTCCTTTCCCGAAGGAAAATATACCCATTAAGTAATAAATCTTGAAATAAGGAAAGAAAAATTTTAATCTATCATTATAGGTAAGAAAAGTAACCCATTATCATGACGAAGAAAAATAGGTTTATTTTAGTTACAAGTTCCTAACGATCGCTCAAATGTCATGCTAATGACTCAGCGCTTATTCACCCATCAGACAAAACACCCCATACTTAGAAGACTTCAAGGCTACATTAGATCCTCACTTGTCTGAAGGTCACCTGTAATTATTCACTCACCCACCTCACAGGGGCACCGGATGGAAGGACTAATGTATCATTGATAACTACTTTAAATGGTATGTATTAAAAGCCAGATTCACATCTTGTATTCCTTTATGGAAAGTCACTGAAAAGGCAGGATAATGAAATAGTCTCTGGAGATTTTCAGCAAAAGAACCTGTCTGAATGGGTGAGAAATCATTTTTAAAACCAAGCGCACCAAGAAAGGACTGCAGCTGCTCTAAAGCACAGGCCCCCTGATGGTATCTTAACAAATACTCCAGACATACATTACATTACATCATTGCTGCCATCTGTACACAACACTGTCTTTTGGTGAGAAGTGAGTGTGATCAGACACAGCTCTTGAGACTATTATAATTTTATTTTGAATGGATGTTTTTTAGTACTTCAGCCTTTAACACAAAACGCTCTTATATTTTAAGGCAGAATTGCCTTTTTTAAAAGTGAAACAAAATCTTGAAGCTATGAAAACACACCTCCAATATCTCATTTATTTTTCTACATTTAAACAAAGAAATTTTAGCTTAAATCCATGCGGAATCACACATTTTAAATCACCTGTGATCACTCTTATAAGTTAATAGGAAAGAATATTTATATAAATGTAGAAAAACATTCCTGGCAGTTTCTGAGGTAAAGATAAGTTATGAGCTAGGAGTTGATTAAACATGAAGCCAAGGTATTCTGGATTATGGTATGGTATGGTTTGCTCGTAAGGAATGAGAATTAGAAGGAAGAATACCCGTTCCAAAGTGTCCATGTGTCTTTGGAAGTGAAGAGTTTGCAAACACAGAATCTCTTTAAAAGTAGCAGCACCTCACCAAACTTCTGATTCAGCATTCTCTTAATCAGCTCTAAAACCAAGCGATGCAAAATGGCCAAATATCATGTGAGTTAGAGCGGTAAATATAAAGTGGTTAGGGGAAAACTGGAGTGCTAATAAGTATGCGAAAGTTTAGTAGGTAGACTGTACCTATTCCCTTTGAACATGTCCATGGCCTTGAGATCTGTGCATATCATATGTTTCATATCAAAGGAAACTTTGCAGATGTAATTACAATAGGGGATTATTTTATTATTTTTATTTTGGATTAGCTAAGCCCAACATAGTCACACAAACCCTAAAAAGCAGAGAACTTTCTCCAGCTAGAGGAAGAAAGCTTGCATCAAAAAAGCGAATCAGAGGGATTGGAAGCATGAGAAAAATTCATGCTTACAGATTCACAGATAGAGAGGGTAGGTAATGTGACAGAATACAACTAATCTTAAGGTGCTGAAAGAGATTCTGGGCCTACAGCCAGCATGGAAAAGGGGCCCTTAGACCTACAACTGCAAAGAACTGAATTGTGACATATTAAATAGCTTGGAAGTGTATTATCCTCCAAAACCTCCAAATAAGTGTGAATTGCTGTCTTGACTTTGGCCTTGTGAGGCCCTAAGAAGAGGGACCAGTCAAGTTCACTTGAACTTCTGGTCTACAGAAATATGAGATGATAAGTTTGTGTTGTTTTCAGCCACTAAATATGTGACAATTTGTTACAGTAATGGAAAACTAGTAGAAGGAGGTTACATCTGATCACATATCTGCCTTGTGAACTCAGTGATATCAGTTACACTTCTGCAACTCAGTTTGCACCTGTGTTCTAGAGACATCTTTTCAACGAGCGCACCTGTTTGAAAGGCACTGTTCTGGATGCTGATATGAATTCGAGTGCTGAAAAAACGTATATGAACTCAAGGGAAAGACCAATGGAGAGACAAATGAAGAGAGATCTGGAGTCAGATGACTGAGGAAGAAGTAAAGCCTTCACAGGGATGTTAATGGAGGTGAAATCAATGGGACGAGGGTCTTGGAATTGTTTGGGAATCTCATTGTTGCCACAACCATCCAAACACTATCATAAGTAATAAAGAAACCCAAAGTGCAATACACTCTGTACCACTCAGACTGCCATAAATTTTATATGTACACCCGGTAATCACTTATAAAAATGTATAGAAAATTTTAATAAATATTTGTGTCCAAAGAAAAAGTTTTTGAAGAAAGAGGAGGAGAAAAATGGTGAGGTGGGGCTACTTTTAATGACCAATTATCATAACCAGAAACAAAGTCAATTCCTAATAAGAGAATCATTTTGCTCTCTTGAGAACAAAAGAGATTAGGAACAAGGATAGATACAGAGGCCATATCCAAAACACATTTAATGTTTCGCAATTTTATATTAGAAAACTGGAAAATAATTGTTATTCTTGTAATGAAAACTATATAAAAGCAAGACTGACCAAATTCTGCCTGGTGGAGCCTGTGTAATAAAAGATGGAGTAACAGTGCTCAAGGTCAGGTTATTTTAAAAAAGCCTGAATAGATATGATTGAATTGAAGAAGATTAACTGGGGAGCAGTTCAGCCAAGGATAAAATGGATAAAAAACAATTGGGATAATAAGATGTTAGAAATAAGTTTCTCTAAGGAGAATTCCAGGTAGATATATATGCTTTTCTACATAGTTGAATAAATCCAACTTGCTGATCTTGGTGCATTAAAGAAGAATCTCATCATTAGTGAGACTAAATAAGACTATATGCCTTTTGCTTTGTTAGAGAGTCTAAACACTAGATTTTATGTCAGGAGAATATCGGACTTGGGAATCCTGAGGCTCTCCGCAAACTCTAGAATAATACAAATGCTTTAAAAAAGACAAGCTATTGTGTATATCAGGACCTTTGGAAAGAGGTAACTTTCAAACATATATCTATTACTGAAAGCAATTATACATTAAAATTTAAAGTATACAAATATACCACAGAGAGAAAATTGTCTAACACCTAAATTTTAATAAATGTCAAAACCTATGAAAATTCTTCTCTAAGATTTAATATTTCTGATAGTGCTTATATCTTACTAGCTATCTGACTATTATATCTTACTATCTTGCTTATTAGAACAAATGTATTATTTATACTTGAGAATCTCAGATAATAGGAAATGATATTGTTTTAGATGTAATTAATAACAAGCAGTATTTCAAAAATCTCATTACTTAAGGGTGAAGATCTCTTCAAATTTCAGTGACTGTAAAATAATGAGCATTCAGAATAATAATTTAGTACATAAAAGTAACAAAGATGCATGTTTTAAAAACATTTATATTAGGAAATAAGATAAAAATATACAAAAAATGTAAGGCTATATAATTTAAAACAGGTTTTGAATGATATTTTTTAATTTCTTAGCCAAATGTATTGCTAGCTTCACATATTTTTGATGTGCTTTATTTATAACAGAATTACCAGAAGAAATTTAAAATAGGTATGATATTTTATCATTTCTTTTTGCATCTTTCTTTAATGCAATGAATTTAATAATATTTATAGTTGTACAATCACCGTCACAACCTAATTTTAGAATATTTCCACCACAAGTCCCCATTCCTTCCCTCATTCTTCTTCCCTCCACAAACCTATCTCACTTGGTAACCTTAATAATTTTTTCAAAGTTTGTGAGTCTGTTTCTGTTCTGCAAATAAGTTTACTGTATCTTTTTTTAGATTCCACATATTAGTGATAGATGATGTTTGTGTCTCACTGTCTATATAGCTTCACTTAGAATGATAAATTCTGGGTCCATCCATGTTGCTGCAAATGCCATTATTTCATTCCTTTTCATGGTTGAGTAACAGTCCATTGTGTATATGTACCACATCTTCTTTATCCACTCTGTTGATGGACATGTAGGCTGCTTCTATGTCTTGGCTATTGTATATAGTGCTGCAGTGAGCACTGGGGTACATGTATCTTTTTTTTTTTAATTATATTAATGGATTTTATTTCAATTATAAGTGTACATAAATCACCACAAGTCAATTTTATAGATTTTGTATCCCAAGTACATGTATCTTTTTGAGTTGTGGTTTTCTCTGGATAGATGCCCAGGAGTGGGATTGTTGGATCAAATGGTAACTCTATTTTTAGTTTTTCAAGGAATCTCCATACTGTTTTTCATAGTAGTTGCACTAATTTTTATCCCCACCAACAGAGTAAGAGCATTCACTTTTCTCCACACCCTCTCTAGCATTTATTGCTTGTAGACTTTTTAATGATGGACATTCTGGCTGGTATCAGATGGTACCTTATGGCAGTTTTGATTTGTATTTCTCTAATAATCAGTGATATTGAACATTTTTTCATGTGTGTTTTGGACATCCGTATGTCTTTGGAGAACTGCCTGTTTAGATCTTCTGCTAGTATTTTGTTGAGGATTTTTGCTTCTGTGTTCGTTAGGGATATCGGCCTGTACTTTCTTTTTTTTTTGTGGTATCTTGTCTTGGTTTGGTGATGGCATTCTTGAAGAATGAGTTTATGACTATTCCTTCCTTTGCAATTTTTTGGAAAAGTTTCAGAAAGATAGGTGTTAACCCTTCTCCAAATTTTTGATAGAATTCACCTGTGAAGCCATCTGGTCCTGGACTTCTGTTTGTTGGAAGTTTTTTAATCACAGTTTCAATTTCAGGACTTGTAATTGGGTCCATTTATCTATTTATTCATGGTTTAGTTTTGGAGGATAATACCTTTCTAAGAATTTTTCCATTTCTTCTAGGTTGTCCATCTTATTGGCATACAATTGATTGTAGTAGTCTCAATATCCTTTATATTTCTGTGATATCTGTCGTAACTTCTTTTTCATTTATAATTTTATTGATTTGAGTCATCTCTCTTTTTTCAAGATGGGTCTGGCTGAGGTTTTATCAATTTTGTTGATCTTTTCAAAGAACCAGCTTTTAGTTTCATTGATCTTTTCTATGGTTTTCTTCATTTCTATTAAATTTATTTCTGTTCTGTTCTTTATGATTTCTCTCCTGCTAACTTTAGGTCTTGTCTGTTCCTTTTCTTTTTTTTTTCCTAGTTGCTTTATGTATAAAATTAGATTGTTCATTTGAGATTTTTCTTGTTTCCTGAGGTAGGCCTGTGTTGCTTTTGCTACTTCCCATAGGTTTTGGATTGTTGTATCTTTGTTGTCATTTGCTTCTATGTATTTTTAAATTTTCTTCGATTTCTTCAGTGATCCATTGGTTACTTAGTAGCATATTGCTTAGTCTCCAAGTGTTTATGTTTTTTGCAGTCTTTTTTTCTTGCTGTTAATTTCTAGTCTTATATCATTGTGGTTGGAAAAGATGCTTGATATGATTTCAAATTTCTTAAATTTTCTGAGGCTTGATTTGTGGCTCAGAATGTGATCTATTCCAGAGAATGTTCTATGTGCATTTGAGAAGAATATTTATTCTGATGCTTTTGGATGGAATATTCTATAAATATCTACTAAGTCCAACTTGTATAATGCATCATTACGGCCTGTGTTTCCTTGTTTATTTTCTGATTGTACGATTCTTACATTGCTGTAAGAGGGGTGTTTATAAAAGTTGCGCACTATTATTGTGTTTTTGTCAATTTCTCATTTTAAGGCTGTTAGCTGTTGCCTTATATATTGAGATGATTGTATGTGCATGCAATTACAATTGTTACATCTTCTTGGATCGATCCTTTGATCATTATGTAATATCCTTTGTCTCTTAGTTCATTCTTTGTTTTAAGATCTATTTTGTCTTATATGAGTATTGTTACACCAGCTTTCTTTTTATTTCCTTTTACACGCAATATTCTCTTCCATCCTCTCACTTTCAGTTTATATTTGTCCCTAGAACTGAAATGGTACTTTTGATGACAGCATAAATGTGGGTCTTATTTTTGTATCCATTCAGTCAGTCTGTGTCTTTTGGTTGGGGCATTTGGTCCATTTACATTTAAGGTAATTGTTGCTATGTATGCTCTCATTGCCATTTTGTTAATTGTTTTGGATTTGTTTTTGTTGGTCTTTTTTCTTCACTTCTCTTGTTCTCTTGTGGTTTGATAACTCTTTAGCATTGTGTTTGGATTACTTTTTCTTATTTGTGTGTGTATTGTAGATTTTTGCTTTGCAGTTACCATGAAGTTTTGATATAGGTGTCTTATATATATACACACACATAAGATTACAAGTTGCTACTATAAGTTGTTGATTTTAAGTTTCTGTTCTCTAATTGAAAATACATCTCCAGTGTCCTGCATTTGTACCCTTTTCCTCTATTTCTGGTTTTGGCAGCATATTTGTGTGTGGATGATTTCCTACCTTTACTATACGTATGCCTTTACTGGTGAGCCTTGTCATTTATAATATTTTGTTTCTAAGTGTGGCCTTTTCTTTTCCACCTAGAGAATTCCTTTAGTGTTTATTGTAAAATGGATTTAGTAATGATGAATTCTCTTAGCTTTTGTTTGTCTGTAAAGCTTTCGATTTCTCCTTCAAATCTGAATGAGAGCCTTGCTGAGTACAGCAATCTTAGTTGGAGGTTTTGTCTTTTTATCACTTTAAGTGTATTGTGCCACTCCTTTCTGGCCTGCAGGGTTTCTGCTGAAAAAAATCAGCCAATAGACTTGTGATGGTTTCTTCGTATGTTATTGTTTCTTTACCCTAGCCACTTTCAATATTTTCTCTTTGTCTTAAATATTGGCTGGTTTGATTAACATGTGTCTCCTGGTGTTCTTCCTTGGGTTTATTTTATGTGGTAGTCGTTGTTCTTCCTGGATTTGAGTGAGTGATTCCTTTCCCATATTACCTAAGTTTTCAGCTATTATCTCTTCAGATATTTTCTTTGGCCGTTTCTCTCTTCTCCCCCTGGCACCCCTATAATATGGATGTTGGTGTGTTTAAAGTTTCCCAGACTTCTCTTAGATTGACTTTGTTTCTTTTCAATCTTTTTTCTCTTTTCTGTTTTGCATCGGTAATTTCCCCCAGTCTGTCTTCCACCTCGTTTATTTGTTCTTCTGCTTCCTTTTTTCTGCCGTTGGTTCCTTCTAGTCATTTTTATATTTCAGTTATTGTATTTTACATTTCTGGTTGCTTAATCTTTAAATCTTCTATTTCTTTGGTCAGTGTTTCTTGTAATTTATTGGTCTTTGCCTGCAGTTTATTCCCAAGATCTTTAATCATCTTTCCTATCATTAGTCTAAAGTCTTTTTCATGGAGGTTGCTAATTTCTAATTCACTTTGCTGTTTTTCTGGGGTTTATTCTTTTCCTTTATCCTTATCTATTCCTTTTCCTTTTGTATAAATTTTTGTTTGGTCTCCTTTTTGCAGGCAATAGGGTTGTAGCCTCTCTTGCCTCTTATGTCTGCCCACTTTTGGCTGAATTTTGTACAGGAGCTTCCTGCAGGCTTCCTGATGAGAGGGACTGATGCCTGCCCACTGGTAGGCGGAACTTATTCTTATTCCTCTGGTGTGTGGGGCTTTGTCTCTTGGTCTGATTAGAGGCAATTCTGTGCCTAGGAGGACTCTAAGCAGTCCATCCTGTTTATTGATGGGTGGGGCTGTATTACAATCTAGTTTGTTGTTTGGCCTGGGGATACTTCTCAGCCCTGATTGGTAGGGCCATATTTTCTCAAAATGGCCAATTCCAGGGGCATTCACATTGATGATTATTCCTGAGACCCTTGCTGCCAATGTCCTTCCCCCACAGTCTCCACCTGTTTTCCCAGGATATCCTCCAAGATTTGCAGGCAGGTGTTACCCAGATTCCTATGGAGTCTCTGCTTTGCCCTGGGACTCCATGCACATGCACATGAAAGCCTGTGTGTGCCTTTCAAAAGTTGAGTCTCTGTTTCCCCCAGTCCCATGGAACTCCTGTGCACAAGCCCCACTGGTCCTCAACATCAAATGCTCTAGGGGCTCCTCCTCCCAATGCCAGACCCCAGGCATGGGAACCTGATGTGGGGCTCGGAACTCTCACTCCTGTGGGTGAGCCTCTGTGGGCCACCCACCCAGTGGGTATGGGGTTGCTTATATTGTGTAATCAGCCCTCCTACTGTCTCAATGTGGCCTCCTCTTTGTCTTTTGGTGTAAGATATATTTTTTGGTAGTCTCCAGTCTATTTTGTTGATGATTATTAAGCAGTTGGTTGTAATTTAATGGTTTTCATAAGAGAAGCTGAGCTCCAGTCCTTCTAATCTGCCATCTTAATCCTTTCTCCTGAATGGTTTCAGCATCACATAATTTTTAACGTCTATTTTTAATCAATTATTCAGTTAAAAATGTGTATCATGAGTAGATTAAGTTAGTGTCTACTAAATCATTTAATAATATACTACTACTGAAGCTGAGATAGTATCATATAGTGCCTATATTGGCTTAAAAGTAATTATCTTTTTTTCTGTTTAGGGCTGCACTGGCAGCATATTGAAATTCCCAGACTAGGGGTCGAATTGGAGCTGCAGCTGCCAGCCTATGCCACAGCCTCAGCAACAATCACAGCAACGTTGGATCCAAGCCATGTCTGCAGCCTACACCCCAGCTCATGGTAACACCAGGTCCTTAACACACTGAGCAAGGCCAGGGTTCAAACTCACATCCTCATGGATACTAGTCAGGTTTGTAACCCACTGAGCCACAACTCCCCAAAGTAATTTTCTTCAATCTCGCTTTGACAAACAAAATTTTGAAATATGCTTACAGTCAATGGATTACAATGCCTTGAGTTAAAGTAGATACAGACATAAGTTAAAATCACAGTATGATTCAGTTATTTTGTAGGATGGTATAAAGCTTAAATGTGCTCCATTCAGTGTCAGTTGAATATCCACCTTGGAAACTAAGTGTTTTACCAGGAGAGCTGGCATTCACATTCACAAAAGAGACACAATTCCTGCTTTGCTTCCCCACACTTACTTTGAAAGGTACCTCTGAAAGGGTTCATCAAGTCCACTCAGTACAAGGCTACATGTGTTTCAATAAATCAAATACTTGGTGGGAATCATAGTTTAAAATGTTAACCTTGAGAAATTACAAGTCATGAAGGCTTTAAAAAATGTCTAAAAATAAAAGATGAGAAGCAAATATAATTTTCTGTTTTATTTTAAGCTCCGAGGTCCAAATCTATAAAATATTAAAATAGTATTACTTTAAAATGTTCAAAGGAAAAAAGCAAACTGTGTCCTTACTTAATTGCTGGTCTATTATATAACATAGTCACATGTTCACAACATATCAAGTCCATTTTAATATTAGTCCTAAACAGGTTCTCTGCTTAAGATAAAGATAATGAAATAGATTGCCATCTTCCATATTTTCTGCAGTACTGTAAAATTCATTAGAAAGACAAAATATCATAATCTGTGGAAAATATGAAGTAGTAAACAGCACAATTTAATAGTGATCCAATCTGGTCTAGTGACTAGAGTTGGAGGTATTTGGCTCGAGAAAGTTATTGTGTCCTGAGTCTTATTGGCAACAGTTAGGAAGATAGGATAATGACATTTTCTAGGCAGTGTTAGGTGGTAAGCACTTGATGATAAATACAATATATTATCTCTGGTTTCAAGGTGGAGTTAGGTATTGGGTTAGTGGAAATGTTTTCAGGATGTTGAAATCATAACATAATTTTGTATAACTTTTCAGATGAATGGGGTTGCTTTGGCATGTACTGATAAGTAGAAAGGATGAGAGAGCCTTGGAAATGACAATATTTCAGTTTAAAAAGGGGGAGGATATAGAAAAATACAATTTGGTATCCTCAATGAAGTAGGAGGGGAACAAAAGGAATTGGTGTCTTAAAAGTCAAGAGAATGGAGATTGACTGGTCAAGAACAAAACAGTAAATATTTGTATTCATTTTTGCTGAGCATTTTATAAGAGGAGATATAATTAATCAGTGGAATTTATATAAAATGGATCTGCTAATGACTTTGTGGAGAGTATCTTTCATGGTGGTGTCAAAATCCTGCTGATAATACAGTAATAAGGGAATTAAGTGGGGAACAAGTAGGGATAAGGAACTGGGTTTAAAAAGGCTACTGAGGAATGTGATGAAAGCTGGAGGTAGAGGGGTTTTTAATGATAAGGTCTCCAGTTTTCTTTTTCCTTTTGGAAATGATCTAAAATAAAAGGGACAATTCATGGCAAAGGGAAGAGAAGAAATAATCTCAGAAGGAAAATCTTTGCATATGAGAGAAGGGGCTGGAGCCCAGGTTGGGATGTTAAGTCTACTTGAGAACAAGAATGGTTCATATTTCATGAGGAAAAAGAAATGTAAAGAATAAGGCTACAGGTGGGTAACAGATTTAGTTATAGAAATGCAAATTCATTTTCTTTTCACTGCTGTGTTCCCATTGAGATAAGATTGTCTAACCATTTGACCACCAGATATGATTGAGGAATGGAAATGGGTTTTAGAGCCATGAAAATATCTGCAAGAGATATATTTTAATGACTTTAATGATGGGCTCTGAGATCTAAGATAACAAGTAAAAGAGGTAAAGGTGTGGGCAAAGACAACAGACAGTGAATAAATGGTGAGGACAATAAATTGGAGCTCCTGTGTGGTTAAAGAATTATTACAGTAGTGTTTATAGAGAAAACGAGCTGGTAAAAAAATATGAAATGTGAGTAAGAATGTAGGATGCTTAAATCTGGGCATTTAGAAGTGGGGCCATTATTGATAATGACAAATTATAATGCATGACCATAGGACTGGATATCTGAAGCAGAATAGAGGAAAAAAATGATTGGTGAAATGGTCAAAAAAAAAAAAAAAAAAACGGAAGCCAGAATTAAAGAAACACCTCTGTGATTCTTGAAGTTGCCAAGAATACTGGCAAGAGACCTCTGCAGAGAAAGATGCTCAGCCACTGCAGAGAAAGATGCTCAGCCAATTGTCAAACATTCAGTGAATAAGAGTAATAATGATGAGGTAGTATATGACTGAACAAGGAAGCCTAGTGGGTGTACAGTAGAGAAAACATGCACTTCTTTGACACTTTAGCCAGGTACTTCTCTCCTGATGTTGGAGTAAAGACCATTCAGTCTAACTATAAATTTAAGAGCCGGATTGGCTATATTAAAATATATTAGTATCATTACCAAAAAATCTGAAGAGTTTGATCAATTACAGACAAAAATTTATAAAATGACTTTAGTAATTTAATTTAGAAAATTTCCATTTATTACTTTAATCATAGAACAAATGCCTATTAAGTCCTTATATATTATATGTTAGACACTATGCTAGGCACAGTAGAGTGTAAGACTGATATAATTCTTTGCATCTTAGAATTCAGAGCCCAGTGGGGAAAACAGACAATAATGGATAATTGCACATTTTTATATTCAACGTATAACTGTGAGAAGTGCTTTGAATGAAAAGTTCAGGTTCCAACAAGTATATATAATAGAGGATGCAGCTACCCTACGATAACGTCCTCAGAGTTGTATGCCACGTGCAGCTCCTCTCAATGGTATGTTTGCTAAATGGAAGATGGAAACTATTACCAATCTCATTTATCCTTAGTTAAGTCAGATTTATGCAGAACCTAAGCAAACCAAGAGGCTGAGCGATTAAATAACTGATACAGGTTTCAAAACTGCTATAGATTTCCAGTCTTGATTCTACAGGTTAAGCAACCCGACCCTCTCAGGTTTTGTAGCAGGTCAGACAATACAATAAATAAGACCCAGGTCTTCTGGCCCCTAATCCAGTTTGTATCTTCTAGACCACAGACCATTTTGGGATTAGTTTTATGATCCAACAATTCTGAATAAATCCTTGCATTATGCTTATTGCTCTGTTTTCTGAGTTAAAGGAAAAATCACTCTTCCACTTACCACTGACAACAAAACATTATCATAAAATAGCCACAGTTTTTATTCTCAGCCTAATCTTTCAAAAGGATCAAGAAATACCAGAAAACAGCTATTAAAATCCTGAAAAAGACATGCTGATATTCTGGCTCAAAAGTTTTGTCCTGAAACTGTATTGACTCTTCTTAAGTAATAGTGCTTAATTTAAAATGCCTTTAGGGAGTTCCTATTGTGGCTCAGCGGTTAAACTCGACTAGTATCCATGAGGATCGCGTTCGATCCCTGGACCCACTAAATGGGTTAAGGATTCAGCGTTGCTGTGAGCTGTACTGCAGGTTGCAGATGTGGCTTGGATCCTGTGTTGCTGTGGCTGTGGTGTAGGCCAACAGCTACAGCTCTGATTTGACCCCCTAGCTTAGGAACGTCCATATGCCACAGGTATGGCCCTTAAAAAAAAAAAAAGGAAAATAAAATGCCTTTAATAATTTATAAATGGTTAAAATTTTCTGTTCGAACAGTTTGATAACTGCAGAATTATGGAGACCAGGCATATTTACTAGTACCAGACTTCTTCCCAGCTTGTTCCCTGGACTCAGCTAACCCATCAATTTTAGATGCTATGGAGACCAGCTCAACTAAAGCCATCCCCTTGCCTTTTACTCACAGCCCTTTGGCAAAAGAATAAAAAGGAGGCCAACCTTAAGAGTTATAGCTTCTAATGTCTTAGCTGCCCCTTAATAAGTATGTATTCAGAGCACATCCACAATAGTAGGACTGACATTGTTACTAATATAGAACAAGTCAAAATACAAAGAATTTTAAATGGCTCACCTTCTTTAAATGATTTTGGAACCGTTTCTTCTTCTAAACCAGAGTCTCCTGCTGATCCTGTTGGTAGTGAGATCTCTAAAGTGCCAGACAATGGTGACCGTGATGAATGGTCTTCATAGTCAAAGGTGCCCTGAGTGAAAAGCAAAAGAATAAAAAAGTCGGTCTCACTTCTGTGATGCCAGTCATGGAGACAATAAATGTCTGTGCATGGACTTTGAAAGCCAGCTCTTTTAAGTTGATTGTTAAGCAGTTAACTGTTAATACTTTGAAATTTTTTATTCTTTGTTAGTGGTGAGTTTATGTCGAAAACTTCCATGCAGCTGTAAACCTAAAGCTGCATCCAATTGTGCTTAAATAATTTAATTATTGCTTTTTAGCATGGAAAAGTTTAATCTTTTAAAAGACTGAAAAAACCCAGATATTTCTAATAATCAGAGATAGCATTTTTCACTATAATTGACATTAATGTATAATTTACATACTGCAATGTTCCTAGTTCTTAATAAGCCCCGATAAGCAAATAAGAGGGAGAATGATTATCCCATGAGTCCAAAAATAAAAATACTATCTTCTGCTTTGGTCATGATTTGGGGGTTGTTATGTTTTGCTATAAATGGCTGGCTAGAGTTTCTCCAAGTTAAGTTTAAAAGATACGGAGGCTAATCAGCAAAAGTTCAAAAAGGTTATTTTGTTGGTGAAAAGGTTATTATGTTGTTCGGTTAAATACCAAAGAAGGCAAGTCTATCTTAAGCTGTACATTTAAAAATAAAAAAGTATTGTTAGGCTAGCAACATTCCTGCCCCAAATCCCACAATAAGCATAAAATTGCATAAAAGTATTATGGTATTACACCACTACCTACATCAATAAAATGCCAGATTGACATATTATGAAGAAAAATCAGTTATACTTCAATAAGCCCAACTCTCTAGAAAGAAAAGAAAGTGAGAGGTATATAGTATGCCTTATCCACAACAAGTCATTGGAGACCACAGAGCCATATAACTCTGCTATGCCACAGCAGTCTTTATTTCAAAAGGAGTGGTTTCCAGAACAAGGAAGCATGCTTCCTTAGATGCTACATTTCAATAGTGTGCTGAGACAGGCAGGTAACTCTGCGGAATAAAAAGTGAAATTAGAGTGGGCTCATGGTCTTCCATTACCATTTATTCTACTATTCCAATACTGTCTGCACTCCCATCTGGAATCCAACTTGTATTTCAATATTCATAACAAACTTTCACTTGGATAATAAAAAGAGCCTTCTTTAGGGAGACCCTGTGACTGCCAACATTTGATCAACAAAAAAAACTAAAATGTGGGATCTTTTCACCTTGATTTATAGCACCTGAAGTGCAAGCCGAGAGGTCAACTGCAAATTTTCTAGTCATTGAAGTCCTGGAAGAATGACGAGATATAAATAATCAGACAACTCTAGATACACGATAAATCTGCTTCCGGCTTTCTCTCTTTCTACTGAAGTTTCATAAGGGAATGCAGGATATCATAGGGGCATATTCCCGACCTTTGAAGTTGACATGAAGGGGATAGCCATTCACTTCTAGAAAAGTCTGAGAAGAATACTAGAATGCATGGGTTATTTCTCTGATCTAAGAGAAAATTTATTATTTATTTTCAGTCTGTCTGATTTTGGGGTTTGGGACCCATCTCTTCCTGCACACATAATGACATTCTTCTGACATCACATTTGACCCATCCTAGTTTCAGATGTTTTACCCAGACATCTCGTATTCTATAGCCCTGAAGATTTTTCATAACCCTCATTGATATCTTTGACATATAAAAACATGTCAGTCCTCATCATTGATTTTACCAGAATTTCCTCCACCTCTACTCATATCAGTCTTCAAAAAAGAAACTTTATCTATTGGGAGATTAAAAACTATCTTCATGGAGAATAACTTTTAAGACAGGCTTGGATAAATGGCTAGCATTTCTTTAGCAGAGCTGTGAAGAGTGTTTCGCGTGAAGGAGTGCATATGAACAATGTCACTTAAGGTAAATTAGTTGAGTGCCAATTAGTTTGCACATTGGAGAGTTGTGGGCTAACAAACTGAAAGGAGCCTTTACCATGAGTGAGCCTTTATCATAAAGGGCCTTGAAAAACAGAAGAAGGCATTTATTCTTAATTCAGCATGTAGGAGTTTGAACGTATTGAGGCATTGAGAAATAACAATACAATCTAAACCTTGCTGAGCAGAGATTCATATAACTATAGTGTATGAGAAATCTGAAAATGAGAGAAAGAGGACAAGGGGAATCTATTTAAGCAAGACACTGAAGGCTGACTCTAATTTGAACATAATAAATGGAACCATTCCTACACTCTTATCCAGTTCTTTGCTAACGTTGCTCTCTCTGTCTTGACTATTCATTTTCTGTTTCCCAAATTCAGCTACCAAAGAATAACAACATTTTCTAAACATAATTAAATCTCACTTTTTACAAAGAATCTCTGAGATCTCCAGGGAAACTCCCTAATGTCTTCATATTTTGTAACTACACGTGTCATGGTAGGTGGACAAAAAATATGAGTCAAATGGCTGAACACAATAACATACAAAATTGCATGCTCCTGGTAAAATACAAAATGATTTTTACTTCAATTTGTTTTACTTATATAATTAGGAGAAAAGGGTCATCTTTAAATCTTCTCATCTTTATAGAGATTTACACATCGTAGGTGGTGAATAACTGTTGAAATAAATTGAACTCTCAAATTCTCTAAGATGTGTAAATATAATAAATCTGTATGTGAGTATTCATAATGTTATAAAATAGCTGAATTTGTCATCATCATATATTATCACATGGGGTTGTATTTAGATATTATGACATTGAATAAATGATTTTAGAACAAACCATTTCTCTAGATGTAAGTTAAATACAATGCAAGTCTTCATTAGAGGATCACAAAAGTCATCAAGATAATTGAAAACCATGTTAACAAAGAAAATTAAACTTTAACTCTGAGTATATGCTAGTTATCAATCTATAGCTTCACAACTTCAAATCTCCTTTACTTTTTACATTTTATGATGCTAGAGCTGGACCGTGCCCACCTCCTCCTTTGCAGCCACGCAATGACAGTAAATGGACTCCCCAACGCAGCTTCCCAGCAAGTCTCCCCATTATCTTAGTGACAGTTTATCAGTGAGTTTCACCAGCACCCCAGTAGGCAGCTTTTCACTTAGCTTCCTTACTTCTCAGCCAGCAGCTTCTTAGTGACTTTCATGGCCACTCCATTAGACAAAGCCCTGGTGAGGTTTACCCTCATCCTGAGAATGGGTTTCCTGCAACACCTCAGTGAATGTTTCTGTGCTCCAAATGGGCCTCAGCCACATCTCTTAGGTGAGACCTGAATCCCAGCTTTGAGCTAGAAAGTGGAAGGAACCCACCTCCATGTTTGTGTTTTTCGTATATTCTTGCCTCAGCTCTGGAGATAGTGATGTTCCCCAACTCTGCTTTCCCTGCATTTTGGGGAACTCTCTTTACCCCTTTTGTCAATTTAATACTTCTTCATATTTAAAATGTCCTTGTTTAAGTGACAGGTGTAGTTTGGTTTACTGAATAACCTTGACTTAAACAGTGTTTTTTTTTTTTTTTTTGGAGGCAGTCAACTATGACAAGAACAAGATGCTTGTATTCAAGTACTGGCTGGGTCACCTGTTTCAAATGAAAGGGTTGGAATTTCTGCTAGATCTATAGTCCTTCCAAGGAATTCCTTATAAACAGATCCCAAGCTTTTATTATATGTCTCCTACACCCTGAACACAAATTAATGAGTGACGTCTGCAGACCTAGAAATCCTGTGGGTGTTCAGGGACTTTTGAGACATTCTGGCAATATTTGCTCTTCCCACAACAGATGATCTAAGTAGATAGTGACCAAATCAATCAATAAATTCAATCAATCAATTTCTCTGACATAAAAATTGCTCATTGCTAATAAGTAGAATCTAAAATAGGATCCACTAAGCAGGAGCCAGAAGCTAGTAGGAAACATATTAAATAGAAAACAGGATAAAAAGCACCTATAACGGTCTCTCATAGAAGCCTATACTTTTCTCACATACCATTATCTTTTCTTCCCACTGGACTCTGAACTTCAGAAGGGTAGGGATTATATGTGTATTACTTTCAATAAACTCCCTGTTCTAGCATAAAAATGCTTAGTCAATAACTATTTAGTGATTTAATGAATAACTGAATGTCAATAGAGTGCAATTGTCCTAAGGATCATAGAAGAGTTTTCTTGAAATGCTTAATGGAAACAGTATAGAAAATAGTAGCTGAGAGTAGCAGAGGGGTTACCAACAAGGTAACTTTGTTGAGTCTTTACAGTATTCTGAGTGCTTATTCTAGTTCCAGAAATACATTTCAGTCACCATGAAAGCTAGCTGATTTCCTGTGAGGCGTGACAGTATGGGTGATTCGTATCATTGTCACTTCCCCAAATATTCTTGCAATTTATTGCAGGGAAATTTAGCCTTTAGCCTTTGTTCCTTACAATCAAGAAGAGATTGTCAAATACTCAACTCTGTATTCTGATTTCACCAACATCAATTGCTGTGCTTAGGCTATTACTCAACTGTCCTAAGTCGGCACACATTTTTAAAGTAAGAGTTTATACAGGGATCAGACATTTAAGTAGCAAAGAGAGAATGATGCACATTCTTGGACTTTGACTTTCCTTACCTCTGTGCATCTACTATGTATGTAGATAATAGATATCTCTATGTATCTTTACAGATACTTCTTTTTTTGCATGAAGAAACTATGACTGATTAAAGACCACCTACTTGGGGCAACATTAACTATTTTTAAGAAAAATGTATCAAGATTTCATATCTAGGTTGCTTATGAATTTCTGTCACTCAAGCTTGAATAATTCTCCTGGTTTTAGGCCTAATTTCTAGCCTCAGGGATGTAGATATCTAATATTAGAGAGCCCTGGGGACATGATAAAATACACTCCCTTACCCTCCGGGAAATACCATTATGGCAACAGAATATTCGGGATATACAGGGATCCTTTTATCATAAACTTCTCTTTATTATAATTTGCCTAATGGCTTAATTTTGATCAATTGCAGGATCTTGATCACTTAAAGCTATTATGACAGATGATAGCTCATGTTTATATTCTTGTTTTGGAAACTGATGAAATGAATCAGAAGACTGTGCATTTGTATCTGGTATAATATCTGATAGATTAAAGGCAATCTCCAGCTGTTGTTCTGTCCCTGGTGATTAAGAAAAATGATGAGTGTAAATATTAGTAGTAATATGTATTATCTCATGTGAGAGACAAGTTCAGTAAAATTTTAATGCACGACTTTATGTATTGTAAGGAAATGAATGCAATTTACAAATCCATATAAATAACACATTGAAAATTCCACTAAGCTGTAATACGCCTTAAGTCAGCCATGATTGAAATTGCATTTGACAGGGAGAAAAACAGTATTTCTCTTTTCAACAACCCCCTGCGTTGTCATCATGGCATGGTTGGGTAGTAGTGAGTGCCAGCTGAGGACCCTTCCCTCCTCTGTGTCACCATCTGGCTGCAGTTCCACTTCAATCAGTTTCTATTGGCTTTTTGATTTATGCTGGAATTCACAAGCAGAAATAAAGTGTGCCCATACATTTGAGATAACCTTCTTTCTCCTCATTTTTGTTCCTTTGAAACTTGTAAAGAGACATTTTGCACTCAGAAGCCTTGGCTCAGCTAACTTAAGCTTTATCAGCAGCAAAGATATATCACCATTCCTGAAAAATCCCACATGCTCTTTTACCCAACTATGATGTCAATATATCCCCAGTGTGGTTCTGCAGGGTGATCAGGGCTTTTGTTAACACTGCATCAAATGTTAACTGTCCTCTGCAGGTAGATGATATGGTTTGCCTTGCTTAATTTGAGTTAGTTATGAGGACCTTTCATTTAAACCTTGAGTTTATGATATTTTACTTTAAAAAAACCTGACATCATTCTATGTTTACTTTTGGAACCCCAACAGTAAAACATTGTGTGTTGACGTTGTTATGAAAGATGAGCTGAGAAGATTTTTATGAAAACCATAATTTCAGGTTCCTACTCACTCAGCAAAATCAGAAGTAATACAAAGCTGGGCTCCAAAACAGTTTAGCACAGAGTACAAGTCCTCAGACGAAGCTAAAATAGAAGGTTCTTCACCTCTCTTTAGACACAGCATGGTGCTAATCAGCTATTCATTACAAATATACCATTACAGGTACTGCTAAAACCACTCTGCTTAATGGTCAATTGGTTTTTCCACTAGAAACCCATTTTCAGGGTTTAATATATCAACATTCCATCTTGTAGGAGAACCAAAATTATGCACACCGCTTTGAAGCCTACAAATAAGACTTGGAAGAAAATGAGTTATTTTTGGTAACTGAGTAAGCTATGCTATTTAATAAAATACACATGTGCAAGTTCCTTTTAATTATTCAACAAATATTTATTGATCATCTTCTATGTGCCAGAACCTACAAACCATCCTGTGAAGAAGCTACTTACTGTTTAGTAGAGAAGTGAGTGTGTGAGTGTGTGTGTGTGCGTACATGCAACATAAAATTTTAGAGCTAATCTGGACCATAAATGATCTCAACTAGGTTCTCCCTTATTTTATTTTTTAATTTTATAATTTAATTTAATTTAATTTAATTTGTTTTTTTAGGGCATCTGGAAGTTCCCAGGCCAGGGATTGAATCAGAGCTGCAGCTGCTGGTCTACACCATAGCCATGGCAATGCCGGATCCTAGCTGCATCTGCTAGGTGTGCTACACAACACCTCATGGCAACGCGGATCCTTAACCCACCAAGCAAGGCCAGCAATCAAACCTGCATCCTCAAGGATACTAGTTACTTTCTTAACCCACTGTGCCACAATAGGAACTCCTCCCATTTTTTAAAATTAAACTATTAAGGCCACAAAAGTGTATGTGATTTTCCTTGGATGTGGTCAAGGTGGGTGTGGCTTCCAGTCCAGCAGTCTTCTGAGTACACAGGCAGTCTGTACTGAATGAGTAACCAGGGATTCACAGAAAAGTTCAGGTTGTTTATCTGTGGAAATCAATAGCATAGGCTGCTAATTATCACACCAGGAACAAACATTATATACAATGACTACTGGCCAATAAGGAAAGAGATGTCTGAAAGATGAAACTTTGTTGATTATAGCCACAATCACCAGGCAGCCCACAAACCAGGAAAGGAAAGTGGTAAGAGAGAACAAAACCACATTTCTGTCACAATTTTCCTAAATGTCTCTAGTCTTGCTGTAGAACAAGGAATTCAATGATAGATGTGATAAATTTGTGATGGCAAGTTCAGTATATGCTCATTAGAATGTTTATTTCCTGGAATATGTGGTCATTTTCACATATCCTGTTTTCAAAACCCTATTAACAGGAATTTCATGGAATTTACAATTGTTCATATTGAATCCTGCCTGGTGGGAGAAATGTGATTTCTAGGTATTGAAGTATATCTGATGTTCAGAGAACTGCTTACTAAAAAAATCTCTAACTTCCACATTTTCAAAGCCTTAAAAAAGGAATAAGACAATTGGTTGGTTTTTCACCTTAATTCAATGAGGTATTTGATTTTCAACTACTGTCTCAGCACTGTATTAAAACCCTGTTACCAGGGAATAAAAGAAAATTACCTGTAATCCCCTTTTCTCAGAAAGCATGTTATTATAATGGATTTCTCACTTTAGTCTGCCTTAGCTGCTGTCTGGAGAGAAGTTGGTGTGCTTTAGAGCACCAGAGCCAACTAAACCACCTCGCCAGCAGGCGATGCTCACCTTCTCCAACTGAAGGAACGGGATTGCTCTTACCACTTGGGTCAAAGGAAAGCTTGTGGATTAAAGAGCCCCGTCATGGATTTCATGATTTGGAACAGGTAAAGAGGGTGCTGTTACTGAGGCATCCTAAAAGAGAGTAGCTTTCTTCAAAAGATACTCTTATATTTGAAAGTATTATTTTATCAGGGAAAATATCACATGGATAATAAAACACGGTGGTTTTATACATAGTAGTGTGTATATGTTAATCATATCCACCTCATTTATTCCCCCCTTCCCCACGGTTTCCCTTTTGGTGACCATAAGTTTGATTTTGAAATCTGTAAGTTTGTTTTATAAGTAAGTTCTTGCATATCATTTTTATTAGATTCCACATATAAGTGATATCATATGATGTTTGTCTTTCTCTGTCTTACTTAACTTCATAAGGGAAAAAAAGATTCACTTTGCTGTACACCTGAAACTAATACAGCATTGTAAGTCAATTATACTCCAATAAAATTTTAAAAAATAAAATAAAATATTCTCACAAATAAAAAAATAAAATATAGTGTCCTTGTGAATAATGAAAGATGCTACATCACACCTAAATAACTTCGTCTTCTTAACATCTATTCCTTTCTGGTTAATAAAGTGGAACCACTTTATAGTAGCTTCTCCCTTTAAGCATCTCCAGTCCTACCCACTTCTTTTTTACCCATTACCTATGCTCTTCCAATGGCTAATCAGACCTTGGAAAGTAACAGACAGTGCTACCATCAACAATTATTTACTGAGTGTAATGTAGAAGAGATTAGAACAGAGCTCATGCAATACTTAATATGTGCCTGATACTGGGCAAGGCATTTGGAATTATTTCACAGAAAACCTGAATGGTAGATATTATTAAATGGGAGAAATTAAGGATTTAAAAGATAATTTTCACAAGTTTTCTGCAGGGGTCGTGAAGGAAGGTTATTAGTAAAACAGTTGATGGAAAGCACAGGTAATACAGGGCACAAAGAAGTAGAAGTCCCTGTTTTCTATGATCTTATAACACATCAGGAGAAATGATATACACAAATGTCACAATGCAGAAAAGTATTAAATGTATAGTCAGCATTGGAAAAACTGAGAGGAAGTTGAGATCACGTATGAATGAAAGAGTTAAGTAAGTTTTGAGAACTATTTAGGTACCAAAGAAAATAACAGCTAAAATTTATATTGAAAGCCCACTACTCTGTATTCCTGATGCTGCCCCTAGAGCTTCACATATGGTCTGCCAAAAACAAACAAAATACAAACAAAGAAAAACAAAAGAAGACTAAGCCAACTCTCCTTATCCTGATTTTACGAGTATTTAAGACACAGGTAGGTTAAGTAGATAACTAATGTGCAGTGATTGGACAGAAACATAGCTACCTATTCACTGAGTGTATCATAATTTGAATCTACTCTTTCTATAAAAAAGGTTCATCATCATTAAACTCTCAGCATATTCTCAAATTCTTTCCAAACACCCTGTTCATTTTTTAAAAGTCTTAACCTGGCTGCCCCTGGAGTACACTAATTTTCCTGCAGGCCACTTTACAGGTTTGGTTGCTTTGAAATCTCACAGTGAATTGATTCTGGTCTTTGTAAGTGAGGTTAATAGCTTCATCCCTCCCAGGCCTTCCTGTACTCATTGTCTCTTCTGTGCAACTGGAAGTGGTGGAATTTCAGTTAATGGAGATGGGGATATTTTGAATGAAACAATTTGCATAGAAAAAAAATCAAGAATTTAACCTAGGATACGGAGTTCCCATCATAGATCAGACGTTAACGAATCTGACTAGCATCCATGAGGATGCGGGTTCGATCCCTGGCCTTGCTCAGTGGGTTAAGGATCCAGCATTGCCGTGAGCTGTGGTGAAGGCTGCAGATACGGCTCGGAGCCTGTGTTGCTGTGGCTGTGGCATAGGCCTGCGGCTTCAGCTCTGATTTGACCCCTAGACTGAGAACCTCCACATGCCATGGATGAGGCCCTAAAAAAAGAAAAAGGCAAAAAATAAAGAAGAATTTAACCTAGGATATATTTCGACTTGTTAACTAGACATCAGGGCTGAATGTAGAGTTGGATGTGTAGATGTGACACTCGGTGTAAGAGCACTCAGGTATTCCTGATGTGGTCTGTCTATACTCCCTTTGTTTACCCCTTCTGTATTCATTCTTCATTCCTTCAAAATCTGCTTCCTTCCCTCAGTATCTTCTGAAATTTCTGAGTTCCACAGTATCTCCCTAACAACCTTCTCAGTGTATTGCATTCAGTCTTCGTTTTATTCACTTTTCTGCTGAATTATATGCTTTTCATCATCTTTCTCTCTTCCTTTGCATATGATAGAAAACATCCATCTGGCATTCCTCTTAGGATTCCACAATCACTTTCTTCAGATTCCATTTTTCTGCTAAAATGTTAAGTGCTGCTCAAGGAATTCTGCTTTCCTCGTCCTCTTGTCATAGTCTCTAATAACTTTAAGAGCCAGGTAACAAACAAAAATGAATGAAATAAACCTCATGGAAAAACATAAAGTAGAGGGGTCTGGGGCAACCTGTAAGGCACACAACTTATCTAAAAGAAATTGAATGCCAAGTTTTTAAACATTATGGAAATAAAGTGCAATTTGTCCATGGATCTCCAGGGCTTGAGATGGATCACTTTGAGTCAGCATCCTCCCTTACGTAGCTCTCTCTCCCCTAACCTGAATTAAGCAATCACCTAGATGTAGCTAATTGGAAGGTAAATATCATTAACTCAGACCTTTCTCACATGATCCAGGAGCCAATGAACTGTAGACCTAGAGAAACTATGAACATTGTCTTTTATCCTAAAGACACTATACTTTCACAGCCATTCCCCAAAATCAAATTAAACCTATATCGTTGATATCTTAGGAGTACTAAACTCCACACATTAAAATCTTGAACATATTATCTTTTTTGGCTAAGCAGTTTTTCTTCTAGTGTCTCCTACCTTAGTAGTAATTTTCCCAGGACTGAAACTCTAGAATCAACTTTAAATCCTGCTGTTCCTTTACTCTTCCTTTGCTAGTAGTCATCTGATCTTTCAAGCAAGTCTGTGACTATTTCAGAGGGGCCTTCTTCAGGAATTTAGAAACTGGATAAATAAGATTGGTTTCTGAAAAACATGTTGGACCAAATCAGAGATAGGCACAGGTATCCTAAAGAGATAGAACAGGTCACAGATCTGGAAGACTTTCTAGTGACTTTCTAGTGATGGCATCCAATGAAGCCTAGAAAAAAGATATCCCAAAGACAAAATGAGCAATGCCTTTTTAAGGGCTGCCTAAAAGATATTTAGTAATCTAGTTGTTTTGGCAGTGTAATCTTATTGTGAGGGTAAGGGATTAATTTAAAGGCTGATGTCATTAAGTATTTGATTGATATAGTTCTCTTTATTTTGAGTCCATATTTATTAGGTAATCTGATTTTTATAGGGTTTGATTTGTCTACTGAGGAAAAAAAAAACTCAGAAAAATAGAGTTCCAGTCCATTTTTTATAGTGACTATTTATTTTCAAGGAGAAAATAAGAGAGAGAAAATGAGACAGGAAGGAAGGAAAGAAAGAAGGAAGAAAGTCTTAATTGGAGTATTTTGTATTTGCCAGAGGAGTACCATGAAGATAATGGGCAGTTCATTATGATTAAGATGCTATATTTGATGGAGTTCTGAAGGAAATTTATTAAATCATCACCATCTATTAAAGTAGTGGCCTTGTGAACTTGGTAATGTAAAGTTCCTGAACCTTCAGGTCCTAAGGCTAGACTACAGTTAATATCAAATAAATGGTACACTATGAAATCACCTCAGATATTGGCACACCCACACACACCCCTTGATTGCTGAGATTTTTAAGCATGTTTCCTTTTCCACTTTCTACATATTCTACCTCTTTCTTTACTTTGCACCTTTTTTTTTCACTTTACACATATTTTTTTATTCCCACTCCACATTTCAGATCCTGTCAGTTTCTATCCTAGACCTCCTAAGTGATCTTTTCTTCTGTCTTAAATTTGCTCTCTTCTATCAGAGTTTTTAAAATTATAGACAATATCATAAACTACATCTTTCCAGATAAAGAGGTTTTCAAGGAGCCTTGACTCAGGGCCAGAGAGAGGGGTGGGTGGATATTCAATAGGACTGATCATCCTGGGAGCAAGACTGTTTGCTTCTGGAGGAGCCCCTGCCCAGAATCCATTAGGTTCCCTCTTCTCCTGAGGTAGAAAACCACATTTTAGGTAATATCTCAATTTTCTTGAGATCAAGAAAATTTTCTCAAACAAGTTTCTTTTTTCCTTTGAGCCAAAAAGACATGCAGCTCAGGTTGAGATGAACTTGAAATATTTTCTTTGTCTTCAGTGATGTTCATTTTCTTAAGAGCAGCCTTCAAGGGTATTTATTTCAAGCAATACTACCTTAATCAAGTCTATAACATTAAAGTCATATATTTGTTCCATATGGCAAAGTAGGCATTATGCAGCTGAGGTCTAATAATTATGGAAAGGTACTAATTTAAATCAGATACACACTACCAAATGAGTTTACGGCATATTCTGCAAAATAAATTCCTTTTTATAGCCTTATGCATAGAAAGATGAGCATTTTGCAATGCAGTAAGTCCTGGCGGTGCCTGTGATATCACCAAGAAAGGGAGCAGCAAAAGAATATAAGAAGGTATATTTTATAAAGTTAGAATTTGCCAACTTTGATACACTGAGATTTTTAAAGAACTAAGATGAAAGACTAAGTTCATGAGTGCTCAGAATCACAAATCTTATTATTACTAATAAAAGTGAAAACTGTGACCTCAACAAAAATTATGGTGCACTGTACAGAATTTCCTTTGTAAAGTATGCCATGTTATTCAATGTTGTTTACTCTCTCTTAGGCGCACTCTCAAAAGGAAAAATTGAACGATGACTACAGTCTAGGCTGTCAGAACATGCAAAGTAAACAAGAATACTATCATTAGAGAAACGAGGCCAGGGAGGTATATAGGAGTGCAGCTCTATATTCAGTTAACAGATCACACTATTCATTTTTATCTCCCTAAAGGTTAGAATGGGATCATGCAAATTAAACTTTATAAGAATTAATGATATGGTCATAGCAACTAAAATATTATCTCCCACCCAACTAAAGGCCTAAGAAACTTGGAATTGGGCTTTGATTGTCCTAATGTCAAAGACAGATCTTTCTTTCAGACAGCTCAGTATATAGCATAAAACAGCTGTTCTGGCTGTCTTAGTACAATCCCGAGCCAGTGTGATGAAGAGGCTGAGAAATTTCTGTGATGTATAAGAGTGCCTGCATCGAAAGCAAATTTGTCTGCAACCTCCTGGGCTCACTGAATATTAAGACAAGGCAACAGGGATTGGCACTTATTCCCCTCAGTTTCAGAGCAAGGACATGTGGAAATGATTGTAGGCCTAGACTATCACATTCCTGCTAAAAAAATGTTGGCAAGTCCTCAGAAACTAAGGCCAGTTATTATTATCATTCTCCTGAACATCATTTGGGGAAAAAAAAAATAAGGTCTCATAGAAAAGAATGAGAATTCTGGCACCTTTGTGAATCCCTAAAAAAGTTTTATGGAAAATACAGTCTTGGAAAAATGATACTGAAAAAAAAAATCAATAGAATCTGATGACTGCCTTTTGAACTTTAAAAAGGAGATTCATCTAAAAGTTAATTTCTGCCTTATTAGGCTAAGCTGTGGACCTGAAAAAACGAAAAAGATGGGTTAAATGCAAGGGAACCAGTTTAGTTCTCCATTCCTCGTGGCAGGAAATGGTGCAGTTTAAATTTACAGTATTAAAAGAAAGACACAATTTCTGACTTCTAAATGCCAACATAATGGTGAACAAATATCCTATTCACTATAAGGCAGAATCTATTCCCTAGTGCTTTGAGTTTCTACATAAGAATAGAAATCTCCCTTTGAAAATGAAATGTGATAGTTAAGTTTTAGAGTGTACAGAAGTTCAAGAAATTCTGGTGCAAATTTTTAAGGTATGACTGTGACTGGCAATGTCAAGAAAAATGTTTATTTAGAAAAACATTTCTGATAAACTACAGCAAAAATAAATGAGTTTTACTATGGCCTGAATGCAAAGGAACATATAGGCATAAATAAAGCTGTCATGTGTAAATATGCCGGAAATGGACATGGTATTAAAGACTTACGATATTTAAGTGCCAGTGTCAAGAATTTTATAGAAAGGTCACTTAACTTTATTGAGCACTAGTTCTCATATCTGAAAAATAAAAGATAATGACACCTATAGTAAATGGTTATGTGAAACAATACAAAAATTTATATACAGGATCCTATACAATGCCTATAAAATATCTACTCCACTGATATAGAGCACTTCTTATATTCAATATTTAGAAAGATAGAAAACAGAATCAGACACTCTTACAGTCTGAGTTCTAGGTCATTTTAAAATATTTTGTGGTCAGAATTTATGTTTAATTGATGCCTATTTATTATTCTATTTCCAGTGCCTGAAACACGTTGAATAGGTCAGTAAGAAGTTATAAATTTTATTTTTAAAGTGATGAGCCTAAGTAGTGGGTTTTGATCTGATTTGACTGTTTTAAAATCAGTTTTAGAAGTTTGCCTTTGTTTTTCCTGCATTAGAGAGTATTTCCTGCCTAAATCCTAGATGGAGTTCATAAATCATCTGCTAATACAATAGCATCTTTCCCGTAAGTATGGTGTCCTGTGGCCACTTGGGGTGGATGCCAGATGCTGTATGAAATAGAGGAATGCTCTTACAAGCTCCTTTCCTAATATGACATCCTGCAGAAAGAATCAGCTTTCTCTGGGAGCATACTTCACCCAATGCTTATGCGACCTCTTAGTGCATTAATGACAGCAGGTAAATCACTGGGTTTCATCTAACAGATGAATTGATTTAGGGATGCAAAGAAAGTACTCACTAAACAATGTGCTATCCAGCTGGAGCATAATAAACACACTTATAGCCAAACAAATGGGTCTAAATGCTTAATTAATTTTTTCTCACCTTCCAAAAAACAAGGACACCAAAAGTATAATCAATAAAATCAGTTTAGCTGAATCTGAAGCCAGATTCACCGTATCTGTATCTACCAAGGGTTAGTCTTGACTAGGCCTGGTTAAATATCTAAAGATTGGCTTGCTTGTTTGTTTGTTAATAGCTCCCTTATATCCCATAAGAAATACAGAAGCCCAGGAAAGTGTTGCTTCACTCAAATGGGCATTCATTCTGCTCAGTCTCCACTTAGTGAAAGGAGGCTACTTTTCTCATTTGCCTATTTCAGACACTAGATTTTTTTTTTATTACTCAGTGAATTTTATTACATTTATAGGTGTGCAACAGTCATCACAACCAAATTTTTATAGCATTTCCATCCCATCCCAAACCCTCAGTGCATCCTCCCATCCCCCAACCTGTCTCATTTGGAAACCATAAGTTTTTCAAAGTCTCTGAGTCAGTATCTGTTCTGCAAAGAAGTTCATTGTGTCCGTTTTTTAGATTCCACATGTAATTGATAGCATTTGATGTTGGTATCTCATTGCCTGACTGACTTCACTTAGTGTGATAATTTCTAGGTCTATCCATGTTGCTGCAAATGCCACTATTTCTTTCAATGGCTGAGTAATATTCCATTGCCTAAAAGTACCAGATCTTCTTTATCTACTCCTCTGTCGATGGACATTTAGGTTGTTTCCATGTCTTGGCTATTGTATAGCAGACACTAGATTTTAATGTTGAAAAATAGAGATACATTTTATTTTATTTTATTTTTTGTCTTTTTGCCTTATCTAGGGCCTCACCTGTGGCATATGGAGGTTCCCAGGCTAGGGGTCTAACAGGAGCTGTAGCTGCCAGCCTTCATCACAGCCACAGCAGTGCGGGATCCGAGCCTCATCTGCAACCTACACCACAGCTCATGGCAACGCCGGATCCTTAACCCACTAAGCAAGGCCAGGGATCGAACCTGCAACCTCATGGTTCCTAGTCGGATTTGTTAACCACTGAGCCACGATGGGAACTCCAAAAAAAAAAAAAAAAACAGAGATACATTTTAAAGAGCAAGATGAAAAATAATCATAGACAAAGAAGACATTTGCACAGAAGCAAAGGTTTTGAGGTAGTCTTCTGATGAAAGGATATTTCCAACTGCCCAGCCTTAACCCAATTCAAGAATTGTACTCTGTACTAGGAAATCTTGGCTATCTGTACATACATTTACATAAAAGAAAAAAAGGCAATGGTAAGCTATTTTCTCCTACTTTGTTTGTGCTCTGCCTCATAAACTTTTCACAGGCAGATGAAAGTTGGTGGCCACCCAACCCTGACTCAGAAGCTGATGATCAGGAAAGACAACACCAAGATATCCTGTCTATTTTATTTTCAATCAGTACAGCATAGTACCTTGATTCATAGATGTAGGAGCAAGATTTTGTGGGATCAAATCCAGTGTCCTCTATTGGCCACCTGTGTGACCTTGGCAAGTTTTTCAACTGCTCGGTGTCTCAGTGTTTTCATTTGTAAAGTGGATATAATCACCATAACTTCTTCATGGAGTTGTCATTAGAATTAACATCTGTAAAGCACTTACAAGAGTATTCGGAATATATTAAGTATTATATAAGTCTTATCAACCGATCTGCCATTAGCAGAATCATCTTTATTTATAAATAATCTCTTTAACATAACTGAAATGGTAGAGGGAGTTCCCGTCATGGCTGGGAGTTCCCTCTGTGGCTCAGTGGTTAACGAACCTGACTAGGATCCATGAGGATGCAGGTTGGATCCCTGGCCCTGCTCAGTGGGTTAAGGATCCAGTGTTGCTGTGAGCTGTGTTGTAGGTCTCAGACGTGGCTCGGATCCTGCACTGCTGTGGCTGTGGCGTAGGCCAGAAGCTGTAGCTCTGATTAGACACCTCTGGCCTGGGAACTTCCATATGCCGTGGGTATGGCCCTAAAAAGCAAATAAATAAATAAATAAATACATACATACATACATACATACATACATACATACATAAAATGGCAGTGACCTGGTCACAATATGTTGGGATCTAATAGAAAGCTCTCTAGGACTCCTAGGTCCTAGATGGTTTTTCTTAACTGTAGCTCTCTCTTATGATGGAATGCATGTGATGTCTGCACAACTACAAGTAGAATTATAATTCCTGCTTTACAATTATAAAGCTGATTATGTCTGCTACCATGTTTAGGACTCCGTCATATTTTCATCACAAAATGCTCTATTGGTTACAGTGGAGGATATAAAGATGACTAACACACAAAGGAGCTTACAATCTATGAACAGAAATAATATTATGACATGAACAAGGAGTAAAGACTGTGAAGAAATGTCAGTGCATGACAGAATTAGAAAAATTTTAGGTTTCAGAATGAAGATAGGTATTAAAGTGAGTAAAGCTAATTTTAAATCGTATCACAGCAGTTAGGTTAATCTGAGAGAATGTTTACCCAGTTCATGAGAAAGGAGTATAAGCCAGTTATAGGACTGCTGCAAAGTTTTAAAACTTGGTGGATTAGTAATTCTGGGTTGGAGAGTTTTATCCTAGTATGTTGGCAGGCTACTTTGGCATGTGAGCAATTCTCACTTGGGGTATGTAGAAGAATATGTATGCAGCACTACCAAAAATTTGCAGGAAAGCTTAGAAATCAAAGATGATTTGCACCTGAGTCATTAATAATAATTTATGACTGAATTACCATCAACAACCATGGGCACTTTAATCATTACTTTTGCTTGTCTCAAAGTGTCATCAGAAGAAGTTATGTTCGATAGGCTCTGTCACGGTCCTATCATTTCTTGGACTAATTTTCCATTTCCTCAGTTGGGGCAGGTTTTCTTTCCCTAAAATGGCTGAGGATATGCTATTTTGAGATATCCAGGATACCTATTAAGTTCTCAACCAACTTTACATTTTGATAACTTCAGTGGTACTATTGGTTAAGTCAACTCTAAGTATTGACTCATCAAAAACATATCTCTCGATGAGTTTAGGACGAGAATCAAGAGTAAGGTGGTTAGAATCATTTGACAGCAACCAAGAATGTTTTAACAACTTGGGGAATTAAATTGAAACATAAATCACTATTGACATTGATCATATGAAAGTCTGGCAGTGGGAATATTACTCTTATGCTTTCTCAAAATGTTTACTTCTGCTTCCATCATATATGCTCCTGAAGTTATTAAGCTCCTGAAGTTATTAAAGTTTAAGGTTGCATGAACCCATTATCTATTTCAGCTAGAAAGAAATCTTTGAAAGCAGAAGGTCACTTTTACTCTAGAAGGAAAGGAAAAAAAAAGATCCTTACACTAAAAGTATCTACTGAAACGCTGAAATTAAGGAAACTGGGTTAATACCAAGTAAATGTGCAAGTCAGGCATAACAGTGGTCTGATCTATTTCTCCATTTGGAGTGAAGATACCTATTTGACCACCACCAAGAGAAAACGTGTTCCAGGTATTGACAATTTGTGAGAGTCTCTTCATTGTGTACTTTGTTGGGAAGACAGCCAACTACTAAAGAGAGGAAAAGAAGAAAAATAAGAAGTGTGTGTGTGTGTGTGTGTGTGTGTGTGTGTGTGTGTGTGTGTGGAGGGGGGTGTGCACACACACTCAGAGCAATCAGAAACAGTCACTTTACAAAGCTAATAGTTAATCCAGGGGTATCCTTTGCACCTAAGGTAACAACGGATTCTTTTAACCCACTGCAAGAGGCCAGGGATTGAACAATGCTCCTCTGCTGCAAACCCAGCCACTGCAGTCCAATTCTTAACCCACTGTGCCACAGCGGGAACTTAACATCTCTTTTAACTTAAGTATTTACAGATCCCTGCCAAATATCTGTTTTCAACAGAGGTGTTTTCAGAAAAAAAAAAAAAAAAAAAAACAGTGGCATAGAAGATATGCTTAATCTCTGTCCCTTAAAATAATCTTCTGTATAAAATGGCCAGTGTCTTCCCTAAATTCCAGCGCTAAATAACAATTACATCTGAGTAGCAAGTATGTTATAAAATAGTGTCAGTAGCAACCTTCTCTTGTATCTATGTGTAAGACTGTTCCTTATTTCCATGCCTATTTTAAGGCTGATAATCACTTTTGTGGTGTTAAGAATGTCTTCCTGACACTTTGATCCTTTTTTTAAGGGTTTCTAATCTCAGTGTCCTCAGATACATTCAAAAGTTTTGTTTAACTCTTCTCTTAAATGTATGTGCACATAGAGGGCATGCAGGTAATGTTTCCTTATCCAAGCTAATGGAAAGGAGGAGCAGAGTGAATGACTTAGAAAAGGAAATAATCCTTCTGATAAACCTATTAAGGGCAGCATGAGAGTCTTAACATAACAAAATGAGTAAGTAGCTGGCAGATATTTTTAGGGGAGAATCTGAGAAACAAGATGAATTCTTAAAAGCATTCATTTCCCCATATTAGTACTGACACTCTCAAAAGACTCTTCCCACTTATTTATTTACCACAGCAATATCTATTTGGCAGAGGGCTTTAGGCTTAGAAGAGATTCTTTTTTTCAACTAGAGGAAGAGAGAGGTGGCATGGCAGTGGGCACTTACATAGCTCAGTACATAGTATCAATTGTCAGAGGCTACAAACTATGCCCCTATAAGGATTTGATCTTCACAATTAAACAAAACTAAGACAGAATTGATGGCTCTCCCACTTGATATTCATGTGTCCTCAAAGTTACTGATGATATGAGGCTTGCTTTCTTCATGTGGAAACATAAGAGAAACCTCCCTCATTAAACTGATTTGAGTTAATCTAAATGAGTTAATATGTTTACAAAGACCAATTTAGCAACCGGCCTAAGATGATTCTACTCCGGGATATGAAGCTGGACCCATGACTGTTTTTCTTTTGCATTGTTGTGGCCCTGGGCACAGTCCACTAGGTTGGTGGCCTAAAATACTGTCTTGCCAATTCTCAGAACAAAAGCACCCAACTCTTTTTTGATGCCCCAGCAATAGTCCTTGTATTAGCTACCTATAGGTGTGTAACAGGTTATCCTCAAATTCAGCAGCTTAATGTGGTAAGTATCTATCATCTCACACAGCGTCTTTGGATCAGAGTCCAGGAATACACATAATGTGGATCTGACTCCAGGTCTCTTATAAAGATGTAGTCACAGTATCAGCTAGAAATGCAGTTAGCTGAAGATGTCACTGATCTGAAGGATCTGTTTCCAAACTCACCCGTGTGACTATTTGCCATTGGCCTCAGTTCCTCATCCTGTGGGTCTGGCATAAGGCTGCTCATCATATGGAAGCTTGCTTTCCCAAAAGGAAGTGATTTAAGAGAGACAGAGTATATTTTTTAAAACCTAATCTCTGCTAGAACACACCATCACTTCTGCCATACTGCAATGGGAACACAGATTAACCCTGTTGTGATGTGGAAGGGAACTATACAAAGGATCAGAGATCATCAGACCCCATCTGAAACTCCTATTTTACTAAACGGACTAAATACCAGCCAGCCGATGCCATCTCGTGCCTGGCTGCAAGCAGGCATGGTATTCCTTGCCGAGAATTCTCTTAGTCCAAAAAAATATTGTGTACCTGTGAAATGCATACTGTAGCATGCTATTTTGTTTTGTTCTCTTGACTAGTCTTGTGTCCAGGTAAGTTTATCAACTGAGGCCAATTATGTTTATCATAAACCCATCCATAGGTCACAATAATAGTATGCAGATCAAAAAAAAAATCTCTACAACCTCTATTTTTAATGTCCCCAGATGTCTGCCCAGTATATAAGACTAAGTCAATCACAGAGCAAGCAGACAAGCTCTGCTTTGTGTCACTCCAGAATGAAGTAAAGAAGTCTTTAAGAAATTAGGATAGAACAGAGAAATGGAAAAGTAAGACCCAGCAGCACAGTCATTACAAGAAAGTCACAGACAGATCCAGGCAAAGGAAAGGAGGAATCTGACAGTGTGCAGATTGCAAAGTGTTGATTATATAAAGCATATTTAATTTTCCAACTAATTCTACTTATAGAAACTATGTTTCTACTAAGTTTCATTTTAGGAGCTTGTTGCAATTGTCTCAATACTTGGAGATTTAAATCTCCAACTAAATTTTATTTAGGGCAGCCTTAACTAGGACAAGTCAATAAGTGTGCCCTGATCCATACTGAGTTTCTGATGTCAGAAACAGGACAAGGGAAAAAAAAAAGATACCACAAAATGAGAGTCATTATATATTCATGTAAAAATGCTTTCTGATTACGGTCACAAATGATCTTTTGGAACAATAATAAAACCATACATAGCATTTTCCAATTGCTGTGTTGTTTTGTGGTAAGTGCTCTTATAAACAAAAAGTTAACAAAAATGTAAATATGAAGTTCAAATATAAGAGAACTCTTTACTCAATTTTGCAATAAAATATCACTTAATCAGCTATATACTACTACTATATATACTACTATATACCACTCTGTAATACATTTTCATACCTTTTTAAAGTACAGTTGGTAGATTTGATTTCTGGATAAAAGTAACCAAAACATCCTCAAATAGGAGCTTTTCATTATTATGTAAGCAGGTACTCCATTTATTGCTGGTTTAGAAATAGATCAGGTCATTCCAATTTTTGGGTTGTTTTTTTTTTTTATGTCTTCTATGGGAAGTTGTGCTAAAAAATAGCCTAATTGTGGATTAGCATATTTCTCTCTAATGGAACAAGATGATGCCTGTTATCTAAGGGAAGGGCATTGCTCAGAATCCGTAAAAATTATCTCTTCTGTCTTTCCCTTGCTTCAGAGTTAATTATGTGCCTTTGATTATTTTGCATTATGTTTTTCAACTTTGGTCAATGGACGGCCCTCAAACAACTAGCTGAGCTACTCTGCATGTAGATGACAAGGTCATAGATTTCTCCTCAAGGGATATGTAGCATCAGTACACAGGGCCCTATCTATTCACTTAAGTAAACCCAATCTTGTCACTAGAGGTGACAACAGCCACACAATTAGAAAAACCAGTTCTCCCTAACTGGTGTTTAAGGAATGGCTACAGGAACTATACTCTGCAAAGGATAGACAGTGATGGAGGTGAGCAAAGTAGCCTCTCCTCTGCAACACGTGCTTAGCAGGCTTGTGGCACTGATGCTAGAGAGCAGAGATGGGAGTGAGGAAAGAGCTGGCACAGAGGAGCATTCACATCTAAGTTAATTGCTAATGAGCAAAGCATGCTGCTTTGCCCAACAACTGCATTATTATCTAAGTATTATATTTGGAAAAGAATTCAGAGTTTCTTTTTATAGATATAAGTTATTTGCTCCAAGTTCATATTGAGAAATGGAGATTAACAGGAGAGAGGGAAGAGAGCATTATGTGGTATTATCAAAAGGAAACTTTGTATTAAACCAGATAATTTGGGAAAGATATGATCATTAGCATTTTTATGAGCTTTTAGTTTCCATTTTTTTTTCTGACACTGATAAGAGATCTGTCTTCTCTTAAATGTAATGATTTGTATATTTGCCCTGATTTGCAAGTTCAGAGTCTGAGGGAAGACAAATCCAAGTACTGTCTAGTACTGAAATTCCTTAGGCTGCTCTGACAAAAACAAAAAGGCATTCATCTTCAAATTAGTGACTTCATGACAAAAGATGCAACAGAAGAACTGAAATATTTTTGGCTCAAAATTATTTTACCCTATAGGAAGCCCTCTGCTTCTGTGACACGTGTAGGCAGGAGGGAAAGTCAAAAGGGGAGCAGAGACTACTCACATTACACGTGCTGATCCCTAAGAGAAGGACATGGTGCACCTATGCATCGCTATTTGCCTAAAAGACAAATTTTTTGTGCAAAATGTTTCTAAATGTTCTAAATATGGCAGAGTAATACATTTAATATTTGGACACTATGACTATTTTGCCCATCATGACATGAATTAGATCCCAAGAAATCTATACATTTCATGTTTCATTTTTTCTGCAATTGGGAGGTCACCTAAAAGCCATGCTTAACAACATGGATTCTGGACCCAGACTCTCCAATCTTTTGAATTCTAGCTCCACTCCTTAGCAGCTGTGGGGCCCTGGACAATGTAATCATTCTATGCTTCAATTTCTTCATCTATAAAATAGGGTTAAAAATCATGGCGCCTTGGAGTTCCCTTCGTGGCTCAGTGGTTAACGAATCTGACTAGGAACCATGAGGTTGCGGGTTCGATCCCTGGCCTCGCTCAGTGTCTTAAGGATCCGGTGTTGCCGTGAGCTGTGGTGTAGGTTGCAGACGCAGCTTGCATCCCGCGTTGCTGTGGCTATGGCGAAGGCCGGCGGCTACAGCTCCTGTTAGACCCCTAGCCTGGGAACCTCCATATGCCGCGGGTGCGGCTCTACATAAAGGCAAAAAGACAAAAAAAAAAAAAAAAAATCATGGAGCCTTGGGAAGTTTAAATGAGATGATATCTGTAAAGAATTAGAAGACTTCTGGCATATAGCTGACATTGTATTTGTTATTTCAGTTATTACTATAATCTCTTTCCCTGTCTCAGGAAAACACCATCTTACATTTTAATATAGAAAAACTGCAAAAATTTAAAATTAGAGGTATGAAATTTAATGAAATAAAAATAATTAGTATTAGATGATTTGCCTTTAGTTTCCCGATTGCTTTGTGTCCACTAACCTCTCTTGCATTTGAGGAGTGAAAGCCATTTCTGGAGCCCTACTGAGTGTCTGCTGTCATGCATGTATTAACATTCTGATAATAAAGAAGAATCCAGTATTGAAATGTGAAACAATCAAGTCATCACCACACATTGTGTTTCAAGAACTTAAAGGTTTAACTACCGAGGCCCTGACCCTAAGATTCAGGATTCTATCCCTACATTGCCCATTACAGAACCTTGCCTCCAACTGGATACCTTTAACAAGTCCACAGTTTTGACTGGAAATAGTTAAAATCAGCAATGTGTAGTATTTCCTAAGTGACCTTGACCCCAATGTCTCTTTAGCTCTCTCTCTGCAAAAGTAAGACTAAATGTCTATGTTTCTTTGATCAATGTAAGGTTATGAAATAGATCAAAGCTAATATATCTGTAACCAATACCATGATGTCTGTTCCTTGCTTGATGTTCAGCGGGCTGACTGACAAGTGTTTTGCTGCAAAGAAAGCATTGAGGAATGAATTTAAGGGGAAAATATTTCCTTATTGCCATGTTTATAACTTCTGTTTCTCTTTCTATAGCCTCACAGTCTGAGATGTTCTAAACTGAGGATTTGAAAGCAGCAGAATGACAAATGCGTTCCTTTTTCCCAGAATAGGTGTCAGTGCATGTTGATACATAATATTTGGATATCGTTTGTGATTACACTGAACACTTCCAAAGGACGCCCACATACAGATGTTGATTTACTTTCACACACACCCTTCCTTTTTATGAATTTATTTCTTGTTTTGAGAGGGTTAGTATTAGAAGAGAGAGGCATGAGGTGAAGTCTCTTTCCCTTAGTATTTATTGTTTCGCCAGGCACTTGCTGAGGATACGTTGACATGCAACAGGCCCTGAGGACAAGGTGCCTATGCCATGTCCCATTTGGTGTCTCTAGTCCCGGGGGAATAATGGTTCTGAGAAATAATGGAGGAGGGGTAAAGTAGGCAGAGAAATAACAATTCTCAGACGAATATAAGACACAGGAGTCTCTTGTCAAATCTGGGTGTTCTCTGAGTCCAAAATAGCATGTATTTACCCATGTATTTGTTTTCAATTAGAGACATGAGAAGCCACTTCTCGGAAAACAAGAACATTTCTTTCCACCATCACATTAAAGTATTTTAAAAATTGTTCATAATAGCATGATAGCTAGCCTCCAGGTTGAGCTGCAGTGATCTCTGAATCCTGGCAGTCACACTTATGCAGGCGCCTCCCATTCTGGATAAGGCTGACTTACGTAACCAAAAGCAGAGTGCAGAAATTATGGAGCGGGGCTTTGAAGGCCAGGTCATAAAAGACATTACAGCTTCCATCTCAGTACACTTTGATTACTCCAGGGGAAGTCAGCTGACCTGCCAAGAGGACACTTGAGAAGCCTTGCAGAAAGACACTGATAGGGAGGAACTGAAGCCTCCCACCAATAGCCAGTGAGGAACTGAGGTTTCCTGCCAACGGTTCTGTCACGGGGCCATCTTTGAAGCAGATCCTCCACTCTCAGCGAAGTGGTCAAGTGACTGCAGTCTTGACAACCCCATGAGAGACCCTTGAGCCAGAATCCTACAGATCAAGGAAAGATTCCGGACCCACAGAGATTTTGAGAATACATTTTTGTGTTGTTCAAAGCTACTAGGTTTTGAGGCAACCTGTTATGTAGCAATAAATAACTAAACAAGGAGGGAAATGTCAGTCGAAAAAGTATGAAACAAAATAACACATTCAATATAACTTTACCAATATAAATTAATTGCAGTACAAAAAGAAGAGAGAAAAATATCCTCCAAAAGGTAAACCAAAATCCTTTTTATATTTATTAATTTCATTGAAAATAAGTTTTAATATATTTTTAAAATATTTATCTTATAGAAAAGATTGAATCCTGCTTCCATTAGTTCGATAATATGTTGGGATAATAATATTCTGGTAACAATTTTAAAATCTGAAATATGGAATGCCGCTTCTGATATCTGGTCAATTTATAGTTATTTTTCATGTACCTTTTCACCTCAAGCTAGACTTATTTTGCAATGTTCATCTATCTCCAAACATGACTTTAATTATAGAAGAAAAGGCCTTGCATTCTGATGCTCTGTTTAAGGATAAGGATGTAGTAATTCTGAGCCATCCCGCCTATATGCCATGACATTATATATCTTATCAGAAAGAGGATAATTAAAATAATGTGGGTGTAAATGTAAATTAAAATTCTCGGCCAATTTTTAAATTATCTCTCTGCTGTATTCTCTAGTAGAGGTGGTATTAGGTGATGGTTAAAAGATCAAGTCTGGCTCCAACATTTACTACCTGTGTTACCTTGGATAAGTTTCTTACTTATTTTATACTTTTTATCTTCATCTTAAAAATAGAGATGCTACCCACACTACCAGTCGCAAAGTATTCTGTTAGAAGTAAACCTGGCCTGGAATATAGGAAGTATGAGCTATTACTCTTTGCCTAACGTTGTTTGATGTTCAAAGTCAGAAAGCAGTGTCCACGAGGTTGCAAATTTTCTAGACACTATATAAATATCACACGATAAATAGGGGGTGCGAAATAAGGGACTGGGTAATAGATATTTTGTCTAGGCTTTGCAGTGTCACAATCCAATTGTACTGATTATTAGCTGTGTGGCTCTGGAGAGCGCTAGAACCTCTCTCAGGGCTTATTTGTTTCATCTGTGTTAAGAATAGTTTACCTTGTAGGGCCGTTTTAAGAATTAAAGAAGATAGCAATGGTGAAGGGAGCATAGTTCCTTGTATATCATAAGTATAAAACACATGCTAGATCTCCCCCATTTTTTTTCTTTTTCTTGATTCCTTACGTACTAGATGGGAGTCAGGGTGAAAAGAGCAAATTTGTAGTAATGAAAATGAGAAGATGAGTTAATGTGGAAAAAAAATGACAATACATCATTAAGTCATTATTCCATTTTCTCACCCCAAAGAGGAACATAATAATAATTATAGTAATAATAATAATAATCATAATAATAATAATAATAATAATAATAAACTTTTTAGACCTTATCAATCTCACCATGGCATAATAAACTGCCTGGTAAAAATGTCATACCTACTATTCACAAAAGCAAATGTTCCTGCATATAATTTAGGTGTATTCTGAAAATTCCCTGCTTCAGCTTTTAGAAAAAGTTCACAAAACTGTAACACTCACAAAGCAGATCATGGTAAGTCACAAGATGTCAGATCTATCCCTGTCACGAAGAAACAGGAATATCTTTATAAGGTTAATTTGGGGTCTCAATAATTCTGTCAAAATAGTAGCCCATGGACATTTGGGATCCACTGGACCTCAAGAATTGCTGAATAGCTCAGAAATCCAACATTATTGCCTAGACATCCATGACACAGTTTTAGGTGTCCAATACTAAATTTTAAGAAAGCTGACAATTTCTGATCTTAATCTTGATGCACAAGATAATTTGTCTACCAAGTATAGTGCTTTCCTGAAGCCTTAACGTTCATTTTTCTAATGTTAATGTTGGTTGTTTAGAATATTTAATTAATGATTTAAAAAAAATCTGCTCATGCCCTGGGGCTTTTAAAACAAAAGAAATAATTTTTAAAAATCCAAACAAAAAATTAATTAATTAAAGTAATTGTTGCAAGTCATTATCCTAACTATCAACTGGGAATATTTTACATACAAAGAAGTCAGCAATAAAGCAGTTTCCTGAATTGTGCTATGCCTATGAGACCTCTCAAAGTCCCTCTGTCCCTTGCCTAAGGCATGCTTTCATAACCTGACTTGCTGCATGGTTTTAATGAAAATTATAACAATTACTCTTTTTGAAAGAAAAAAAGAAGGTAAGGATGGAAAGAGGAAGGGAGAAATGAAATAGGACACAGAAAAAACTAGTTGTATTCATACAGAACAAATCTACGATTTACTTTGCCAATTTTGACCTCAAAATCAATGCAACTTTAAGAGCATAAAGAAAGAAGTCAAACTCATGGATAAGGAAAGAACATAGTCATAGATATGAGTTTTCCCTTTTATTCCTGCCCACTTTAACTTTAATCCAGCATCCTTCTTTTTAGTGTGTAGTTATCTCAGCTGAAGGAGAAGAGTAGTAGTACCTATTTCAGGATATGTTAAATATTCTTCAGTTTTTTAAATTGGATGCTTAACTCACTAGTGTTAGTCTGTATTCTTTTCTTATAAGCATTTTAGATGGCAAATTTCCTACAAATTATTGCAGAGGCTTTATTCATCGTATTTAACTAGTGTACGTCCTATTGTCACCTGTCTATTTCTCAAAACAGAATCTAAATTAGTCCTTCTTTTTGCTCAATCTTATATTCTCTACTTTCAATTGAGTGTTTAGTCCTTTTATTTTTATTGCATTGCAATGACTGACATTTTGTGTTTAAATCTACCACCTTAGGTTTTTTTCCCTCCTTGTTTCATTTATTCTTTTTTCAGCCTTCCATGCTTTCTTCTGAATTAACTAGAATTTTTTCAAGATTTCATTTTATCTCCTCTATTGTTTTGAGGTATTTTTCAGTTAAAATTCTTTGTATTTTTAATAGTTCTGATTAAAATGTTCATTCTTATTTTAGAAAAGTCTACCTTAAATAAATGAAACATACTACTTCATGAGCAAGATAAGAATCTTATATAATGCTATTTCTATAGATATATCACTTCAGCAAAAAATGTTAGCAACTTAAAACAAGAATGAAATTAAGGAGTCTCCGTTGTTTCTCAGTGGGTTAAGAACCCCACATAATCTCTGTGAGGATGGGGATTCAATTCCTGGCCTCACTTAGTGGGCTAAGGATCCAGGGTTGCCATATGATGTGGATCCTGTGTTGGATGTGCAGATGGAGCTCGGATCCTGTGTTGCTGTGGCTGTGAGACAGGCCTGCAGCAGCAGCTCCAATTTGACCCCAGTTCAGGAATTTCCATATGCTTCAGGCACAGCCATAAATATTTAAAAAAGCATAACAAATGAAAAAATTAAAAAAATTTTTTTTTGCTTTTTAGGGCCAATGTATATGGTGGTTCCCAGGCTAGGGGTTGAATCGGAGCTGTAGCTGCTGGCCTACACCACAGTTACAGCAATGCAGGATCCGAGTCGTGTCTGCAACCTATACCACAGCTTACCACAATGCCAGATCCTTAACTTACTAAGCAAGGCCAGGGATCAAACCTGCATCCTCATGGATGCTAGTCAGATTCATTAACCGCTGAGCCATGACAGGAACTCCAAATAAAAAATAATTAAAAAAAAATGACATTGATTTCTCACATCCTGTTTGGCAGGAATTTTGAAAATTCAATGGGGCAATTCCTCTAATCCCTATGATACTGATTTAGCCACTCAAATGGCTGAATTCATCTGTGAGATCCTCTCATCCCTCAGGGTGTGTCTCAACAGAACCCCTGATCATTCGGGAGTCTAATCAGACTTCATTATAACATGGAACCATGCAGAAGCATTCTAAGAGGACAAGCCACCATGTTCCAGCTCCCATAAGCTTCTGCTGATGTCATTCTTATTAACTGGTCAGAGAAAGTCACATGGTCATGCCAAGAGTGAATGTAGCATAAGGGAATTAATACAGGGAAGATAGTAAGTTGGGGGACATTAGTATACAAAACACAAGGATAACTAAATTGGGGCCTCACTGATATACATGAAAACAGATCCAATGGCACTAATATTTACCCAGATACTCACTCTTTTTGATATTCTTCATTCCTCCTTATAGATTCAACATTTTGTGTAGTAAAGTTTTCCTTCCACGTGAAGAATTGCCCTTAACATTTCTCAAAGTGCAGGTCAAGAGAAATAATTTATCTCCTTCTCTCTTTTTTTTCTGTTTGAAATTACTTTTATTTTACCTTAACATTTGAAGGACATTTTCACTGGATATAGAATTCTAGTTTAATGGTTTTTTTGTCTTTTTGCCTTAGAGCTGTAGATAGGGCCATACCCGCAGCATATGGAGGTTCCCAGGCTAGGGGTCTAACAGGAGCTGTAGCTGCTAGCCTACGGCACAGCCACAGCAAAGCCATATGTGAGCTGCATCTGCGACCTACACCACAGCTCACAGCAACGCCGGATCCTTAACCCACTGAGCAAGGCCAGGGATTGAACCCGCAACCTCATGGTTCCTAGTCGGATTTGTTAACCACTGAGCCACCACGGGAACTCCTAGTTTAATGTTTTATTGTGTTCTTATTTCAATTTTCTATCAGTACTGTTTTAAAAAGTCATTCTATTTTTTTCTAGTCCATGCTTTTTCTTCTTACTTATCCTTTGTAGAGTTTAAGGATCTTCTTGAGTTTGTGAGCTGAAGTTGTTTTGTATTTTTGTTTCTTGCTTTTTAGGGCCTCACCAGTGGCACAAGGAAGTTCCCGGGCTAAGGGTCAAATCACAGAGCTGCAGCTGCTGGTCTACACCACAGCCACAGCAATGTGGGATCTGAGCTACATCTGTGACCTACACTACAGCTCATGGCAACACCGGATCCTTAACCCATTGAGTGAGGCCAGGTTTCGAACCCACATGTTCATGGATACTAGTTGGATTCGTTTCCTCTGTGCCACAATGGGGACTTCTGTGAACTGGTTTTTATCAGGTTTAGTACATTCCTGGCTATAGTCTCTTCAAATATTTCTTTTGTCCCATTTTATTTTTTCTGTTTTTCACTCATATTGCCAACTTTTGGGGTAAGTGAATTTTTTTGTTTGTTTGTCCTTCAGTCCTGCCCCAAGTTTTCTGTCAGTTTGCAGCTATCTCTGCCCTGCTCCCCTATCTCTGATTTAGGAGCTGTTATATTTTCGAAACCCAAATTGCACAGATAACATTTCCTGTAGATTTCTTGCCCTGCCCCAGCCTTAGATAGATAAAAATCCCAAGGGTTGCAGGGGGGTTTCTCTCAGTTTTCCTTCTCATCTCACCATTTTGGAGGAAAAAGCAGAGATGGCCTCAGGTGTATTTCTCTCAGCCCTCCAGCTGCTTATCCTGTCTTCTGCAGGTAAAATTCAATACTGCCTTTTAATATATGTCTCTGTCCTACACCATGTCTTCTGAGGATGGCTGCATCATACTTGGGCAAAGTCAACACTGATTCCCCTCGGCTTTCCTTTCTTGCTCTCAGCTTTTACCATAATGACCTCATGTGTTTAGGGAAAGTGTGTGGATAAAGGTTGGCACATGGTGTAGACTTGGTCTGTGACTGAGACACTTCAGAATTCTCATCTGCTGTGTTAGCCCACATAGAGTTGGTGAAAGAGCATTTTCAGTTCAGCTGACACCTGGAGCCTAGATCTTAGTTTTTAAATACTAACATCTGCTAAAAAGAAGTTGAACTCCCTCGAGAAATCCTAAATTCATGGCCATTGCAAGGATATTTAGAATAATCCTAGAATACCTCAATGTGCCAAGTAACCAAATTGCTTAAGGAATGCCAGGCTATATCAGAAGGATGAAGGAGTCATCTTGAAGAGGTTCCCAATGACCAGTTGTGGGTCTTTTTAAGCATAGAATAAATATTGGTTGTAACATATTGTAACTCCTAGAATAAAATAGGAATCCATAAGACCAAACTGATGTCAATAAATGGGAGAAAGGAAGGACAGCACTTTCTTAGAGTAAAATGCTGTGCAATAAAATAAGCAGATTGGTGGACTTATAAAATTATGAATTGACAACTATCATAGCAATAAATGTTTCAAGGAAAAAGATGATAAATAGCTACTAAAATTAGTAGATGAAAGTTTGATGAATAATGGAAAATGTATATAATCCCAAAGTATCTCTCCACAAGATACAATTTAACTAAAAGTAAAAAGTAGTAACTTAATGGTGGAGAAAACCTGGTAGACACAATTCTAACCAAGTGACCAAAGTTAACATCACTGATAATGGGATAACTAGAGGTCATATGTCTTCTGATATGATGCTCAGAGAAGTTAAGACCATGCCCATTATGTTTCTGCCAAAAAAATACATATCCTGAATATAATCACTAGGAAACCTTAAAGAAAGCCAAATGGAGCATCATTTTACTAATGATCTATACACTTCAAAAATGTCAAGTTATGAAATAACAACAACAACAACAAACAATGATGAAGTGGTCCAGATTAAAAAATATGACAATTAAATGCAACTTGTAACTCTGAATTTGATACTGAATTTTAAAAAATCATTTTTCTATGAAGGACCTTATTGATACTATTTACAAAGCCTGAGTTAAAACTTCAGATGAAATATTAGTACTACATTAATTTTAAGTTTCTGATTTTGACCACTGAATTGCATTAGAGTAAAATACTCTTTTTTTTTTCCAGAAAATGCAGTGAGTGTTTAGGGGTAAAACAGTAATATGATAGCAACATAACCTATTAAGATGGTTAAGACCATCAAAACAGACAACCCAATCAAATGGCAAGCAGAAGACCTAAATAGACATTTCTCCAAAGATATACAGATGGCCAAAAGAACATGACAGATGCTCAACACTGCTAATTACTAAAAAATCCAAATGAAAACTACAATTAGACATCATCTTACACCATTCAGAATAGCCATCATCAAAAGGTCTACAAATAATAAACACTGGAGAGAATGTGAAGAAAGGGGAACCCTCCTGCACTGTCAGTAACAATGTAAATTGGTGCAGCCACTGCAGAGAACAATATAGATGCTCCTTAAAAAAACTAAAGTTACCATATGATCCTCCAATCCCACTTCTGGGCATCTAACTGGAGAAAAGCCATAATTCAAAAAGATACATGCACCCAATGTTCACGCAGCACTATTTACAACAGCCAAGATGTGGAAGCAGCCTAGGTGTCCACTGACAGAAGAAAGAATAAAGATGTGTGTGTGTGTGTGTGTGTGTGTGTGTGTGTGTATACATATATACAAAAAAATGGAGTATTAGAATATTACTCAGCCATAAAAAAGAATGAAATAATGTCATTTGCAGCATCAGGCATGAACCTAGAGATTATCATACTAAGTGGAGTAAGTCAGATTAAGACAAATATCACATATCAATGTCATTTATATGTGGAATGTAAAAAAAAAAAAGGATACAAACAAACTTATTTACAGAACAGGAACAGGCTCACAGACATAGAAAACCAATTTATGATTACCAAAAGGGAAAGTGGGAGATAAATTAGGAGTTTAGGATTGACAGGTACACTCTAATAAATAAAATAGATAAACAGCAAGGATCTACTGTATAACAAGGGTAACTATATTCAATATCTTGTAATAATATATAAGGGAAAAGACTGAAAAAGAATACATATAAATACTTTTTCAAATATATATATATATATATGTATATACATATGCATATATATATCCAAATTACTTTGCTGTATATCTGAAACTAACAAAACATTGTAAATCAACTATACTTCCACAGAAAATTTTTTTAAAAGATAGCTAATGCCTTAGAAAGACTAACTTAAAGGCTTACACTTAGATTATTTACTCTTAAGAACTAACAAATTAAAATGTTCAGGCCTAACTCTTACAGGCACTTAAAGACATGCATACAGAACCAAAGATACAAAACATGTTAGTGTCCTAAGACAAAAGGAGACTTTGTAATCACATGAATCCAGGCCCCATGGCCTTTTAGCTATGAAAGGCAAGATACAAAGTGTTTTCCTCTCATATTCTCATGTGGCAACTGCTATCATTTTTTTTTTTTTTGTCTTCTGAATTTCACTTGTAATATGAGGAGCTTACTAGAAAGTTGAACATCTTGAATGATTTCTGGCTTCTGAGTGACCTCAGGGGGAATGCTGTCATTCAACGGGCCTGTCACTCAAAATGATAGTTTTTTTTTTAATTTTAGCTAATGTCTAAGAAATTGTTTCTTTTTCATACCTAAAGGTCTTTCTCTCAGATGCTGTCATGAGTCTTTGGAAATGCACACCTGGTTTCTCAACCGTAAGATGTGAATTGTTTCACCTAACAGAAGTAATATTTTTAAAGCTTTGTATTAAATGCTTATAATCTCACATCTGTATATCCTGTAGTGTAACTGGACTATATGCACTATTGCTGAGAGTGAAGTATGAAAGAAGTCTGAGGAAACTAGAGGTCAATTGCAAATTAGCATCAGTAGTTAAAATGTAGATTCTGTTCTTGGTTAATCCAGTGACCTGTTTTCCACTCACGATCTATCCTTACTTTGATCACTATGGCCCAGAGTAACTTTTGTTATAAAGAGTACAACAATGTGTAGCAACAGTACACACGTGCACACACAAATGCAAACGTGCACAGGCACACACATATAAACACCTTTCCAGGAGCATTCAAATATGCCAGGTGAAGGCAGGAAGACTTCAACTGACAGATGGGCCAGTAAGAATGACTGAGGTGGAAAAGGAGTTGCCTATAGAAAGTCTTTAATGAGTAGAGGGAAAATAATAAAAGTGGGAACTTCAACATTTTTCAAGACTTTAATCAGTAACAAGAGAGGAGGGAGGAGGTAACACATCTTCCAAGCAGTTAAGACACCAACACAATCTGTGCTCACCCCCGTGGCCACAGTGATAGGTAAAGTTGTAGATATAGTTATCAGAAGTTGCAACAAGACGGTTCATACATAGGTTTTGGGTAAACACACAGAAATGCTTTATTTATTCAATGTTTATTCAATAAAGGCTGAAAATCTTAAAATGAAACCATGAGCATTTATTGCAATGAATACAGATATTTAGAAATTGTGTGAACGATTTACTCAAACAGTTTAAGTCCCTGAGATTTTCAAGTGATTAAAAAATTCATATTGCATTTAGCACAATATCTTCTTAATTTACAGAATTTTTCTAAAGTCTGGTATTTCTATCTTTGGAAAGGTAATTTTTAGAGTAATATTTTATATGGAGTAGAAAATTATGTATCAAAATGCCTGCATGTTTTCCATACTTGATCTTTGTCATTCATGATGAAGACATTTTTCCCCATCACACTGAATTACAGCAGTGTTTACTTATTTTTCTCACCCTTTATATTGTGAGTTCCTTAAGGCAAATCATATGAATATCTGTGCTTATCATAAAATAAGTGGTTAATATTGAATACATAATTGAAAGAGCATATTGAAAGAGCATATTAATACCTCTGCGTACATTAGTATAATTTGCTCTTTAATTTGTTTTTAGCTGCAGTTAAATTTGCAATACTGTGTCTACTCATATCAAGTATGGCTTGTGACCAATGGGAAATATTCTTCCCTTTGGCTTATCTATGTCTTTGATGATGTTTACTTGTAGTCTATTGATCTGGAATTTTATAAAACATTTATATGTAATAAACTGAGATGACAGTTCATGAATGTTCAGTCTGAACCTAAATGGCTTTTTTCTGTTTGATTTTGTTCATTGTATGGTTTCTTTGTTTATTTTATAAATCAATTTTATCGGTATAATTTATACTAAAAATGTATTCATCTTTTTTGGCCATTCACACAACATGCAGAAGTTCATAGGCCAGGGATCAAACCTGAGGCACAGCAGTGACAATGCCAAATCCTTAACCACTAGGCCACCAGGGAACTCTACAAAACATACCCATTTTAACACATAGCTTGATGAATTCTGACTAATGATACACTACTGTAAACACTGCCCCATTAAGATATAGAACACTTTTATAATTCTACAAAAGTTCTCAGTTTATTACAGGTACACCACACACACACACACCCTAGCTGGCTAGCAATAGGCAGCCAGGAATCTGATTTCTGTTATTGTAATTTTATTTTGTCTATTTTAAACTTCATATAAATGGACTCACAGACTATGAATTTTTTATATCTGGCTTCTTTTGTTCAGCATAGTGTTTAAACCCTCTCTACCCCTGCCCTGCACTCCACTCCATTTCCCTTATTATTGCATCTAGTATTAATGCGGTATATTTGTTTCAATGGATGAACAAATGTTGATACATTATCAGTAACCTAACTGATAGTTTATATTAGGGTTCACTCTTTATGATGCACATTCCATAGGTTTTGACAAATATACAATGACATGTATCCTTAGCCACCATTACTGTGTCATACAAACTGGTTTCATTGCCCTACAAATCCTTTGTGCTACATCACTTCTTCTCTCCCTTCCTTCATGCATATCCCTGGCAATTGCTGATTTTTTTTTGCTGTTTTCATAGCTTTGCCTTTTCCAGAATGTTTTGTTTTTGGAATCATACATTATGTAGCTTTTTTAGACTGCCTTGTTTCACTTAGCAATACGCACTTGAAGTTCCTTTGTATCTTTTTGTGGCTCAATACCTCCTTTTTTATTGCTGACTAATATTTCATTGTATGGATGTGCTATTCCTTGTTTATCAATTTACCTAGTGAAAGCAGTTCATGTCTTTTTTTTTTTAAACACTCTTTTATTTTAAGGTTTTTTTTCTTTTTTTTTTTTTAAGGGCCATATCTGTAGCACATGGAAATTCCCAGGCTAGGGGTCGAATCGGAGCTACAGCTCCCAACCTATACCACAGCCACAGCAATGCAGGATCGGAGCTGTGTCTGCAACCTACACCACAGTTCACGGCAATGCCAGATCCTAACCTACTGAGCAAGGCAAGGGATGGAACCTGCATCCTCATGGATACTAATCAGCAGATTCCCTTCTGCCGAGCCACTAACAGGAACTCTAAGTCCATGTCTTTTTAACGATGAATGCTGTTTCATTGTATGAATTAATATGTTTACAAATGCACCTATTAAGAGATACTTGGATTATTTTTAGTTTTGGGATATTATGATAAAATCTGCTATGAAACATTTTTATGCTCCGATGTTGCCATTTTTCTGTATATGTACCTAAGAGTGAAATTGCTAAATCACTTTTAATTTTAGCCATTTCAGTAGGCATATAATAATTTAATATTTGAATTAACTTGCATTTCTTTAATGACTAATGATGTTTGAGTATGCTTAATATGCTTATTGGCCATTTTTATTTCTGCTTGTTTATATGTGTGTTTAAATCTTTTGCCTATTTGGGGGCTGACTTTTTCTTAGTATTGATCTGTATAGAATATATATATCTGTGAACATTTTCTCCTGGTCTGTGCCATGACCTTTCTTTTTTTTTCCTTTTTTGATTTTTGTGAAATCCGGTGTACATTTTTTACATTTATTTCACGTTCTCTCTTAAAAATATCTGCCAATATCAAAGTTGCAAAAGTTTTCTTATATGTTTTCTTCTAGTGGATTTGTAGCTTTGGCATTTACATTGAGGCCTATGATTCACTTTGAATTAAATTTTTATTTAGTATGAAGTAAATGTTGAGGTTGATTTTTTTTCTATATTGATTTCCCATTTTCTAGTACCCATTGTTGCAAAGATTTTTTTATTCTATCACTGAATTATCTTAGACATTCTGCTAGAAACAAGTTGACTGTGTGTGTGTGTGTGTGTGTATATATATGTATATGTATATGCATAGACCCATTTCTGAACTACTCACTTATTGATCTATACTTTGTATACCAATACTGATTCTCATGATGACCTTTATATGTAGTATAGGTTCAAAAACTTAGTTCCTTTTTAAAAGCAGTTTTCCTTCTTCCAGTCCCTTTATATATACATATATACATTCTATAATTAGTTTATCAAAAATCTGTAATGCAGTCTGTTGGGATTTGGTTTTGGATAGAATTGAATGCATCAATTAATTTGGGGAGAATTTCTCTTTTGTAGATTTCAGTATTTAGATGGTACCCATTTTATTAAATGTGTTACCACATTATCTCATATTTTGATGTTACTATAAACAATATTTTATTTTTATTTTGCAATTATCTGCTGAGAGTATACATAGAAATGCAGTTGATATGTTTATTTTGTATCCTGTAAACTTTTACAATTAACTTATTCTAAAGTTTTTTTGTGTGTGTGAATATTCCTTACAATTTCTACATCCACAGTGATGTTTTCTGTGGAAATACATACTTTCCTGTTGCTCTCTGTCTGGTTGTTTCTTTTTTTTCCCCTGCCTTATTGCACTGGGTAAGACCTATGGTAAGTGTTGAATAGAAATGGGAAAAGCTGACATCATTGACTTGTTCTTCATCTTAGCGACCAATTATTCAGTCTTTCCCCATGAGGCATTTTGTGGAGCCAGAAGATCAGTTACCGATCCCAAGTGAGGAATTACAGCATGTAAATGATGGCAAAGAGTGTAACCATGCCAACCACCAGAAATAGGAGCCCTTATACTCTGCTGCTTCTTCTATAGGTCTGGAGTTGTGGTGGAGGACTCAACGTACAACACTGGTAGGAACAATGATTTTCTCACAAAAAAGGAGAGACCAGACACTTCTGGATCAGCATCTAGAGTGTGTGCCAGTCTCCTGTGGCCAGTAGGGTTCTCCAGATGGCTGATGCAGGGCAGTGGACTGCACACACTGATTTTGTGCTACAGACCAAGACCCTGTTTTCTTTCTGTGGAGAACAAATATACTGGTGGAGATGGCCAGGTATCATATCATGCACATACTTAAGCAAAACAAGGAAGTTCACTGCATGCAGAGAATAGGGGGTAAGTTTCTTCTAATAAGGAAGAAGAATCTGGGCCAAGTGACAACCTGGTACCTTGCTTCCATATAAGAGAAGGTTCCGGGCCCTGAGCAGTGATTAGGCAATCCCTGAAAGGGGCAGCAGTTTATTGAGGTTATCTATAGTTTATTTGTAAATATCTTTCATCAAGTTTAAAAAAGTTTATTTTTATTCTTAGAGTTTTATCAGGAATGAGTATAGAGTTTTTTCAAATGCTTTCTTGCTTTTGTTGAGATGATCATATGGATTTTTTTTTTTTTACTAATTCTGTTTCATGGAATTATACTGATTGATTTCTGAATGCTGAACCAGCCTTGCATTTCCAGGATACATTGCTTATGTATAGTTCACAAACTATTATCTTTTTTGCATGTTGCTGAATTCAATTTGATGACATTCACTAAGGATTTCTTTATCTTGGCTCTTGGTTCTCTTTTCTTTTCTCTTTTTCCTCCTCCTTCCGCCTACTTCTCCTTTTGAAATGCCTCTTTCTGATTTTGGTCTTAGAGTAATACTGGCTTCATAAAATGAGTTGTGGAGTATTTCTTCTCTATTTTCTGAAAAAGTCTGTCCAAGATTGTTATTATTTCTTCTTTAAGTGATAGAATTTGCCAGTGACACCATCTAGGCCTGGGTTTTTCTAATGTGAAACTTCCTTGGTATAACCACAATTTTTTTAACAGAAAATTATTATGATTTTTCTTTTTCTTACATTTGTTTCAATAATTTGTGTTTTTTTAGACACACCTGTTTTTTCTAGGTCATAGAATTTGTTAAGCATAAGTTTGTTCATAATATTCCCTTTTAAAGGTAGTAATTCTAGTGATGGCTCATAATTCATTGATGAAATGTGTTTTCTTTCGCTTTCTTGCTCTTTCTCTGGCTTAGTCAACTAGAGTTTATCCACTCTACTGATATTTTTAATGATGCAGTTTTTTGTTTCATCAATTTTCTGTATTATTTGTCCATTTTTAATTTCTTTAATTTCAACAGTTTATTATTTTCTTCCTTCTACTTACTTTGGACTTAATTTAGTCTTCATTTTTCACCTTCAGTGGAAGCTAAAACACTGATTTTAACCTTTATACTTTTTATCTAAGTGTTAGAAGTTTTAAAATTTTCTCTAAACACTATTTTAGTTGCCTCCCATGAAATTTAATGCAATGTGTTTCCATTTAACTCAATTTGGTATATTTCTAACTTATTTTTTTCAGAGCCTTTCTTTGCCTCTGCGTTAAATAAAAGCATGTTTCTTTCCAAATCTGTTATATTACTGCTGTTATTTTTTAATTTAATCCAGTTGGAATCAGAGAGCATACTCTGTATTATATAAAATCTTTCTATTTATTGAGGCTTGTTTTGTATCCTAAGTTATGGTCTTTCTTGGGGAATGTTCTATGAACATTTTAAAATTTTTAGTATTTTGCACATTTGGTTATTCTGCTATATAACTTTGAACTCAGTTAACACTGTTCAAGGCAACTATATTTTTACTGCTTTTCAATCGTTTTTTTTTATTTTTTGTTTTATAGGGCCGCATGTGGCATATGGAAGTTCCCAGGCTAGGGGTGGAGCAAGAGCTGCAGCTGCCAGCCTAAGTCACAGCCATGGCAATGTCAGATCTGAGCTCCATCTGTGACCTACACCACAGCTCACAGCAATGCCAGATCCTTAACCCAGTGCGTGACGCCAGGGATCGAACCCACAACCTCATGGATACTAGTCAGGTTCATTACCACTGAGCCACAATGGTAACCCCTCAATGTAATTTTATATAAATTACTGGAAAATGTTATGATCGTCTACTATATGTGTGTCTATTTTATTTTTAGTTCTGTAAGGTCTTGCTTTATTTAATTTTTTTAAATTCTCTTATTCATTCAAACATTTAGAATTGTTTTGTCTTCTTGATGAATCGACAATTTTATTATTATGAAAAGAAGCATTTCGAGTCTTTCTAATGTTTATCCTTGTAATATTTTTTTGTACAGCTATCTTTTCTTCTGACTTTAGAATAGTCCCTCCAACTTCTTTATAATTACTGCTTATAGGGTATACCCCTTTTCCTTCCTTTACTTTTATCTATCTTCACATTTAGAGTAATTTCTCATAAAGCATATAGTTGAGTATTATTTCTTAATAAACGTGAACATCACTGGCTTTCAATTCATGTTTAGACCATTTACACTCCATGAAGTAATCAATGATATTGAGTTTAAATCTTCCTTTTAATATTTATTTTCTATTTATCTTATCTGTTATTATTTTTTCTTTTCTTACTCCATTAATGACTTATGTTGGTTCAATTGAGCATATTTTAGTATTTTATTAGATATCCTATTGGATCTTTTAAAAAAAAGTTTAGTGGCTGGTATATAGTTTACACTATATACATTTACCTGTTACAGCCTTCCCTCAAACTATATTAAACCACTTCACGTATATGTAAGAACTTCACAATCATATATTTCTGTTTTTACACTCCTATTTTATTGATCTTTTTTAACACATTTTTCCTACATTTGTTAAAAACCCATTGATATACTAATATTTTTGCTTTAAAAAGTCAATTATCTCTTAAAAGAAAAAAATAGCCTTTTTCATTTTCCTACATATTTATAAGTTCTAAAACTCTTTTTTTCCACATATCCATCTGTTTTTCCTAGCTTTTTATAGGAGGATAGCAAATGTGGTACCAATTACTCCATTGTTCTTAGAAATGGACATTCACAGATTTTTGTATTTTAATTTGGAAGTTTTAAATTTCCAAATGTTTTAAATGTGCAGTATCTTGGAGAAACTGCACATCAGTTGGCACTCTCAGGTCCACTAAAATCTGTAGAAGACAACTGTGGGAGTCACCTCCAAACAGTATAGCATTTAAATTCCAAGTTTTCATGTAAAACTATAGGTAGCTAGAATAAAATATTACAAGCTAGTTGGAACTCCAGGAAATATCTTACAGATCAGAAGTTTAACAGGTCCAAACCATTAGAGTCAATAAGCTTTTACTTTGACTACTATAATTTTCATAGTACATGAATGCTATAAAATAATCATATTGCCAGTATTTTCAATTAATTTAGTGGTTTCCTTTGCATATTTTCAATTATCTACATTATATACCAGCCTATCAGAGAATGTACTTGAAGAAAGAATAGTACATTTTGAACCCCATACAAAGCTTTACTTTCCGAAATAATGATAATAAGCCCAGAGAAAACAGCATGGTTTCAGAGTCAGACTATATATTGGATCTAAATTCTTAGTAGCTGTGTGACCTTAAGCTTGGTTCTTAACTTCTGGAAGTATAATGTTCTGAACCTACACATTTAGAATAATCACACATAAAACTTAGGTTACTGTGTAGATTACATAGGATGATATATGAAGAATTCCTAATATTTTGTCCAGAAGAGATTCTCATTAAATTTTAGTTTCTCTTTCCAAAAAGTTTCCCATATTACAAATAGCATAACAGGAACTTAAAAGTTAAATGACTTTCTCAATGTCAAACTGTTAGTAGTGTCAGAACTAAATCTCAAACCTACCTTTTAGTTCTAAAAGCTTTTTTTTTTTAAACTACAACATAGCTACCTCAGAAGTAGCAGCAGAAGGTTTTTATAACAGTTTCACCATTGTTCTGTAGTATAAAAATGAAAAAGAGCAAACCCCTGTCTGGGTATATGGATATGCAAATTATGTTGGACAGGTACTATCTTATCATTGAACTACAGTGTGAATGTTCTAAATTTGGGTTTTCACTGTCTCATCAATGGTCTAAGTAATAACTGTTACTACAAAACCAGTCACTGAAAATAGGTGTTTTCCCCAAGATAACTCAAAAAAAGTTTTACTTTTCATTTGCTGTTTGGTTCTATTATTTTTCCACTTAATTAATAACATCTGTTTCATAAACAAGATGACTTAAGTAAAAAATAAATTAAAAAAAAACTTCCTCAAGCTTGGCAACTTTCCAACATTTCTATGAAACTGAATTGACCCATTAAAAGGATGAAGATGTGTCTCATTAATATACTCTGTTCTATTTCAATTTTTCTTTGCAGGGTGTAGTGAAGAAAGTTTTCAAATTGAATTCTTATAGGAATATCTAAAACTCCAAGGTGTTGCTTTTCATATTGAATGACACCTGGTATTTTACTTCTGCTCTGAACATAGATGCTGTAGACAAAAGAAAGGTGGGTTACGGATCATTCCGATTTCTGATCTTTGGTTGGATCTATGCCCTCTTTAAATGATAAAGGCATAGGGAACATATCCAATACATTATCTCTTTGTACATAGATTCTACCAAAGGTCCAAGTCAAAATACATGGACAGCCCTATTTAGAAAATGATAATATGCGTATTTATAATTAAAATGGCAACAGACAAGGTGCGGATAATATTAAGTAAAAATATTAATCAGGAATAATATTATTAGAAAATATATGTTTAGATAGAAAAATGCTTTGATGAACACCATAATTGTTTGATTTTTTACCTTTAAGAAATTATACCTTCATTTTAAGAGTCCATGGACAATTCATAATAATTGGCCATAGACTAGACAAGATGGAAAATTCTCAAAGATGAAAAGGTATGGATTACATTTTGTAAATGCTTTTCAATGAAAGTAAAAATTAGAATAAATATGTAAATAAATAAAATGGATGCCTTTTCAATAGCATCTAGAGTTAAAATTTAACAATATGATTACAAACTATATAGTAAATGAGGACAAATCATCTTGACAATAAAAGTTATGGGGTATTCTCAAATCTATACTCAGAGATAAAACGCTCTTTAATATTTTACATATTAAATAATGTCATTAAGATCAATATTTAGAATTTTGATTAGAAAAAAATAATAGCAACAAAACTGCAAGAAAAAAGAATAAATAATAAAGATGAAAACAAATTATTGAACTAGAAACGATAAAACACAACACAGTAAATTATAAATAAAAAAACAGTAACATAGATGAAGCTTTTTTATATTACATATTTTGCTTTTGAAAACATATGCTAAAAATTTGAAAACTTCAAGGAAAAAATGTTTATTCAAGGAAAACAAATTACTTAATATCAAGTTATTTGATAATGTGTTGAGATTCTATATCAAAAGGATTCCTAGCTCAGGCAGTTTCAGTGATCTAAGAAATAGGTATTTCCCATATCCTACCACTTCAGAACATCAAATAAGATAAAAAACTACAAATTCACTTCTGAAGCTAGAAAACCTCTATTGCTGATTCTTGCCAAAGTAAACTTTAACCAAAACAAGAAAACTAAGCAATCTTAAAATAAAAATACTTGGAGCTGCCGTTGTGGCTCAACGGTAATGAACCCAACTAGTATCCATGAAAATGTGGGTTCAATCTCTGGCCTTGCTCAGTGGGTTAAGGATTGAGCATTGCCCTGAGCTGTGGTGTAGGTCACAGATGCCATGGCTATGGTGTAGGCCGGCAGTTGTAGCTCAGAAGCAAGCCCTAGCCTGTGAACTTCCATGTGCCACTTGTGTGGCCCTAAAAAGCAAAAGCAAAAAACAGAAAAAAAAAAACTTTAGTTGCCAAAATCTTTAATAAAATATTTGGATTATACGTTAAACAATAACTACCCTAACCATGTAAGGACAATATCAAAAATGAAAAGCTCATTTAGTTTTAAGGAAATACACTAAAATAGTACATTATTTGAATGATTAAATAGAATACCAGAATTTTAACTGTTTCTTGTGACAGACTGTGGCTAGATCTACAGCACTAAAAAACAAAGAGTTAGCACTAACACATGAAGAAATAGAATTAATAATATATAATGGTAGTGCCTAAAGAATATTTTTTGTGTGATAATAGGATAAATTTTAGAGTGCTTACTGTCTTAGTTTCGCTCCACCCCTAACTGGGACGCCCTTGTTCTGGACTCCTCCAGACCATTAACTCTTCACTTTGGTGAAATGGGGAGACATCACAAACCCGCATCCACTCATGTTTCTGCCCAACCTCATTTGCATTCTTTGCACTGCTAGTTTCCTCAGCAGAAAACCGAAGTGAAAGCAACCTCTATGTCTATGGATTCATCACTGTCAATCCTGGGTCCTGGACAAACCCTTCTAGCTCGTTGGTAAAATGATATGGGATAAAAGCTATCACATTCCTAACACTTTTTTAGTCTGATACAGAATTTTCTTCACCTGCTTCCCTAACCTCTAGAAAACTGCAAATTATTAGAGTACTTCTATTAAAATCAACAAGACCAAAGGTCTTAATACACTACAAATGCAGTAAGTTTGGTAATAGAAACAAGCCTTATGATGATTAGGAATAAAGACAAAAATCATTACCATTTTTAGATAAAATGGCATATGGTTAGCCCTTCCGGTGAGGTGGGTTCTGTACTCACAGATACCAAGAACTGACTATAGATGATAATTTTGTATAAGGAACTTGAGCATCTGCAGATTTTGGTATCTTCATGGACCCTATTACCAATCCCCTGTGGATACCAGGGAAGACTGTATACCAAAAGAAACAACAGAAACATTATTTAGGACTGATTAGAGAAAATACTGAAATAACTAGAACCAAAATCGATATACGAAAGCTAGTAATTTTCCTATGCAGCTCAAATAATCACTTTAAAAAGGTAATAGGAAAAATTCAACACAATTTTGAAATGTTATATGGATACTCTCGATTTAAAGTATAAGCACTATATAATATACACTAGTGAAGTTCACATATACGCATATTTACATATAGATGTAAATAATTAAGTTACCTAAAAAGCCTAAAAATATACTCATTTAAATGGAGAAACATATTCTACAATGTAATTGAAGGATATTACTATAAAGATCTTAGTTCTTCTAAAGTAGTCTGGAATTTATCATAATTTGATTGATAAAACATTTGGGGTAGTTTATTTTCTATTGCTAATATATATATATAATTTTTTAACGTGGTAAAACTGTCTTAAACTTCATCTGAAACCCAAAGCTATTGAGTGACTTGGCAAATTTTATAAAGGAATATGAAGTTTTGATGTAAAAGGCATTAAAATCTATACAAAGTTATATACTTAAAGAAGTGTTACTGGCACATAAACTGAAGGATCAATAAAACAAAAAGCAATAGTCCTGAAATAAGCATAACAAACACATAAGCTTAACAGAATATGAAAACAGCAAAAACAATGGAAAAGATAATGCTGCTAAAATAGTTCGCTATATATTTAAAACCACACAGTAAACCACACAGTATATAATCTTTTGTGTCTACTTTGTTACCTTTATCATATTACTTTTGAGACTCATCTATGTTTGGTCCTTATCAGCATCTTTTAAAATAATGAGTAGCATGTCAATGTGTGGATAAACTACACTCTGTTTAGTTGATAGTCATTCAATATTTGATGGACTTTTGGATTATTTTTAGTTTTTTGGCTGTTATGAAAATGCTGCCATGAGCATTGCAATTCAAGTCTGTGTATGGGTAAATGCTTTTATTTCTCTTTGGTAAATACTGAAGGATGTAATTTCTAGGTCATAAAAGAATTGTATGTTTAGCTTTATAAGAAACTGTCATAACTATTTCCTGAAGTGCCTAGATTGTTTTAAATTACCATCAGTAAGTAATACATGAGAATTCCATTTGTTTTGCATCCTTTCCAACACTTAGTTTTTGTAGTCTTTTTGAGATATAATAGTAGGTGTGTATTAGTATCTAAATGTGATTTTCATTTGCATTTTTCCAGTGACTAAAGATGCTGAACATCCTTTGTTTGTTTGCAATCCATAAATCTTTGATAAGTGTCTTTTCAAATTTACCTGTTACTTATTAGACAGTTCATTTTTTAATTATTGAGTTGTAAAACTTTTATACCTTAAAAAACGCTTTATCAAGTACACTGTGCATATATTTTTTCTTAGTCTGCGTTTGCCCTTTAATTTGCTTGACGGTATCTTTTCAAGACTAAAAGTTATTAATTTTGATGAAGTCCAACTTATTCAGTTTTTTATTTTTTACTTTGCATTTTATATGTTCTCTCAAGAAGACGTTGCCTAACGCAAGATCTCTAAAAATGTCTTATGTCTATCTTTCCTACTTTCTGAGTGTTTTAAAGCTTTCAGTCTTGTTTTAGCTCTGTGATCTGCCACAATTTGGCTTTTCTATATGGTCAAGCTAAGGGTCAAGCTTTGTTGTCATTGTCATTGTTATGCATGTGGGCATACAATTGTTCCATAACCATTTATTGAAAAGATTATCCTTTTTCCCTTATACTGCCTTGGCACTTTTGCCAAAAAGTCATTGACCCTATATGGGTGGATCTATTTCTGAATGTTTATCTTTCCCATTGACGTCAGCTTTATACCAATGCCACACAATCTTGATTACTATAGCTTTATAGTAAGTATAAAAATCAAGTAGTATAAGCTCAAAAATGTTATACTTGTCAAAATAATTTTGTCTTGTCTTGTTCCTTTACATTTTCATATGAATTTTATATATAAAATACAAATGATCAATTATACATGCAAATATTTTCCCACGTAACTTTAAGCAAAAACAGTGCATTGTAGAAACAAATTTGAAAGACCTGGTGAAACTGGTTTGACACCACCACATTTATAGAAATAAAGAGGAAGAATACCTAATATTAGTAAAAGTACAGAAAATAGAGCTACTATTAGGAATATTTGTGTCATCTTCCTGGAAAGCGTTTGGCAGCTGATGCCAGGAGATATAAACACATTTGTATGATTTTACTTGGTAATTTCATGTCTAGGCATCTGGTTAAAATAAATAGAATTGTAGTTGAAATCTGTGTTCGGATGGATTGTAGCAGTCTCTGATGGTACCGCACTCACATCATCAGGCACTTCTCATTCCCAGGTAACCTCTTCCAACACATCCCACTGCCAGTACCTGTGACTTTGTGGGTGTGCAACGCATGCAGGCAGACAGGGCTCCCTGATCACAATGGCCCTGGTTTAAAGCTCTGCTGTCACCTTCTTGAGATTCTTAATCAGTTTTCAACAGGAGGATCCACATTACCATTTTATATTTGACCTGCAAACTATGTAGCTGATCCTGCTTCTAACTCTGAAGATTCTATTTGACCCTCCAGCCTACCTAGTTCACGTGAGACTAAGGGGAAGGTAAAGTGGTCCATACACCCTGGAATAGCTAGTGGGACAGGTTGCAGGTCTCCCAGAGTTCACCAGAAAAATCAAACAACAGTTTCCTACTGTGGCAACCTGCATAATAATAAACATGTATTCATTTTTTTTTTTTCTCTTAACTCATTTCTGCACTCCCCTGTGGGGGTTTCCTAATAGAACCTCCCCAATAGATGACTTCTCCTCAAACCTTTGAAAGTCTGTTCCTGAGAGAGAACCCAACCTAAAATAGGAGGTAGGGGCACAAGAAGGCAGTCAGGAAAATATGCTATCACACTAATCCACACAAGACCATCATGGCGGTCAGGATCATGACAATAAGAAGAAGGTGGTAGAAAAGATGGGACTTTAGATATTTCTGAAGACCGTGCCAGGATGATTTGCTAAGTTTTGATTGTAGGAAGTGAGTTCATGAAAAAAGGGAAAGATGAATTCATGGGTTTTGGCCTTAGCTGCTAGAACAGAGACGCCATTAACTGGGATAGTGATGTCTCCTGAAAGAGCATGTCTGTGGTACAAGATTGGGGTGTCAACTTTGCACATTTTAACTGGGGGATTTCAAGTAGACTTGAGAAAATATCAAGCAGGTCAGTGAATACATGAGTCTGGAGTTCATGGAAGTGATTAGGCTGTAGTTAAATACTCAATGGTCCTAAGTATATAGATTGTATTTGTATTCATGACACCTGGTGAATTCAGTAAAGATATAAGTGCTGATGGAAAGAGAAGCTGTCCAGAGGGAAAAATTTAAGAGCTTGGAGATATGAAGAGAAATCTGTAACAAAAATGGAGAAGAATCAGCCAGAGAGTTAGGAGGAAACCTGCAAACCATGGTGCCCTAGAAACCAAGTGACGAGAGTGTGTCAGGAGGCAGAGGTCACCTGATTCAGAAATGACCATTGGATTTAACATTATGTAGGTCAGTGTTGATCTCAACATGAGCGGTTTTATAGCAGTGGTGGAGGTCAAGGTCTGAATGGAGTAAAAGCAAGAGAGAATGGGGAAAGAGGTAGCACAATAGGTATCATACTAGGAGTTCTGTGGAAGGAAGGAAGGAAGGAAGGAAGGAAGGAAGGAAGGAAGGAAGGAAGGGAGGAAGGAAAGAAGGAAGGAGAAAGGAAAAAAAGAAACAGGTAGTAATATGAAGGGTAAGTAGGGTGAAAATTCTGTTCATTTTTTTAAAGTCATGAGGTACAACAGTATATTTGTATGATACTAAGAAAGAGACAGTAATGAGATAAATTCACTTCATTCACTGTTAAGAAAATGAGCTATGCCTTATCAGGTAAAGCGCTAGAGATAACTGTCTAATAAGAATATAATTTTAAAATATTAATTACTATTTAAAATTATTAACTAGATAATATTTAATCCTAGCATGCAATATTCCTTCAAAATTGTTATCAATCAGTTCCTTATAATCCATTAGAACTTTGCAAGCTGTATTCAAAGAATTTGTGTTCAGCATGCTAAAGCTTGGGAAACATTGCATTTACTAACACAGGCACAGTGGGAACAGATAGGAAAAATTAAAGTGCAATTGTATGTAGGCTGACAGAATGCAGCTTTTTATGGAAGTGAATAAGTATATTTTGATAAGAAAATATAAATATTCCATAATAACAAAATAGCAAAAAGTCATCTTTCTTTTATAAGGCTTCCTTTGGGAAGGAAAATTCTATCTCATGTTATAATTTCTAAAATATAATCTCAAAACCTAACATTTTACTTTGTGATCTTTAAGAGGATAATCAGAGTTGTCGGTAAATAACACTCAAGCATATGTTTATTTTAGATCAGCTACCAACTTATTATTGACCTACTATATTCTGTGAAGGATAAAAAATTATAAGACAGTCCCTATCATCAAGAATATTCAGTTGGTGCAAGTCTTTTGTTATGATTAATAGAAAAACAATATTATCATAGAAATACCTGTTTTTTTTAAGGGATTATACTAGGAATGGAATGATTTAAGTAACATCATTCAAAGACTTATTTTATATATGTGTATTATGAATAATTTTCAGTTTTACTTTAGTACCTATGGTCAGAAAGACTTGCCTTTTTCTGCCTACATACATCTAAGTTTTATGAGGAGAGTAGCTGGGAGATTAACCTGTTTTCCTTATACTTATTTTGTTTGCTTTGGTTTTGGTTTTTGTTTGTTTTGTTATTTTGGGGGGGGGCAGTTTTGAGTGTTTCTGACACACCAAGTAATTGATGTTTTCAGTGAGTATATACTGAAGGACAGCTTACTCTTCAGACAGGAAACTACACACCATTTTGTGGTTTTGCTGTTGTTAACAGTGCCTTCTTATAACCTGATTCCTGGATAATTAGGGACTGAAGAGGTAATCAGAATTCAAGTGTGTTGAAGCTCACAATTGGGATTTGTGCTTAAAAGACTTAGAAACTCCAAGTGAAACCCCCTCCGCATCCTTTAAAATGGTCCAAAAGTCTAATCACCAACTCGAGAGAGAGGATACTGCAGCTCCTCTGAGTCTGGCAGTTATGGAGAAGACCCCTAGAACACCCCTCACAGCTCTAAGTAAATAAAATTGCTTTCATCGTCAGTTTTAATGGGGTCTGGAACCCACCCAAATGTGACTGAAATAGAAGTGTCGTTTTCATGTCCTAAATATATTGTGTAAAACTTCATCCCCAAACACCAATCTACTGTTTATTTACCAGTTAAGAGTTTATTTCACTTTGCCATGTTAAACAGGCTATGCCTTTTTTCCCCCCATCATTATAAACTAGAGTTAAAGTAACTTAGTAATATTTAAAAAGGGAGAATAAAATGTATTGGGGCATCTCCTTGAAATTTGATGTTTAATCCCAAATAGCCCTAGAGTATTTCATTAATTTGGTAGACAAACTATATAAAATTCCTTAGAAATATGTATTCATTGCTGGTTTAATAATTAGATGATCAGGATCAATAAGTTTTAGTCAGTCTTCCTGCCATTATAAATGGTTCCTTGGACATTCTCCTAAGACAGCCAGAAGAATAGTCAGTACATTCACCAAATAACCCAGTTAACAACTGGCTCATTTAACTCCCTTGTACTTTTTGTCCTTGTCCCTCAAAAGGACAAAAGGAAATACTATTTGGTCAAGCCCTGATAAATCAATAACTTAATGCAGTTAGTTACACTTACTTAGTGCAGTTAATATTAAGAGCTTGTAAGAGTTTCCTTGTATTTACTTCTTTATTCCCACATCAGCCGTTACAGAACATTCTCATTTTCCACATGAAAGCCACAGGAGCCATTTCACAGCTCAGACCCAACAGACTGAACACCAAAAGATTAAGTGGCTAAGCTGCCTAGCATGGCTTGTTTAGCTTTGCCCACAGGATTTGAATTTGCACTACACTGTTGAACATCCTAAAATAATTTAACCACATCCCAAACACTGCATAAAGAAAGTCTGTTCCATTTCTCGCCTCTTTAGATTGCACGTCCAGAGCAATTTCTCCCAAATTAAATGCCATTTGGTTTGCATTAGAATAATCAGGACAACCGAAAACATTAATAAGTCTGCAATAATAGAAAAGTTATTTTCTCTTCCAAATAGCCCTACACATACCTAAGACAGCCTTTCTGCCCTGATCGTTTTTTCTTTTATTTTCAAAATAAATGCATCTCTGTACTCTTGTTGAATATTATGATTCACACCATGATTTTCCAGTGATATGAAGCTTAATATAAACCCAGGTGAAAGGAAAGAGCAGGCAGCCTACTAGAACAAGTTTGCCGTTTGCAGCTTGGACCTTGGTCATTCCCAGCACCCATGCACACATTCACTCATTCACTCATGTATTAAACAAGCACTTATTGAGAGTCCATATGCATCTGTGGTGGCAGTAGGAGCTACACACAAGGAGAGAATGATGAGAGGCATGGCCCTTTTCATTTAGGAGCTCAAGGTTAGAATGGAGAAGACAAGCAGTAAATAGACCATTACCAAGGAGTACTGGATTAGGGCGATATACTAAAATGCTCCAAAGTCATGTTCAAAAGACTTTTCTAAAGAAAGGCGGTATATTCAGCCTGGAGAGCAGGGGACTAACTCTGTTCATACATTCACCCTAAAAGTAACAGGTTGGGACCACATTGGCTTTACTTCAGGGTCTTTGTAGTTTTAATTGGTAACCTGCTTTAGCATATAAAGGTTGAGGACAGAGGCACAGAGCAGGTATCTGACTGCTTCCAGATACCTGCTTCAATTAATCTGTAATTGAAATTTTCATTTAATTTTTAAATTTGGTAACTTCCCTAAAGTGAGAACTTTCACTAGATATAATGCATTTAAAGAACTTTGAGTATATTGGGTTTATCAATACAAGATGGACATGATATGATAATTTAGTTATATGCTCTAACATATATTGAGGGAAACTCAATATATGTTTCTTAAAACTGGGAAAGATAGCTATTAATAACATCAACAGTTAGCCTTTGAGGGAGAAGTCTAGAAGAAGTATGTATTCTAAGAAGCTATTCATAGCTTTTTAAAGTCACTTTAAATCCAGAAACATCAAGTTTAATGCCAGTATTTTTCTGAGATATCACAAAAGAGGATGGACTACCAGATGTTACAGATCTTCAAAATGAGATCGCATGGTTTACATTACATTTTTTCAAGAAACAGCTCAATTTTGTTAGAATTTTTACATTTTGTCTTTGTGTTTCATATTATTTCAACTCTATTCAAAGGATACAATAAAAAGGGCTAGCTCTTTTTTCTTTTATCTTTGCATTTCCCTTCCTCTGTAAAGTCCCCTGCAAGAAGCAAATGCTTTAAAATATTTAACACAGCATCATGGTATTTAAATCCAGCTTTACTTTTCTAAATAGGCACCCAGACAAAGAGTAATATTCTTTCCAAGCCACTTATGTGTTAGAGCGCCTTCCAGTGAATTCATCAGTCTACAACTTGAACCACATGGATATTGGTCTAACCTACATTCTAAGATTTCTTTTCAAAGTGAACGATTGTGATTTCTAACATCACAGCAGTGTTTTTGTTTCTGCTGTGCTGCTTTGATATTAGCAGGAGTCAGTTCAAAAGAATGCAATGAAGCCTTCATTAGGGGACTATGATACTCATAGACTCTGGGAAGGCAGCCAGGGGAATCAATTGGTGAAACATTCAAAGGCAAAGGTGTACCACCTTCTTTTACATTCTCACATGCCAAAGCGGACTGCTGAGACGTCGGACTAAAGATCCTTGTCCTAGTCTTTGTGGTGTTTGACATCTCTTATTCCCTCAGACCTGAATACCTGTTTTTATTACATTGCTTTCAGCATGGTATGTTATGATGTTCTGAGATTTCACTTCAAGGCACTGGCAGGTTTCTTTTACATCTGTGCATTTCTTTATCATGGAAAGATACTGGAGAAGGGGCTGCAAGGCAGGACATATGATAAAAATGCTTACATCCCTCCAGAGGACACTTGGCCTGGAAATATTCTTTGCCTAAGTCCAAGTAGGGCCGGAAGGTCATGCTCTTGGGACATGAAATGCTGATTTTTCTCTTATTATTAGAATATAAGCCAAGCTAAAAAGAGAAAGGACTCTGTGAAAGAAAAAGTGCCAACTCTTCTGGCTCCAGTGTTCACCTCTCAATCCACTGTTCCAGATCCAGATTAGAAAGGGTGGAATGGGGCAGGCAAACAGAAAAAAGAAGAGGCATATTGTCTCACCTAGATGTTGTTTGGATTAGCTAGTATAATCTGCTAAGCTTTTGAAAATCCCTATCAAAAATCAGGCAATTAATTTTATCTCCATTTCTAATCAAGAGGAGCGAACATGAGTTTTCAGAGGAAAGACAGACAGAATAATTTGGTGACATTATTTGGTTAATCACAGTTTCATACTATAAAGTATTCATAATGTTTGGAGAATAATGGATTGCCACTTGAGAACCACAAAGTTAAAAAAAGAACGTATTTATCAATCTAGTATAAAGCACTCATTTAAAACACTACACTTTAGGAGTTCCTGCTGTGGCCCAGGGAATTAAAAATCCAACTGCAGCAAAACAAACAAACAAACAAACAAACAAGAAAACCACTACACTTTATAAAATTAATGGCTTACATTATTCTCCCACATACTATTAATGCACTGTGTATATTGTAATATACATGTTTTTAAGATTCCCCCAAAAGATTGCTGTTTTATCAGGAATCTGTAAAAACGTAGATAGAATTATAAAATCATCTAAGTTTCAAAGGCATCAAGAGACTTGAAGTAATCTAACCTAATTATTTCATTTCATAAAATGGGAAACTGAGACCAGATATAAAAAATATTTTTTTCAAGATCACAAAGCTAAGATCACTCTTAGAGACAGGACTTTTCTCATTCCCAAGACTTAAAAGACTCCAAGATGAACCCAAAGAACCGTATGGTTTGCAGAACTTTCCATATGAAATCCAGTTCTTGCAATTTACCCAAGGAAATAGTATTACAGTTTTATTGAATGCTATGTATAATACAACTATTATATTGATATATATCACTTATAATGATATATCTTTAATACTGTACATTGTCCAATGGGTTAAAGAAAGACTGTATAGTTACAATAAATGGCTAAATTTCTATAAGATACTAAGTGATTTCCAGTTCAACACTTTCACTGTTCTTTAAGGGAATGAATAAATACAAGCAATTAATTTGAAAAAACGTGGTATTCCATAAATATAAAAACAAATTTGAAATGTTAAAGTATTATTTCTTAACCTCTTCCCTTGCCAAAGAGATTTTTCCAAATATTCAGTTACAGTTCTTTCACTAATGAATATAAATTGTAGAGACTTGTTTTTGCAGCTTCTTTCAACTGTGGCTGACTGATCAGTGGACTGACATGCCCAGTAGCTGCAAGAACATCAACTGGGATAATGATATAACAATAACAATCATGTTTTCTTAGAAATATTTTAAAGAGTAAATAATATGCTGAACCATAAAATTAAAAAAGTGACGATATAAATTCTCTTTAAATATTTTTTAAACATACTGAAACTTAGATAGGAACATGTAAAATAGGAAATAAAACAAATTTTGGCTTTAGATGGCATTTAAAAAAATGGAAGAAATAAAAATTGGGAAAATTGATTTATATTCTATATAGGGGAGTTAACTTTAAAACAAAGTTATACATTTATATCAAGATTTCAAAATGGAAATAGTAAATGAGCCAGAAGAATAGAATAAGTCAAATAAAGATAACTTAATGTTTAATTTAAGAGTAAATGAAAACCATTTAATATAAGAAGGAAAACATTTTGACTTGATAATGAAATCTATCAGTAAGCGGAGAAAGTGATAGATAATGATAGATATCACTTATAATGATACATATTTAACACTACACATTGTCCAATGAGTTAAAGAAAGACTGTAGAGTTACAATAAATGGCTAAATTTCTATAAGATACTAAATGATTTTCAGTTCAACACTTTCGCTGATCTTTAAGAGAATAAATACAAGCAATTAATTTGAAAAATGGGCCCATTTTAACTACATTTTCAAAACATAAGTTAATCAAAAGCTATATAGACCAAATTTAAAAAGCCAACAGAACAGAAAATGGATGATAAGCCAAGACAGGAAGAGAGAAATAAGAAGGAATAAACACTAGTTATAGAAAAATTTCAGTTCACCGAATTTTGGGTTGACTAATTGCCCACGGCAGCACTTGCAGCGAAAGAATGAAAGTTATCAGATGCCTACCAGCACAGGGTTCTGTAATGCTGGAGCCATGAACTGTTAAGCTATGCACACGAAGCTTAACAGTAATTTTCCACATAAATAAATAAAACACAAATTAAATAAATTGTATTTTTCTGTCCTTTTAGTTTTGTTCTTCAAATCAATAGGGAAAAAAAAGTTCTCTAGGGTTCCACTCAAAGTTTAAAACATTTTCCTAAAAATGAAATAATTCACATAAAACACAACCTTTTGGTAACTAAAACAAAAACTGTGGAGTTGACAACTCACTTGTTTAACCAACTCGTAGGAAAGAAAAAAAATCACTATTAAGCACATACACGGTTCTGAAATTTAGTCATAAATTCTTTGGAAAGGTCTCTGTGGAATGGAACAGTGCCGTTAGATAAGTAATTCCTGTTATTGTTGCTTTCAATTTTATGCAAAGGTAATTTAGTTTTTCTATGTTTCTCAATAATGACACTTTTGTAGGATTTTCAGGTTGTATTTAGTTTTTGCCAACACGCAGATAAAAACTGAGTATTTATCTTATGACACAAAACATTTCAAATTTTGTATTGCTATCTAGTCAATCAGCTTGACAGCTCCATTCTCACAGTTGGTGTTCTCTCTCTTTCTTTCTTTTGATTGACTCGGCATAACCGCTGACACAATAGCCTCTGACCAAAGGGAATGGTTCTTTTCCAGAGTTATTGTTTTGAATTCTATTCACAGTTAACCATGTCTCACTGAACCCTTCCAATATAAACAAAATATCTGGATTACTTTCAAAGTAATAATGTCCAAAGGCAAAATTTAATATAAAAACCAACTTTTTTTTTCTTTTGCAACTCAGCAGAAAGACCTACAAAATATTTAACGCTTGGCAGAATGACCAGGATCAATTTTTATCGTTGCATCAGGTCAGTCACTATCTTATCTAGTAAGTGACTAGTTTTTGTTATTTTTTGTAAAGCATATTCTATGAGAGACAGATGCAACATCAGCTGTTCATGATCAATTCTTATGTAAATATGAGAATGATGCACCCCCCCAACCAATTTGGGGAGGAGTCACCTCAAATTGAATGATGCAGTTTCAGCTAACCTTGTGGTAATTAAAGAAAAATTCTATAATGCATGATCCACACTGCCTCAGTCATCAACTAAGCAAATTAATAACAGTCAGCTCCTAAATACTTCCCTGAATAACTCAGAATATGTTATAAGAAGATGATTAAAGACTCCAAGTTCTAGAGAAATTTTCTTCATCCTGTTCATTATCAAGATAGAATATTTATCTAAATATGAAATATTAGTAGGTAAGACAATCTGATTGGCTGTCACTGGTCTTTAAAAGGAATTTATATCAGTCAATTTTGCTTAGAAATATTTTTTCCTATAAAATTTTTGACAACTTATGCATAGAAAATCATATGGACTTTATCAGCTTCAAATGACTAATTCTTAGGATGTATTTCCTGACTCAAAAGTGATGGTTAGAAGTCACAGAATATTATTTTTCCTGATATATTACAGCTAGAGTTTTCATTTTTGCAATTCTAAAATAAGATGGCTAAAGTTATTTTAGCCCTATCTCTACTCTTGGGCAAAATAAAGGCAAGTTTTCGGATAATACAAGAATCAAAATTGTGAACTGAGTAAGATGAGCCTTATGTGCACTATAAATGTAAGACATAAGATAATGTTGCTATAAAATTTGGTTGTGATGATTGTTGTACACCTATAAATGTAATAAAATTCATTAATTAAAAAAATTTAAAAAAAGATAATGTTGCTACAACCAGTAGTTGTCATTGGTTTATATCTGCTTATTCCTGAAATACTGTCCTGAAAATCTGAACTAACTCACTGTGTGAGCCTGAGTCATCAGGGTACTTTACTAGACCAGTGTGTTGACCAGCCAACTTTTTCTTCTTATACTTCTGTTGCCTTTGCTTATCTTTCTCATGGCTTCTAATTTTCCTTTAATGAAATCATAAGCTTTGGAGTCAAACAAATCTGAGACTGAAGCTTGACTTTGAGAGGTGTGACTAGTTTGACCTTGGTCAAATTCACTTCTGTTAGCCTTAGTTTCCTCAGCTTTAAAATGGTGAAGTTAAACGGATCAACAGTGAAATCACACACACACACACACACACACACACACACACACTTAGCAGAGTGCCCATTATAAAGTATTCAATAAACTTAGATTCTTAACTTATTAAATTTGTAAGACATTATAAGGCTATTATATTAATATAACAAATAAATACATTTGTTATAACATCTGTTATTATTACATTAATATCATGCATTCATTCAATTATTATTTCATAAATCTCTATTTCATAAACTACTATTTCATAAATCATTCCTGACACTGTGCTCATCTTTGCTAAACAAGGATTCAATAAACTAAGACCTATATTTGAAGAACATATTGAGTCTATCCAGGGAGATAGCTATGTAAATAACACAAAATAAGGGAACATGATAACTATGATAAAAAAAAAATGACTAAAGGAGAAAAGAAATGCTAAAGAGGAAATGCTTTATCTCTTCTTTGGGGGATATTCAAAGGAGGGTCTCTCGCAAGATAGCTCTTGAATCTGACCTTGAAAGATGAGTAGGAAGGTGCCAAAGCAGGAGGGGAAGGGAGATCTCTAATCAAGAGAATGAGTAATGTTTCAATGGTATTCAAATGCATATTGTGCTTGGAAGGTGAATTACACCCGGCTAGAGGACCCAAGGACCTCAGCTTTACTAAAGAGATCTTTTTTTCTGGTTCTCCCCATTGTTATAAATAGCAACACTACCATAAATCAGTTAGTTCTGATATCTTTATCCACTAGTGCTATGATTATCCACTAGTCAAACGTGGCTACCTTTGTTTTCAAAAGTGGATTTTGGAGTATGCTATTTCTACCCATTTCTTCTACTCATACATTGGCCAAGATGACTATTTACTAGGCACTCCACACTCCATCCCCCTTGCAGAAAACATCAGCATCGTTATAGGAACTTACAGTCACACTGTTCTGCTAAAAAAAGAAAAAAATCCAATACTTCAATACTTGATTTCAAGAGTTGCTATTAGCCTTCATAGACCTTTTATCTCTCTTCTTCCTCAATATTCCAATCAGTTTCTCACTGGCTCAGAATATTGATTTTATTCAAACACAGCATTAACGGGATAGTTAATACTATGAATTCTGAAACTTCATTGCCTGGGTTTTTATTCTGTGTTCACTACTCCGTAAGTATGTGGCTTTAGACAAGCATCTTATCCTCAGTGTCCTCACCTATAAAATGGCAACAGTAACAACGCTTCTCTCATATACTTAACTGAGTCAGGAACAGGTGTACCAACACATGCACTGTATTTAAACAGTGTCTGGCACATGACCAACAGGTTTTTATCTAATATTACTATTTCCTCTTCAAAGTATAAATGTCCTACTTTAGATCATCATTTCAAATGATTTTTAGATGATCCATGATGATTTTTTTAATGATGCACAAATGCAGGTTTTCCTAAAAGAAGCAAGCAATAGCTAACTACACACATGAAATATAACTGAAGATCTCCCCTTAACCGGCACTTCTGGTGACAGCTTAACAGATATACTGCTGGATTTTTATGCTTGTTTCTTTGAACATAAATTAGATCTTGCCCCTTGAATTATCCTGAAATTTAATTATCTTTTTACTCAATGATATATCATAGGTAAATTTCCATTGCAATACATATTGAATTCACTTATTTAGTAAAAATTTCCTCAACAGCTACCATGTAGCAGGCTGTTTCCTATTCGCTGGAAATACAGTATGGACCAAAAATCCCTGCTGAGTCTCCTTTATGTATAGCTTATTTATTTCTGATAACTATAGTATCTAGTATGAATCTAGCCTGAGTTATTTTACTACTCTTTAGTGAAGGAAGTGCAGATGATTTTCAGTTTTTGCTAATATAATACTACTGACAACTTTTTACTCATGTTTCTTGAGTCTTTAATTTTTAGGTGAGATTCTAGGTAGCAGAATTACTGATTTAGAGGTTTTTTTTTAATTTTTTTTTCATTACAGTTGTATTGAAATATATAATTGGCACACAGTATTGTATACATTTAAAGTATACAGTATAATGATTTGACTTAAATACATCATGAAATGATTACCATAATAAGTTTTGTGAATATCCATCACCTCATATAGATACATTAAAGAAACAGAAAAAAGTTTTCCTTGTGATATAGAATTCTTAGGATTTAATCTCTTAAAACTTTCATATAAAACTTATAATTATTAATTATATTTATCATGTTGTATATTATATCCCTAGTAACTTATGTTACAACTGGAAGTTGGTACCTTTTGACTGCCTTCATCCAGTCCCCCCTCCTACCATCCCCTGCCTATGATAACCACAAATCTGAAATATTTTTCTATGAGTTTGTTTTTGAAGTATATTTGACCTACAACACAACATAATGATTATATATTTCTGTAGAATCTGGTACACAACAGGATGATTCTATATTTCTATAAATTTCAAAATGATCACCAAGTTAAATCAACTTGTCATCTGCCATGATGCAAAGATCTAGCATAATTATTGACTATATTCTCTGCATTGTACATTTCATACCTATGACTCAGTTATTTTGTAACTGAAAGTTTGTGCCTCTTAGACTCTCTATTCTTCTCTTTCCCTTAACTTCCGCCCCTCTGGGAGCCACCTATTTGTTCTATGTTATCTATAACTCTATTTATGTTTAGTCATATTTGTTCATTTGTTTTGCTTTTTAGATTCCAAATATAAGTGGAATCATAAAGTATGATTTACTTTCACCTAGTATAACCCCTCTAAGTCCCTCCACATGTCACAAAGGGCAAGGTTTCATTCTTTTTTATGACTGAGATATATTCCATTGTGTGTGTGCATGTGTATATATACATAAAATTTATATATACATAAATTTTCTTGAATCTATCTACAAGTGGGCAGTTTGGTTGGTTCCATATCTTGGCTATTGTAAATAATACTGCAATGAACATAAAACTGCCTATATCTTCTCTAATCAGTGTTTTCATTTTCTTTCCATACATACCAAGGATCATATGGTAGTTCTATTTTTAATTTTTTATGTGGAATCTCCCAATGTTTTCCATAGTGGTTGTATTAATTTCCATCCACACTGTGCACAGGGTTTTCCTTTTCTCGACGTACTTGCCAATACTTTTGTTATTTTTCAGTAATAGTCATTCTCACAGGTGTGAGTTGGTATCTCATTGTGGTTTTGATTTTCATTTCTCTGATGATTAGGGATATAGTATCTTTTCAAGTGCCTGTTAGCTATCTGTATGGTTTCAAAAAATATCTACTCATGTTCTTTGCCCATTTTTCAATTGGGCTACTTGTTTTTTTGATGTTGAGTTGTAGAATTTCTTTGAATTTTGGTTATTAATCATAAGATATAGTGTTTGAAAATAATTTCTTCCATTCAGTAAGTAGCCTTTTAAATTTTTCGATAGTTTTATTTCCTGTGAAAAAAACGTTTTAGTTTGATATAGACCTATTTTTTAAATTTTTGCTTTTTTTCCCCTTGTCTAGGGATATAGATAAAAAATATTGCTAAGGTCAATGTCAAAGAGTACTGCTTATGTTTTCTTCTTGAAATCTTATGGTTTCAGGTCTTACAGTTAAGTCTTCAATCTATTTTGAGTTTACTTTTGCATATAGTGAGAAAGTAGTTCAGTTTGATTATTTGCATATAGCTGTCCTGTTTTCCCAAAACCATCTATAGAAGAGGCTTTTTCCCATTGTATGTTCTTTCCTCCTTAGCCATAGATTAATTGCCCACATCACTGTGGATTCATTTCTGGACTCTTAACATTGTTCCACTGATCTATCGGTCTGTTTTTGTGCCAGTACCACAGTATTTTGCTTACTGTAGCTTTGTAGTATAATTTGCAGCCAAGAAACATAAGGCCTCCAGCTTTGTTCTTCTTTCTCAAGATTGTTTTGGCTATTCAGGATCTTTTATATTTCCATGCAAATTTTAGAATTATTTGTTCTAGTTGTGTGAAAAATGTCATTGGCATTTTGATAGCAATTGCACTGAATCTGTAGATTGCCTTGGGTAGTTTGGTCATTAAAAAAATATTAATTTTTACAATCCATGAGCTTAATATATCTTTCCTTTTTCTGTGTCATCTTCAATTTCTTTCATCAGGGCCTTATCATTTTCTCAGTAGAGGTCTTTTACCTCCACAGTTATGTTTATTCCAATAATTATAAGTGGGATTTTTTTTTTAATTCTCTCTTTGAGAACTTATTGTTAGTGTATAGAAATGCAGCAGATTTATGTATATTAGGTTTGTACCCTACAATTTTACTGAATTCATTGATGAGTTCTAATAGTTTTTTGGAGGTTCTTTAGGATATTCTATGTATAATATCATGTCATCTGCAGTTTCCAATTTGAATATCTTTGAAAAGTCAGTTTTAGTCAGTTTTAACTAACAAAGGTGAAAGAGGAGAAAAAAATAAGTGGAAGAGAAACCAGTCGTATGTGATATCACAGACACCAAGATAAGAGTGTATTTCAAGAAAAAAAATATATTACTAGTATTAAATACTGCTGAGAGATCAGTATGATGAGAATAGAAAATACTGTCGATTTGATTATGTGGCAAAGAATTCTCAAACTTCCTCAAAATGACTTTCTTTGTCCACCTTCTCAGCCATCTATTTCTAGTCTCCTAAGATATTATCTCACCCAGCCATACTCCTAAATCACTTTCCAAAAATGAATTTTATTCACAGATTATGTGTTCAACTCTTCCTGGTGCAGCCATTCTAACATGTGATTGTGATGGTCTATTATGAGTCAATCCATTAGTGTCTTGTTTTGTTACTTTTCCTAATTCAGTTTACAACACTCTGGCCAATACCCCACTCATCTGTGCTTTCATTAAACCCAAATGGCAAAATTTCAACCCTGGATTAATGCAAGTATGCATTTCTTCCATGCTACCCTGAGTCAGTTGAGTACTCCTGGAGAAATCTGCAAACAGGGGGGCTGTTTATACAAAATATTCTTTTTTTTTTTTTTGTCTTTTTGCCTTATCTAGGGCTGCACCCGTGGCATATAGAGGTTCCCAGGTTAGGGGTCTAACAGGAGCTGTAGCTGCCTGCCTTCGCCACAGACACAGCAACACGGGATCCAAGCTGCGTCTGCAACCTACACCACAGCTCACGGCAACGCTGGATCCTTAACCCACTGAGCAAGGCCAGGGATCGAACCCGCAAACTCATGGTTCCTAGTTGGATTCGTTAACCACTGAGCCATGACAGGAACTGCTGTTTATACAAAATATTCTTGACCACCAGTTTCATCCAGACCTTCAACAATGCCTGTCTGCTTTGCAATGTTTCTCTGAATAGTCCAATTCCCTACTCTCCACAATAGCACACAGTAGGAACACAGTGAAAAAAAAGTTCAGTGAGTAAAAGCTTTCTAGTGCTTCTCCATTATTCTAAAATCACCATGACCAGTGACTCTTTCATTCTCAAAAAATAATTCTGACTCCTACTTCATTTCCATCAGATAAGAGCCATTCTACTTCTTAATAAACCCCCAGACATTTCTGTATATACACTCATCTTTCCTTGTCCCTTTTACTTTCAACACAATAAATGTCCTCCAATCTAAGGCCAAGGCCATTGCATAAACTTTGGGTCCCATTCATTCTATCCTCTGTGAAACTGAAATGTACAGTTTTCCTTTCACTCTGTACTTTCAACTTTGGGCCCTCTCATCAATACTTGAAATGCTGAAATATCCCCATCTTAAAAAAAAAGGAAGCCCCCTCTATGGTGGATGCTGTGACTAGGCATTCAGATTGCTTCCTTCTGAACTTAGACATTCATTCTACTAGTTGTCAGAAGCCCTTTCTGCTGAGCCCTCACAGCTGAGTCCCTCCACAGGCACTGACACAAGCAGCATATGAAAAGAATCTCATCTCCTGTAGATGGAGGAGTAAAAAAACTGAGGGTCAGTTCCAGAGCTTAATTATAACGCTAGAGAAAGTTGAATTTGATGTCAATAAGACTGTTATGCCAAAGTCAGGATCTTGATTAAGAAAATATAGAACCTGACATTTTGACATGGGAACATCTGGATCAATGCACCCAAATATTTTAATTTTCATATTCTGTTAAACCATCTGGGCCTTCAGAAATGGCCTACTCATTCCTCTGAAAGGCTAGCACTAACCATCACTTGAAGACAAATCAAAGGCCTCAGTCTTGCAAGGCAATGTGCGTACCCCTCAGAATGTCCTCTCCCCTCTCCTCCTAGTCACCAGACTAATAAACAAAGTCAAGGCAAAACATACCTCAGCTGGAAGTGATACAACTCTTGAGGAAGGGAAGAGGCTATACCCCTGCAAAAGGCTACTGAACCTAGCCAAGATATACCTGCAGAGGCCAAACAAGTATTTGTGGTTTTTGATAAGGTGGGTTTTGGGTCTGGGAAGAGCTAGGGGAACATAAAGTTGGATAACAGAGACTTGATCACTATGGGTGAACTTTCCCCTGACACAGGATTTAAAACCCTGATAAGAGCCCTGGGAGATGGTGTAACAATCCTGCTGGAATGCTTCTGCAAACTGGGTGGAAATTATGATCAAAACAAGGTGAAGCAGAAGTGCAGAAATTAGCATAAAAGATGATGGAAGAAGCAGCTAAAAGCCACAGAAAAGTCAGTACCGTGAGAGAGTTATACACATCAGCCTGGAAACACCACTACCCAATTATGTTCCACAGAGCTTTCTGAGGACACTCCACTTATCAAATCATCAAGGGGTTTTCCAGGAATCTCAGTGCTAACTGTCCTCTCTAGATCAGGACTGCCTAGAGGAGATACTATTAGAGATTTGGGCGTAGTGATAATGATGGGGAAGATCCAAGATGATGACAATGATGATGATGACGATGATAAACAGGGAACTAGAGAAAGTGATTAACTGACAGAGCAGGATGGGTAAAGTTATTTTAATGAGCAGAAGGTTGGAGTAACAGTGGGGGGCCAGTGCTGACTCATAGAGAGCTATGGACACGGCATAGGCAAGGACAATGAAGATGAGCATCCAGCAAGAGAAATCTCAATCTAAGTAATCAAAAGGTGTCAAGATTGGTTGGCCAGGAGGCTGAGAAAACTATCACAATAAAAAGTTGTAACTCTCTTCTTAGGTTCCAGACTTGCCAGTTTTCAGGTATAGCACCCATTAAATGAAGAAGAGGCTGGTCTCTAGGAAGGAAGTCCCCAATAACTCCTTGCCAAATGTCATAGTGATTTTAGGCAAATTATATAATCTTTCTCTATTTTCTTTTTTTCTAAAAGTGGGGCAATAACAGTACTTCCCATTGGGATCCTATGTGAATTATATGAAGTAATACATATGACCTTTGATAAGGGATCAAAATTACTAGATATCAAATTTGTTGTAGAAGTAGTAGTATTCAGCAATTATCTTATTTACTCAGAATAATTATAAATTTAATATTTGCAATGAATAACATACAGGGACAGTCTTTTTAAAAAAATGTCAGCTCTCTCTCTCATACACACTTGGTGCAGTAAAATTCAGTGACCACCTCACTGGTTGTTTCATCTCTTCCTTGGGTTCTTCTGTACAACCCATCTTTTATCTAATTTCTTTCAACTTTTGAACTGTGCTGCTTGATCTTTCAATTCTTGATCTGTAAAGAAGAATGTATTTTTAATAATTCACCCTAAGAATCAGATCATGTCTACCACTCAACCTCTTTCTGATGCCACCAACATAAAGCTCCTGGATTTCGTTTTATCATAAATATTTCAATAAATCCATAGGTAGCTTTGGAGATTTATTTTTGAAAAAAAAAAAGAACATTCTTAGATGTTTAAAAAAAGCTCCTTTAATAATTTTAAAATTTAATAATTGGGTCAAAGTTAATCCTTTATTTTATGAATTGTAGAAATTTGTATCCTAACTTTCCTCAGATTTTGCTTAATTGCATAATTATTTTTAAAAGCAGGCCAATAATTTTCAGATGCTTTTTTTGAATGTGAAGGAAAAGTTCAAAAAGAGGAAAAAGATAACCCCTGTATAACTTGTCTTTTTTTGTAGGTTCTGAGAGTAGTTCTACTTGGCAACACAGGAAATGGCAACCAGAGTCTTCAGTCAGAGGCAGAAACTAAAGTCATGCAGTTTTTAATTTGAATGAAGACTGATAAGGTTAAAATTTGCAAACTTACCTAACTTTGTATTTATCCCCCATGCTTCAGAGCTAACTTACTGCTACCATCTGAGGAAAAGGTCACACTAAGTTTAATTACAGCACTAGTAAGTCATTTCACTTTAGAAATATTTACTCAGCTCAAAATACATGTGCAAAGGAGCTACTCGACTAGATACCATCAGTCTATGAGTATGAATAAGTTTGATCCCTTCACCCAAAGAGGTTAGAATCTAATTGGGAAGACTATAAGCATGCCCTTTACTTTCATAAAAAGAAAAACTCCAGTGATGGACTGTCATTCATTGGAATTGGAAGAACTGGTGGAAGAGTTGACATTTGGACTGGATCTTGACAGGAACCTCTTTTCTCTTAGAGATGAAAATGGTAGCAAAGGGCAAGATAAGGAAAAAGAAAAGTGGGCAACTGAGAGCCCAGGGCATGGAACCGAAAGCTGATCTATCCAGTAGGGTGAGGCATTTAGTAATGGTGATGATGGCCAAATATAAACTAAACCTGGAGATTTGACTTTCTGGGGTCACACAGGCTACTTGTCAGGGCCTGAAGCTGGCTAAAAACAGTGAGTCTGTAAGCTTACCGAATTAGGCACTTTTACTATAAAATATCCAAACCAAACAATACAACATAAACCAGCACTAATTTAAACTTCTAGATTTTTCCTTAAAAGTCTCAAAGATATTTGAAAGATCACATGGTAAGAAAATACACTTAAAGAGCAATGAAAATTAATAACATTACTAATTTACTCTCATATGAAAAAACAGAAAGGAAAGCTCTTTCTAACCTATGGTAACATCCTATACACTAAAAGCCAAGCATTAAAAATTCAATTTCCATTTCAAAATCCCTGTTTTCATTCTCATTGTTCATAGTTGCTTTGATGTTTCTGCACTCTGACAGAGAGCGTGGTTTCATTTGGGGAAAGGAATCAATTTCTCAATGTAAATTGTGATTTACACACTTCCCTTCCTCACCTATTTTGAATTGATTTGATTCCAGAAGCACTAAGACATGTGAAAAACAATGTTTTGCTTGATTTAATAAACACTTAGAAAATGGCTTGTCAGATAATCCCTAGACCAAAAATGAGCAATCCTAAAGGAATGTTCTTTCCTCTTCTTTGTCAGCACTCTTCTTAGTGTTCATGGCTCTACTCTTTAATTAAAGTACAAAGGAATTCTCAGGTCAAGAGGAAGGCAATGTCCCTGCATAGGGAATCCATCTACCTTATAATAACCTGTTCTCAGGAAACACTTAATTTGGGCTCTGAAATATGGTTTATTAAAATTGTATGACAGTGTTAAAATTGATGGAACTCACAACTGAGCCTTTTCAAAGACCCAAAGAGAAGAGTAAAACAATGAAGGAGTTTAATTTTAGTGTTCTATCAATGAGATATTTAGGGTTATACCAATCAAAGACAAGCATACTTATAACAGTCTCTATAGAGAAGACACTGCATAGACTTCCCCAAAAGGTAAATACTTAATAATATAAGTGGCTTAATCTAAGAAATAGCAAAAGATAACAGGGATATTTTTGATCCCATACATTGTGATAGGTACTCTATTATGTACTTCACATACTTCACATCTAATACTGCAAAGCACTCAGTGTGTTCAAGACAAGGAATATGGAACCTTATGGCAAACAGTTTCCACTTTCTTGAGCCCCTTTCTGCTCATCAAGATAAGAACAGCCAAAATCTCTCAGATAACCATCTGGTACTCATTCATTGAAAACCCTGTTTTCTGTCTTAGCAGAAGTAGATGTATGAGTGATTCTGAATCTCCTGGATACATTCCCTGTCAATTTGGATAACCCCACTGCAGCAGCAGATCTTCCCTAGAGGAAGTTAATTGCTCACCAGAAAATCTGCCACACTGGTAACATTTTTTCAGGCAATATTCTGGAATTCAAAGGAAACCAGATCAATAGTTCTTGGTTGTGAAGTAATACCAGGTCCTAGAAAAAGCCCGAAGGAGTCTGAGTACGTAAACATCTGTCATCCAGTCTTTACAGAAATCAGGTCAGGTGGAGGGGGTACATTTTTTTCTGATGGAAGTTATCACTAAAGTTTCAGCATGTTCTTGTGGCAAATAAGGCCTAAAGAACTCACTTGGGAACAGGATTCTGAAACAACTCTTGGGTTAGAATAGGAAATGGTATGATTACCAGTTACCAGAAAAAATATTGCAGAAATGGACTGAATATAACGCAGCCAACTTGACTTGTTTACATGTGCTAATAAATATAGTATGCATTAAGCAAAGACTTCCTGGCTTTTTTCTACGGTGACTTGTCTCTATGGACATTGATGGTGGCACTATGTACAGGCAGGCTCTTTTTCTTCTCTGCTTCCCAATCATTTTACCTTCAAAGTAAAGGAACTGTGACATAAGCGAAGATGGTTAATAGAACTTATATCGGGAACATAAATATATGGATTTGCTACCCTGTTCCCTCTCTTCATGGCTCTGTGACTTTATCCAGCTATTTTATATTTCTAATATTAATTTTTCTTATTTCTAAAATGGAGATAAGTTTCTTATTGTAAGGTCTACAAGTAATATAGATAATTTGTGTAAATTTCTTTAAAAGTTCATGAAACATGGCAAAGACAAAATGGACAATGCTTGCTAAGATAATAACTGCTATATTATATTAATTTTCATCAGAGATACAACTATCATAAATTACTAACTGAAAAAATGGGAAATATCCAAATATTTTAATCAAATAGCAACATTTTGAACTTCATTACCAAGGAGGTTTATTCATCTTGCTCATGGTATTGGTATAAAGTCAGAAAATATGTCATGGTCGGTCACTAGCATGATGGAGCCTTTCTCTAATTATCCAGAACAAACTTCTAGAAAGACAAATTGCTGGGTAACTGCCATCAGGTTAACCTGGCAGTAACTCTGAGTAAATGATCCAGAGGCCTGACATGACTGTGGAGACCCAGCTGTAGTGAGCCACGGTGAAGCTCAAAGGAGCCTGGCGTAATCAGAAGACGATTCGCTATTAGAGAGTCAGGAAGCAAAGAAAACCATTTTAAAATAAAGAAGCATGTTTAGTTCAAATAAAGAGAAACACTTAAGAGAGCTCTGAATGCCATCTATAGTCTTATAGTTGTAATAAGTATAATTATCTCCACCTGAAACGCCCTGTCCTCACCTGGCTATCTTCTATGCATCCTTCAAGACTCATCTCAAGCACACTTTCCAGTTTATCAGGGTTGGCATGCAAAGCGGATGCTATGTGCCACCCCAGATTTATAACCTCTCTCCAGGTTAGAAATGAGAAGAATACTGAGTTTGAATCAAAAGGCCAGATTTAAGGTTCTGGGTCCAGCACTTAGAATCTCGTTACCTTGCACAGATTTTCTCTGACTGAGTTTCTCTGAGCCTGGATCTCCTCACCTGAAAATTGATCATTTTAATACTGTCTGTGCCTGTCTCACAGAGGTACAAAATGAGAATGATAAGAGTTAGGAAGGAAATTGGTGAATACTGAGCCCCTCTATAAGCATAGAGCAAATTATTTTATTATTAATACTTTTAGTCACTTTAAAGGCAAAATCCTTCAAATGACAGAGAAAATAAAACAGAATTTTACTTTTTATTAATTTTAAAAGCATAGTCATATTTTAGTTCTCTCTCCCCACCCCCGGTGGTTATACTGTTTTTGAGAGAAAATACACGAATGCACTCCACAGGAAACTTTTTCTCAAATTAGGAAAGTTTAAACTCTACTCTAAAAAACGATTTTAGGGAGGTCTCATAGTGGCTTAGTGCTAACAAACCAGACTAGTATCTATGAGGACGCGGGTTGGATCTCTGGTCTTGCTCAGTGGGTTAAGTATCCTGCATTGCCGTGAGCGGTGGTGTAGGTCGCAGACACAGCTCAGATCCTGCATTGCTGTGGCTGTGGTGTACGCTGGCAGCTGCAGTTCCAATTTGACCCCTAGCCTGGGAACTTCCCTAAATGATTTTAGCAGGTATCAATTATCAATATATTCCAATGTCGTTTAATAATCACAGTATATGTCACAGTATATAATGCAGTTTGTTTAAAAAAATGTACTTTAAGTACCTCCTTATAGAGTCAACCTTTTTCTTTTTTTTTTTTTAATCAAGCACGACTCTCTCCCATTTGTTATATAGGATATGAGGCCAGCCAGTTCTAACACGAGCACCAATGGGGCTCTGGGAGGAGAGAGAAAGGGAATAAGAAGTTCTGGATTTATTGTTTATGAGCAAAAATCCACCAACCCCTCTGCAATAGCAGGTGGAAAGGCATGAGGTAAGGAATAGAGTGGGGGACAAATAGTAATAGAAGTCACATAACATTCACTCATGGATGACTTCTTGATGTCTTTTATCATGCTATGTGAAAAATACAATGGTAATGTTCTCACTATAAAGAGAAAATAAGTGCTGGGTAGGTGAAGACATGGTACCAAGGGTAGAATCTTAAAAGAGATAATTCTTATTTTATTTTACTTTATTGACTTTTTAGGGCTGCTTCGTTGCCATATGGAAGTTCCCAGGCTAGGGTTCGAATCAGAGCTGTAGCTGCCAGCCTACACCACAGCTCACAGCCACGCAGGATCTTTAATCCACTGAGCAAGGCCAGGGATAGAACTTGTGTCCTCATGGATACTAATCAGATTCATTACCATTGAGCCGTGACGGGAACTCCTGATGATTTTTATTTTATTTTAAAATGATGTTGAAAGACATTCTTTAGATACATTTACTTTAAGCTCTTCCTGGCTCAGTGGTTAACGAATCCGACTAGGAACCATGAGGTTGTGGGTTCGATCCCTGGCCTTGCTCAGTGGGTTAAGGATCCAGCGTTGCCGTGAGCTGTGGTGTAGGTTGCAGACGCGGCTCAGGTCCCGCGTTGCTGTGGCTGTGGTGAAGGCCGGCGGCTACAGCTCCTGTTAGACCCCTAGCCTGGGAACCTCCATATGCCGTGGGTGTGGCCCTAGATAAGGCAAAAAGACAAAAAAAAATGATGTTGAAAGATATTCTAGATACATTTTCTCTAAGCTCTTCCCTTAAATTTTTTAAAAAGTTTCTTCATTCAAGTTGTTAAGAGGGTTTATTTGCTTGTTTGTTTGAGGGACTTCTCAAGACTAGAGAAGAGGCAGGGGTCTATGGGTCCCACAGGGAAGAAGATGTGTCAGGAGGCTGAGGTAAGCATTCACCTTGGGTTCATCAGGGAGTGAACTAGGCTTGAGGATTCTAGACTTGACAAAGATTCCTCTGCCTAAAACAGGCCACAGCAGAGCAGTGGAGATGAAAGGGCACACTTGGATGGGACAATGGGTACTTCACTGGTAACAAATGTGAACCAGATGACGGATAGCCAGACAGTCCTCCCTATTTCATTTTGGTATTACCAAACATCCTGGAATCTTGGCATCTTGACACAGCTCAGAAGCAGAAAATGTCCCCATGGTTAAGAGAAGCTAAGTTTTCTATTTTTCTGCAGACTGGAGGCTCAGAGTTTAAAAGTATGTTGATTTAAGAAAATTTAAGAGGAGTTTCCTCATGTCTCAGTGGGTTAAGAACCTGACTGGTATCCATAAGGATGCGGGTTTGATCCCTGGCCTCACTCAGTGGGGCCAGGGATCAAATACTTAATAAGTCAAATACTTAACGTTACCGTGAGCTGCAATGTAGGTCACAGTCGTGGGTTGGATCCAGTGCTGCTGTGGCTGTTGCACAGGCCGGCAGCTGCAGCTCTGATTCATCCTGTACCCTGGAAACTTCCTTATGCCATGGGTGTGGCCCTAAAAAGCAAAAACAAAAAAACAAACAAAAAAAAGAAAATTCAAGAATACAGTGTTTTTTCTAAAGTCGAATGTGGAGAGAAGTTTGTCCACACTGTGATAGTAAAAGTTAAAATTTATTTGAGCTCTTATTATGTGTCGGAAGCTTTTATAATATGTTTATATTGATTAGCTTATTTAAGCCTGACACCTTCGTATAACGCAGGTACTACTATTAACTCTGTGTCACAAAAGACCCAAAGCTTGGGTTGGTAAAGGAACATGCCCAACATCCACTCAATGAAGCAACAGGTGCAGGTTAGAAGGTCAGTCAACTTATCTATAAGACCACATTCAAGGCTACTACTCAGTATAATATTAAGAAATTAATCTCCTTACATATTTAACCCTTTTATATAGTAAGTACTAGGGTATATATTATAATGCTAAAATTAATTATATTTAACATAATTGAACATAAAGTCTAACATAATCATTTTTAGTAATTAAGATTTAATTAAGAGGCACTTTAGAAGGAAGTTTATAGTATAACCCTTACATTTTTTCAGAAAAATAAAAAGTCCCCATGTAAATAATATTCCATAGCAAAGATAACAGGCTAAAAAACAAGGATGCCAATAACATATTTGAAAAATAAAAATTCTACCTATATTCAAATGAATCAGACTGGATGGTAACATGGAATAAAGCTTGTTGACTTCTATTTAAATAAAATGAAAATGTAATGAGTTTCGTTTAGGCCCATTACTATCCTGTAGACTAAACCCAGAAATGAAAAATCTAGCAGTCCTCTGTATTAATGTGAATAGCTGTGCCATGCAAAGCTTTCCAGCAGTGGCTTACTTAATCAAACAATTGCTTTAACCAAAAGTACTGGGCAGTTGAGTAAATGACTCTTTAATAGTCTTGAGCATGCCCCTCTAGCAAACTATAATAGTTGAAATTTGGTTTGTTTAATCTGCACTCCTCTTTGTCTGCACCAAATTGTTATTTGGATGACTGCTTCTCTGCATCAGCTACACAAACTCCTCAGATTACTATTGAATAACTTCTATTATATCCCTTTCATGACTGCCTGACCTTACTTACTAAGGAAAACTGGAAGCCCCATTCTCATTGAAAAAAATGATTTAATTTGTGCTCTGGGCCATATTCTTTTTCATAAACCCACAGAAAATATTTATTTACTGAGAATATCATTTCCACTCTGGAAACTGTGGATCAGTCAGAACTGATTATCACTAGCCTGGAATGGTGACTCTCAATAACTAAGCATAAATAAATACCCAACATTGAACTGTGTTAAATGGTATGTCTTTCCAGCTAGAGCTATTCCAGTTGAATCACTTTCTCCTTATACACTGGGCATTCTGCATCTCGGTCCCTCCCTACTTCCTCAAATAATTGAACCAGGATTCATGGGGTGGAGTGCTATTTTTTCTTCTCCAAGAATCCCACTTTAAACATTTAAGAAAATTTTATTTTCTGAGTTCATTAGAATGATATAGTCTACTAGTCTGCATATGAGAAATATGGATTTACTTCACATAATGACCATTCAAGTGATAACTTCAATAAAAGGGCTCTCCAAAAGTTATATTAGTTTTCAAATGAATCATCTTAGAGATTATTATGATCTAAATACAAGTTCACACACAGCACTAAAATAAAAATGAAAGAAATGATAGTTTGATATTTTGAGTTCAGGCAAAGACACATTTGCCTGAAACAACACTATCTATTAAAAAGGACAGAAATTGAATAACATACCATCGTTGGATGAACCGAAATTCTGTTGCTTAGTGTACTGTATTTTAGCCATTGCAAGTGAGCAGTTTCAGTGTTTAAAAGCCTTTTTTATGCACAGTCTTCAGTTTTATCTAAAAATTTTTGTGCTACAATTTTATTTTGCTTTTTTGTTTTTGTTTATTTTTTCTTTTCAGAGCCGCACTTGTGGTATATGGAAGTTCTCCAGCTAGGGGGTTGAATCAGAGCTACAGCTGCTGGCCTGCATTGCAGCCACTGCAACACAGGATCTGAGCCAGGTCTGCGACCTGTTTTAAGTTCTCTTTTCTGGCATTTTTCTGGGCAGTGCTATGCCATTGCAGATGATCAGCTACAGAAAGTCAACAATGCTTAGGCTAGCAGTTGTCAAAGGTGGTGTACAATTTGCTTGGATGCCTACATTCTATTTCTCTTCACTTTCCTCAAGAATTTTTTCTTTCTTTCCTTTTAAGGCCACACTTGTGTCAAATGGAAGTTCCCAGGCTAGGTGTCAAATTAGAGCTACAGTTGCTGGCCTATGCCAACAGCCACAGCAATACAGAATCTTTAACCCACTGAGCGAGGCCAGCAATTGATCTCACATCCTCATGAATACTAGTCATGTTCTTACCTGCTAAGCCACAATGGGAACTCCTACAATTTTATTTTGAAATGTATACTTATGAGCTCTCCCAAATCAAAATATGATGAAATTTATGCAGAAAGGGGAAAAAGAACATGTAAAATAACTCACTATGTTTTATGTGAAGACTGAATTTACTTCCAAATTATTACTTGTTTTTATTGTTCAGTCAATATATTTTTATATCTGCGAAAATTTAGAAATTTCATACAGCTGTAACACATCATAATTTCTTCATTAAAATTAGTAATTTTTTTTCATTTAGTGGCTTTACACTGAGTCATAGAGTTTTTAAGGATCTAAAGTTGTTAGAGAGACATTAACACGCACCTATAAGTAGATGAGAGAAAGTGTTTATTTTTTATAACAACAATAAAAACCTGAATATTACTGCTGTTATGATTTTAGAATAGAATTTTATATATACACACACACATATGAATACATACACACAAACTAATATGAAAAAATGTATTTGTATTATATTTTCACATTTGCAAAAACCTTTAGTAACTTTAGCAAAGCTGTATCTTATATACTGGTTGAATATTGAGGAACTTGAAGCTCAATGTTATCTCTCTTTGTCATGCACGTTTGACTTTTTTTTTCTTTTCTTTCTATGGCCGCACCTGCAGCATATTGAAGTTCCCAGACTAGGGTCTAGGGGTCAGATTGCAGCTGCAGCTGCCAACCCATGCCACAGCCACAGCAACACTGATTCTGAACCATGACTGTGACCTAAGCACAGCTCATAACGCCACATCCTTAACCCACTGAGCGAGGCCAGGGATTGAACTCACATCCTCATGGATACTAGTTGGGTTCTTAACCTACTGAGCCACAATGGAAACTCCAAGTTTGCCTTGTTAATTTGGGGAAAACTAAGTTACCTATCTCATCTGGCTTCTTTAGCTATAGATCAAAGATGATAATAAATGCCATTTATTTCAAATTGTACTTCATAGCAATGGTAAAAAATTACTGATAATATAAAATAATTCCTTAGAGACATTGTGTTGCATAATCAAAGGTACTGTTGTAGCATCATTTCACTAACAGAGAAGGTGAATAGCATTTATACATAGATTTCCATAAGTAAGTAGGCAAGGCAATATGAACTTTACAGTTAATTTAAGTGGTTGGAGGGGAGCTCCTGTTGTGGCTCAGTGGTTAAGGAACCCCACTAGTATCCATGAGGATGTGGGTTCAAAGATGTGGGTTCGATCCCTAAACTTGCTCAGTGGGTTGAGGATCCAGCATTGCTGTGAGCTATGGTGTAGGTCACAGACGTGGCTCGGATCCCGTGTTGCTGTGGCTGTGGCGAAGGCCAGCATGGGAACCTCCATATGCTGCAGGTGTGGCCCTAAAAAGACAAAATACCAAAAAAAAAATTTAAATGGTTGGCATTATTGATCGAATTAATTTTTAAAAGTGTTTCAAAGGTAAAGAAATTCTAAAGTTAATGACGGCTCATACTCCAAAGTCACCCTTAAGCTAAGTCCCTTTAAATCCATAGCTCTTTTAGAAAGCCATTTACTTCATATGGTATAAGATACATATATATCTCCAACCAATTCAATGAGTTATTATGTGATTTAGCTAAAAATTTTATCAAATTCCTGAATAAACTGATATTCCACAACAGATAAGAAGCATTCAGTTATATGTATTATACTGTACATCAATAAGTGAAACAGTTAAAACTAAAGTTGTCACCAAGTTTTTAATTTATTATGCTAGATATTACTACAGGAAAACCACTTAAAATAATGCTAAGAAATCCATAGATTTCATATTTTAAACAACAGCATTTTCTCATTGGATAAAATGAGCACTAGCATTTTCAAAATGTAATGACTAAAATTAGAGCGATTTTAAGAAATTCTTAAAATGCTGTATGAACCACTTAGCTTAAGAAAGGTAAATCCAAATAAAGAAAAAAGAGAGAGAAAAATACTATAAAGTAAAATAAGCATAATGAGATTTTATCATGGTTGATGAACGCCCCCATAATGATGTGATTATTTTGAGAGTTGATGAAAATAATAGCCATTACAAAGGATTGGTTTCTTTATAATTTTAAGGAATATTAAGTTCAGATAAAGATGTAGTTTTCACCGAAACGGAGTCAATTATCAACATCACTAAATCAGAAATGGGAAATATTCAAACCTGTTAAATATCCAGTCTAATAACATCTTACTATTATTGAAGTTCAACCAATTATCTTTGAAAAGAAAGAAGTGATTTTCAGGAGCTCTTTGAAGTAAACACAGGGAAGCAGTCAAATAATTTAAACACCTACCATGCAACGTTACCTGGTCAAATAAGTGAATAAGAGGATCAAGTCACAGTTGTAGTAACAGAAGTTACAAGAAGGTTCCAAGAGACAGTATTGCTCTGGGACAGAAAATGCCTTAGTGGGGGTCACCTCATTCCGAGCCTTAAGCTCAGTCTTTCAGGCTTAGAAATCATTTCTTTTTTCTTTCTTTTTTTCTGTACACTAGGAATGGACAGACTTTTGAAGGACAGATTCATATTAGCCAAGCTTGCAAGACTGATATATAACATGAGAATTACATTTTTCATGCCTTTTACGATGACAAACACAACTCTCAAAGGACCTGGCACTCACATTCTACAGCCATGATTATTTTTCTCCTTGTAATCACCCTAGAAAGGTACTTCAACAGCTCACCAGAAGAGCAATCTCAGGCTCTGCAGTAGGCCATGTCAGAGGGCATTGTGGTGGAAGCAGCAGTGAATATATTTCTCATCAAGTCTGATGACAAAATAAACAGCACTTGCTGGTGAGTTTGGCTATGGGTTCTGAGAAAAAGAGAGGAATCAAGGAGATGGAATCGTCATCTACCGAGAATGCTTTGTAGAAATTTGACTGTTAAAAGGAACAGAGACATGAGGCCAACAGAAGGATGTGAGGGAATCACTGAAGATTTTTTTGTTTGGCAGTATGGGTTTTTATCACAGGTAACACCTGAGAAAGTACGATCAAGGGCTTTTTAGTAACAAGTACCAATACTCTTTAGCTAACTCTTCAAAAACATAATAGCTAGAATTCTGACCTGCCTACCTCCCATCAACTTGCCATAGTACTTCCTTATTCCTCTATGCCCAGGAAAGTCCCATATCTCAAGCAGACGGTCCATATTGCTTTTTTTTTTTTTTTTAAAGGGCCATACCCACAGCATATGGAAGTTCCCAGGCTAGGGGTCAAATTGAAGCTGCAGCTGCAGCCTACACCACAGCCACAACAATGCCAGATCCAAGCCACATCTGGGACCCATACCACAGCTCAGGGCAACGCTGGATCCTTAAACCACTGAACAAGTACAGGGATCAAACTGAACCTGTGTCCTCATGGATACCAGTCAGGCTCATTACCACTGACCCACGATGGGAACTCCATGTTGCTATTGTTAATACTCTTGACAACTGCATTCCCTACATCTGGTCCTTTGGTCCCATCATCACTACCTCCAGAACAACTGGCTTGTCTAAATGGCCCCGGTTGTCTCACTCTTTTGAATCTAGACTAGCCTAGCCAGCCCTGGGAAGAGTCATTCCCCACGCCTTAGGGAGCAACCAGTTCTCTATCCCTTTTGGGGACATTGGTGTAGATGGCTTTATCTTTTCCTAATATGCAAGGTCTATTTGCTTAGAACTGCATGTGAGTCTCACTTTTTTGAACAATTATAAGTCCAGAGATCCATCTATCACAGATTCGCAATCATAAACATCAAAATTCAGCAATCATTTTTTTCAAAGTGTTTAATTTTTTTTTTCTTTTGTCTCTTAAGGGCCAAACCCGCAACATATAGAAGTTCCCAGGCTAGGGATCAAATCAGAGCTGTAGCTGCCAGCCTATGCCACAGCCACAGCAATGTGGGATCCGAACCTTGTCTGTGACCTACACCACAGCTCACAGGCAATGCCAGATCCTTAACCCACTGAGCAGGGCCAGGAATCGAAACTGTTTCTGCATGGATACTAGTTGGATATGTTTCCACTGCAACACAACAGGACCTCCTTAACTGCATTTTTTTTTTGTCTTTTTGCCTTATCTAGGGCCGTACCTGCGGCATATGGTGGTTCCCAGGCTAGGGGGTCTAACAGGAGCTGTAGCTGCTGGCCTTTGCCACAGCCACAGCAACAAGGGATCTGAGCCGTGTCTGCAACCTACACCACAGCTCACGGCAACGCCAGATCCCCAACCCACTGAGAAAGGCCAGGGATCGAACCCGCAACCTCACAGTTCCTAGTTGGATTCGTTAACCACTGAGCCACAATGGGAACTCCTTAACTGCATTTTGACATACGAAAAAAGGGGAAATGTAGCATACAACAATATTTTAAAAGTATCATTTTTCCCTCCATCTATTCCTCATACATAGAGGACACATTACTTTTCTATTCTAAATACTCCTTAAACAATAAAAAACAACCAACCTTGTCTCTCACATTTTTTATCCATCCTTAATCTTTCAGTACTCATTTCTGATCTCCCTTCTGTTTATTTAAAAAAAATTTTTTTATATAAAATTTTTTAGCATCTTGATCTAGTAAAAGTGGGACCATCTTTAACTTTTGTGGGGATTTTTGTTTTTTTGTTTGTCTTTTTTTTTTGCTTTTTAGGGCCAGATATGTGGCATATAGATTGAATCGGAGCTGCAGCTGTCAGCCTACACCACAGGCACAGAAACGTGGGATCCCACCCTCGCCTGCGACCTACACCACAGGCTCACAGCAATGCTGGATCCTTCACCTACTGAGAGAGGACAGGAATTGAACCCACATCCTCTTGAATACTAGTTGGGTTTCCTACCACTGAGCCACAATAGGTACGCCCTCTACTTACTAATTTTGAACCTGCCATATCTTCACAGCCAGAGAAGGTGTGACTTCTCCCTGGTTTCTCTCCTTTTGTTCAACCCTTTACCACATGGCTCTGAAAGATATTTCTTAATCTTGCTCTCATATGTATTTGACTGTTTTGCGAAAGGAGAGTAATAATTTCCTCTCCTACCACAGAGGAAATCTGGGGGAACAAAATGTGAGAATAGATGTAAAAATAGCCAGATGTGATTTGAGAGAGGGAAAATGAGGAAAGAGAACAATTGTTATTTATACTATTTACATTACTACTGTGACAATTCTACCACAAATAAATGAGAAAGGTAGAAACTGATACGCTTTATAAATTCATCACTTCAGCATTAGTGTGCACGACTGCCCTGATACAAGTTCCTAAAGAAAGGAAGACTGAAATAAAAGAAAATATTAACAAGGGATTTCTACAGTGAAGCAGATGAAAAACAAGTGCTTGTGACTGCAGCAAAGGAAAAACTTCCTTGGAAAAAATTTTAAATTATTTGGTTGACTTATAAGTGGAAAATAAAAGATTAGATTGGGATCTGAAACCTATCAGAAATTTGAGAGGAAATTTAGAAAGTAAAATGTCCCACTAAGAACTAGAGAATAGCAACTACAGACTGACAACAGTCTCTGAACATCTTATAAAAGTGGGTATTTTCTTGCCAAGAGGAGAAAGTTCTTGGGGGTGTTCTGCATTAATGGAAATGGGCAAACGGATTATGAATATATTAAATCACCAACTTTATTGTTTCATATGAATTGCTTCAATGTCGTAATTCCTGAAATGCTTTAATTTCACACTTTAGGTATGAGAAAAATCTCACGCAAATCCTATAGAGTTATAGAGGCAAATGACCAAGTTTTCTGTGGTTTCCAATTGTCTAGAGAAGAGATCCTCACACTGTCAAGTGGACCTTACAAACACTACAGATTTCAAGGAACTGGTCTTAGAAAGTCTGACTCGTAAAATATGGGATGGAGTGTGAATCTGATTTTTTAACAAGCATCCCACAAATTCCCAGTGCAGGTACCACGTGAGCTAAATTTTGAGACACTAGCCCAGAGAATCAAGTCTGAATTTTTCAGTAGTACATTCAAGGCTGCAACATTATAAGTATGAATTTTCTTTTTCTTTCTTTCTTTTTTTGTTTTTTTCCTTTTCAGGGCCTCACCTGCGGCATGTGGAAGTTCCCAGGCTAGGGACCAAATTGGAGCTATAGCTGCTGGCCCACACCACAGCAACTTGGGATCTGGGCCGTATCTGTGACCTACACCACAACTGATGGCAATGCCTGGATCCTTAACCCACTGAACGAGGTCAGGGATCGAATCTGTATTCTTTGTGGATACTAGTCAAGCTTGTTACGGCTGAGTCACAATGGGAGCTTCCTAAGCATGCATTTTCTTTTTTTTTTTTTTTCACTGTTTTAACTATTTAAACAAAGTCTAAGCGAACCTTTAAAAAATGCAATAGCTGAGAGTTCCCACTGTGGTGCAATGGCATCTGTGGTGTCTTGGGAGCACTGGGACACGGGTCTGATCCCCAGCCGGGCACCGTGGGTTAACAATCCAGCACTGCCGCAGCTGAGGCTTAGGTTGCAACTGCGGTTCGGATCTGATCCCTGCCCGGGGAACTTCCTATGTCTTGGGGTGGCCAAAAAAGAAAAAAAAACATATAAAAAATAAAAAATATAAATATAATAGCTCAACCCTGTTTTATCTTATGAAGACAAGTTAATTTTGATAAATTAGACCAGCATCACTGAGAGAATAATGAGATGAATTACTTTATCTCAGTGATTGCCACACCCTGGTCAGGTCCATCTGCCTTCCAAAATACCGATGAATGATGAACGTGGCAGGAGGAACAGCCTCCTTTTGCTGCTGGGTTTCCTCGCCAATTAAACAACGACTTAAATGTAACTTTCAACCTACAAATGATGGACTTCCTTCTTTTCTCTGTTGTTAATGAAGCTTTGAGGAAAAAAAAAAAGGAGAGAAAGGTTACTTAAGGATCAAGGACAGCATTTGAACTTGGACCCAAAGCATGCATTTTCTTTTCCCTTGTACCTCTCACCACATATCTCTACTCTGTCCCTCCCTAGCCATTCAGCCTGTTTACATCATATCCCATGCTTACTAAGGCCAGCTCTCCTATGTGACCAGAATTAGAAGACTTCTTCCCATTCTAGTGCATCAAAATTCTACTTTAAGGTATTCTCTACATTTCAATATCTCCTCTGTTTAATTACACTGGCTTTCATGTAAAAGTATATTTTATGCCTTATATTTCAAAATATTTTGTTGTTTGCTTCTAGTTCACTTGATCTTGCATTATAGATTATAAAATGGCTTTATATCTACTTCTTCCAGTAAAGTTTAAGCTCTTTGAAAACAAATTTATTCAAACATTCCAAAAAAAAATTTGCTTACTCGAGTTAATAACCCACAATGGTGCATATCTGGTGGATCAAAATATTCATAGTATGCCAGAATTCTCCTTTATTTTCAGGACATGAAGAGACTGGCTATGTAGAATCCACTGACGTACATAGAATTTGAATCTCTTAACCAAAGGCATCCAGAAATTCTCCAAATGATATTTAGTTGTTAATTCCTCAGAGTGGGATCTGTATTGCACTGCTTAGATCCTGAAGGACTTAGAGGAATTAAGTGCCTCTGCTTATAAAGGAAAGTAAGAGATCCATGAAAAATCATCTGCTAGCACCCAGCTGATGAAAGAGCTACTGGTTAACCAGGTCAGCTGTCAGTCCTTCTGAGATATCACTTAGATTAAGAGAATTTTGCCCAACTGGGACACAACCCTTCCTGAGACACCCACATCTAATGACTGATTCACCCGGTGAGATAAAGGTCTGAACTTCATGCTCCAACACAAAATGGCTCTGAGAAGCATTTCATTTTTAGAACACCATGCGAGGTTGGCTGAAGCTCCCATCAAGGCTTCACTGCACTCAACTTCTCCCATTGCCTAAATTGGTCTCCTCCTCTTTTCTTCTACACACATGGAATTTAAGAATACTAATAAAACTCTGGGACACTAGCTTCTTTCTTCTGTTTTCTGAAGAAGTCAACTTGCACGACTCCTTTATATTTGCTGTCCTTACACATAAAATACTCTTCACCCTTACAGAGATAGCATGAACATTATGAGAAATGGGCAACAAATGTTTAGGGTCAGTTGTGCACCCAATACTGTACCTGTATTCTTTACGTTAACCCTCTAAACATCCCAAGTTCATATGTGTTCCTGGAACATTTATGCCTTCAGATCACAATTCAAATACCTTTTCGTTGGAGGGCCTCTCCCTGGCTACCCTATCAGAAACAGCTGCCCCTTCCACTGCCCCCAACAGGGCTGTCTTACCCTGCTTAGGGCAAGGGGCCTTATCTTCTTCACCATCTCAGCTCCAGTGTCCAGAACAGACAGACACATAGTCCTCCAAACCTAAGTGTTGAATGAATGCACACATTTTAACCTTATCCAGTAGAGGAAACATTTTTACAAGTAGATCCCTCTTATCTAATCTAAACTCTTAGAATCTTTTCCCCACTAAGAAATCACGTATTTCTTAATGAGATAATTTAAAACGGCTAATAATTACATCAGTTTAAAGAAAGGACTGTGTTTAAGTCACTAGGAAAGTCCTGTTAATGGAAAACTGAACAATTCTCAGTAAAAGAAAGAGAGAAAACACAGGCTAATAAGTGAAATATCCTCTGGCTAAATTAGCAGCTCTGCAACAAATGGTGAGTGTGGAGTATGATGGATAACAATATACTGTGATGCAAGGCTTTTAACGGTGTAATATGACATTAAATTCTGGAGGGGGAGATTTTTGAAAAATCAGTGTGAAGACTCCCACTGTTGAGGCTGCAGCTGTTCCGTGGAGTGGCAGAGGGATGTTCACGGGCATTCTGAACTCTGTCTAACAAGCCCCTCCAAGCCTGTAAACTCCCCGCCGCTTGTCTGTTAGCCTCCTACGTGGCAGAAAGACTGCGGCTGCTGTGCTGACATTCATCACTGAGAGTTCTGGCCCGGTGCTGCCACTCCCAGGCCGACGTGCCCACTCAAAATCAGCATGTGTGGCACACTAGACAGAAGTTGTCTCTGGGGTGGTTGAGCATTCAAGGGGAGGAGGCCAAGACATCGGGAAAGGAGACTTCCCCACCCCCAGGATGATGCCATTTTAGCTTAAAACCATAGAAAACATTTCAAAGCCCTCTACAAAATAACCCCTGAAAAAGAATGAGTTTGAAATTCTCCGTATAATAGAAAAAGAAGAGAAACATATTTGGGGCTGGTGTTAATGAATGAGGTATTTTCCTAAAAGCAAGTGGAGAACCCAGAAATAATCATTTGCAGGATATGTAGATGCCCGCTGGCAACACTGCTCCTAGCTTCAGATTGAATATAGTAATATGCCAGGCCGCTGAAGTACAAAAGCATGAGCAGATTTCTTTAAAAGTCATTTCTTAAGCTGGGGAAAAATTAAAGCTAGTGGAAGATAGGTCACATAAAACCAAACAAAGCAATAAAAATCTCCGTACATTTTAAGATGAGTTACAGCTCTCATGAAGATGGTGATAAATAGTCACCAAGTTGTTTCTTCAATGTCGGCACTGCACCCACTGTTAGGCACACAACTCTGTCCCTAGGTCATGTCTATTACCTTACTATCCACATGTGAAAACTGAGAATAAGAGGGGCCAGGTGAGTCTGGCTAGGTTAGAAAAGGCCCTGAGTTACCAGACCACACTGGCCTTTGTGGTTTCACTTCCCACCAGCTTTCCAACAGCATACTATGCTTCCGAACTGAGCCTGCTCTTTGCCCATGGAAGGCGACAAGAACTTCTGGACTTTCAGCATTTTCCAATCTGATACTTCATATATTTGGAATATTCTTCTCTCTCCTTGTTTCTGTGCCAATTTGCCAGTCATCCTACAGGCTTAGTTTAAATGTTTCTACCAAAAAAAGTCTTTCCTAACTCTCCTTGTAAGTCTAAAGACCAGCAAATCTAGGGATATTCTATATAGTAGATATAATGTAATATATATAGTATATGCATTTATTATGTAATATTGCAATATTTGGGACATACTTATACAATAATTATTTAGCCTTTATCTGAAATTCAAATTTAATTAGGTAGCCTATATTTTATCTGACGATCTTCCCCTTGCCCCCTGAATTTCTCTGTTGCTGAGATCCCCTATTTATACTGCCAATACTTATACCTCACTTCTCACATTTCTGTTATAAAATTATTTGTAGGATTATTTTGTTTAAGGTATATCTCCCCAACTAAACAGTGTTTCTGTTCTCATCATGGTAATTATGGTAGTTAAAAAAGTGACTAACTTGCGGTAAGTGCTCAACAGTCTTAGCTGAATACACGATGACATGGAGACATGATCAAAAATGTGGTATGTGTGATTCCCAAAGTCCACTGTTTCTTTCACCCTTCCAGGTGGTTGTACAGGAAAGACAGATGTCTGTCACAACATGCATCATGTATATAAACACTTACAAGTTAATTTAATTATCATACTTAAACAGAAGCAAATTGTCAGATCAGAATCCCTTTTCTGAATTTTGATAATGCTAATTGCTTATTTCCCATCTGAGTTATTTTATCAGCACAATTGTTAGAACTCTTGACACTCCATTTTATTTGAGAGAAACTTAAATGCAGTTCCCTGCAGGATATGGACATGGCTATTTCCTTTAATGGAGTACAGTCTCAATGCAGAAAATATGGCACTCAGGGTTGTTATTGGTTCTGTTCATGAACAAGAATTTCTAAACCATGCAAGGATGATTTAGTGATCCTATATCTTGCCAAAGGCTTCACATTTCCAAATAGGCTTTTGCACAATGAAGTGTAAAGTTCATGGGCTGCTGTTGCCATGAGCTTTACATAAGCAATCTCTAGGAACTGATTCAATAGCCAACTCTAAAATTTTAGATGGCCAAGACCCACTGTGCTGCTGTCAACTTTGGTTAAACTGGTCATATAAATATGGTACAGAAAAGCAGAGGGTACTTGGGATAAATATGTTTGTTATTTTCTTTTTTAAAATTCTGGGATACATGTATTTCTATAACCATACAAAAGATAACTTATTTTATGGTAAGATTAATTGAAGACAGGGATAAATTTCATATGAAAAAATCCAGTCCAGCAATATTGTCATCAAAAATATTCTCAAGCCTTTCTTGTCTTTGTGTACAAATGAAAGACTTCGAACATCAGTGCTTACAGCACAATGACCTTTGATGGCTACTGGATGACTTTTGGATCTCTCTTATTTCTGGAATAACTAAGAGAGTCTAATGTTCTTCAACACCTACTTATATTCATCTCTCTGACTACTCCATTTACTCCAGTTCTGGGAGAAACCAGACTCAAAAACCCAGCTTAGTTTCAACTGGAATGAATGCTGACGACCCAGGACTAGAGTCTGCAGAGCAAAAGAGATTCCATTCTCTGCTTTGTTCAGTGCAGTTATTCACATGTATGATGCCTCTTTCTCCCCATTTTATAAACAGAAGAAAAAAAAAACACTTGCTCTATTTACTTCTTGTGTCTTTTTGAGAAAATGAAATGAGTTAATAAGTGTGAAAGCATATTAAGAAAGTTGAAAGTGCTAGACAGCTATATGAGATTTGTAATTCTCTGAACATGATGCTAACTTGTATTATGAGACCTCTATTTAGAGAGATGATACCAAATATAAATCTACACATTCCAGTACAAGCGAAGAATAGAGCTTTAAAAAGTGATCCATTATTTTTGAAAAGATAAACCTATTTGGAAATTACATATTATTTGATTTGTTTTCAGATCTGAAACAATCACACATAACGTTGCCTCTGGCCATAATTAGTATTAGAAACATAAGTCATTTATCAAATACATGCTAGCTAAATTATCAAGAGCATTTCAGAAGAGACTGTGAAACTTTTCCATTCCATGAACTAAAATAAAATAAAATAAAATACTGAGCCTATGAAATACAGAGTAAAGTAAATTAAGTTTTTATTGGGTTTATGAGTATGGTTTCCACTGAGAATTTAAAATTTCTTTATTATTGTTATCTTTTCTTAAAACGATGCAATAATAGAGTTGAGAAGGGTCCTTATAATTTCCTCATGTGTGCAGGTAGGAAGACTGAGGACAAGAAGGTGAAAGATCCATCTTAACAGATCAGAGACCACATTGTGTCTGATCCCTGCCTAATCCTGTATTGATACCTCTATACTCTTAGATAGTGGGTTAGCTTCAGAGTTCAATAAAAAATATTTATAAGCAGTATTTATACATTTCTCTACATATGGTGAATTAAACACATTAAATGCAATATCATCTTAATAAAAAAATAATGGCTGGGAATTAGGAAAATGTATTTACTGTGTTATAGAGTGAGAATAGGGAGTTTGGCTAGAGAGGTAAAAAGGAAGAGTGGCTTCATGTGATACTTTTAAAATAAATAGTTTAAATTCAAAAAAAACAAACAAAAACCCCCATGTACTGAAATCCTACTGTAGTGCTAGGGTATACATATGTACATATGTGTATGCGCCTATGTATATCTTTGTAACATATAAAACAATATTATTCCACTGATTTGCTTAGCAAATATTGAGTACCTATCATATATCAGCTAGGTACTGGGTATGACTTTGAGCTTACGTAAACGAAAAACACAGAATTTCTCAAGGGGCTGATGGACAAGTTGGATGATTATGGTATGCATCAATTAACATGGAAACACAGTTTCTGAGTAGTTCTTTGAAAATTATTGAGGCTTTTGCATAACATTATACTGGAAGAACAACTTCAGAGTTTTTAAAAATCAAAATATTAGAGTGAAATATACATACTAATCTACATTATAAAGCACTAACTTAAATAAGGAGAACTATGCCTTCTTTGGAAAAGAGGTATACAAGGGAGTTGTGGGAAAAATCACTTCTATTGTCTCTTTCAGTCTAAGAAAGCACAACCAATGTTAAGATTTCTTATTTCATTCTAAAGTTATAGTAAAAAAAAAAAATGCTAGCACAAGGTACTTTCTCATGAGTTAAAAATAATGAACAATGATATAAAAGCCAATATGAAATGAAAATAAATCGATAGAAAATGGAAAATTTTAGAAGAGATATGTATGATGTATAAAATGTCATCACTTAGTCTCATTTTAAGAAATTTAGACGTACTATCTGAAGCCATGCCTTCTTGAAATTTTTTTAAATATAAATCCAACAACCTATTCACCATTTTTTGAGTAAAATCTTAAATTACTCCTTTGAAAGACTGGACAAATCCAACTCATAAAATCATGTCTATGTACTCATGATACCAATTTCATTACTAACTTTCAAATTTTTAAATAAAAATGTTTAAAAAGTTGTAGCTTGGTTTCAAATAACATTTGAACCAAGCAGTTATGTTTTTCTGTTAAACAACTGAAAAAATAGAGGACTTATCTCCCATTACAAATGATTTTCCAATAAATGTCAAAAACATGCTCATTTTAACAAGACAAGGCAAAATCATAAAAAGTGACATTCCTCTCTGTATCTCTTCTACAAATGACATCTCCTCTTAACAAATCCATGACTTTGACTTCGTACTTTGTGTTTGAGAGAAAGGAAATACTCCCCATTTTACTGAAAGGTTCTTGAAGACTATAAACAAATCATTATTAATTCTAATTTATTCATCTTCATTCCACTACTTTCACCTTTAAACTCTCATAGTGACCATCATTTCCTTAAAATTTTTCTTCTGAGAGTTCCCTTGTGGCACAGTGGGTTAAAGATCAGGCATTGTCATTGCAGTGGCTCTGTTCTGGCTGTAGCGTGGGTTCAGTCCCTGACCCTGGAACAAGTGGCCCTGGCCCTGAAACAAGTGGCCCTGGCCCTGGAACAAGTGAGGCACAGCCCCCAATTTTTTTTTTTTTTTCTGAATGTTTTTTAGAGCAGCTGTCAACATTTATCTCTCTAATATTTCTTATTTTTCCCTTTTCTCTTTATATCCTTTAATTGTGCACATTCTTTATGTGACTTTCAAACATAAATATATATCCCTATCTTTTTTCCTTAGGGTTCTGGTTTTCACGTCTATACTAATACAGAGAAAGGTTAATTTCCACTTTTGTTTTCTGTACTCATTTCTAGGTTCATATTTTAAATGCCTCCAAGATATTTAAACTTTAAAACGCCACCCAAATCTCAAACTCAATATGACTGCTTTGAGGTTATTATCCCCCATCCAAACCAACTCTACTTCCCAACTATCTGCCTTTTTCTGAGAAACCATGTCCAAATTATTAAGGTTCTGTACCTGGAGCCTTCTTTGATTTATATTTCCTGTCAAAAAATATTTCCTTTCCAGAACTCCTGTATTCAATTTTTATTTCAATAAATATCATACAATTCAATAAAAGTAGACAATTTTAAAGAAAAAAGTTAATCAAAGATCAATTAGCTAAGACAAAAAACAATAATTTGTGCTTAAGCTCTGCTGTGTATTCTCAACATGATAGAATTGAGGAGTATTTTCGTAGCCTTAAGGTTTAATTTAAAAAATAATTATACACACCAGAGAGGAAATAGAATATTTTTGAAATTTTCATCTGAATCACTATCCCTTTACTAAATTAAATAAAAATGAATATATGAATTCAAAACCTTAGGTTTTCCTTCTCTTTTTAGATATTTAGTCATTTCTAATCCTTTCAGACCTTCATTGAATACAACCTACCTCCAGGAGTACTGGACATTTTAAGAGACAATATATCTGTTCTATCATTTGCATGGAATAATGTAATATTATCCAGAAACCTAACATAACTGCAGATAAGGGAGTGTTATGTGTAAAAATGTGTATAGTGAACTAACATCAACTGGAAATTGAACCAGCTAGATTCCAAAAAAGTAGAATGTTACAGATGGTAGTAACATAAGGTTTATAAAAACACAAAATGCGGTATTTCTAACAAACATGCTTGTTTCCAATTTTTTTAAATAAATAAGTTTTGTATAGCTTAATGTTTCCCCACCAAAGTTTCTTTCAGCACACAAACAGTTTTTCCTCTTTGGGCACCTCCCAAACCTAGAATTAAGTATCTAAACTGTACACTGCAGAATCACCAAGATTTCTGTAATCGTTACAGCTTTTAGAATAACTCTGATGTATGATCTTTTCTGAAGATTTTTTTTTAAGTTCTTATTAGTCCTTTACCAGTTCTGTTTGTTCTCTTAACAGCTCATTTGGTGGGAGAGAGGGATGCTGTTCAATAGTATCACAGCTGGCTTTCTCTAGTTGGTAACTACCTGCATATTACACTGGATTACACTTTTATTGCAACTACAACAAATAGCCTTGAGCCACTCTGCTGTTTCAAGGATTTTAAAAGTTCTCCCTCATCAAGTATTGATTTTTTGCAACTTTTGCCACCAGGTGCAAATTGTATTTCAATAGCATGCTGATCTCCAGGAGAGGTTTGTTTATACAGTCATTCTCCAGGGACAATGAATGTACAATACTTTTTGTTCAAGGGTAGCTGATGCTTCCTAGAGCTTTAAGGAGACTTACAAGTCAATGGTTGACTCTAGGGACTCACAAAAATCATATAGTGCTTCATGGTATCAGTGAGAAGCAGCACCAATATTGTATCAAACTCAATGGGGTACTGAAGGTATGCAACAGGAAAGAGTCACACAGACTAGAGCTGGATAGTAGTTTATGAAAAGTAGTTCAGGAGATTCTGTTTTTTAAGACCTTGTCCATCCTACTTTGGACTTCATCACAAAATTATCATAGTGTAGAAGAATACTAAAGCATATCTTTTAACACTATAAAACATCTTTAGATTTTGTAATTAAGTAGTAAAGTTCCAAGAATAAAAGATCTGCCAGAGTATGTATTTTCTATTACCATAAACTTTGCAACAAAAAAGTCCCTATTCTCTTTGCATAATATTAGAAATGAAATAAAAGAAACATCTTACGTTGAAGACACTTTTGTAATGAGACAGAACAAGTGATGGTTTTAAGTTTTGAACTCAAAACCTTTTAATATTAAAAATATGTAATTATATTTAATAAAGTTTGCATAACATACCACCCCATATCAAAAAGACTTGAATATCAAAAATATTCTTATAAAAGTGTACATAAATGTGTAGACCATTTACATCCCAAGCTCTCTATTTTCATTTTTGGAAAATTGTTGAAAACTAAAACATAGTGAAACCTTCATAGAATTAAAACTTTCATCATATCAGTTCAGTTTAACTTGTAGTTTTCGGTATCTCTTCCATGCCGGGCACCCTGCTAGGCATTGAAATACATGAGTGGGACAATTCTGACCCTGAGGAACTTAGATTCTGGTGAGAGAGGTGGATATATGAATACTTAATTCCAGTAGAATATGATGAATTGATGAATATGAAGGAAACGTAGGACACACATGGTCAAAGCTGGATTTGGAGGAAGGTTTTTTTTTTTTTTAATATAGTGTCTTGAATATGACTCAACATAATAAACTATTTTGTCATTAGCAAACTGAGTGTTTTTTTTTTTTAAGGCAGAGCTGAATTAAGAGTTTAATTGACTCATCTAGAGCCACAAGGTACACACAGCCATTTAACCATGAGAGAGGAGAAAATGTATGATTCCTTCCATATCATGGAGAAGATTTCCCATACCACAGGAAAGGCTATCACACATACCCAAACTTACCACAATAGTGAGTAGATTTAACTGTCGATAGTTTCATTGTAAATTGCACCTTCCTATGAAAACTTAAATAGTGATGCAATTCAAATTATGGTTCCATCGGTTAAAGGAAGTGTGACTTTTATTTATTTATTTATTTTTTAAGAAAGCAGTACTAGGAGTTCCCGCCATGGTGCAGTGGGTTAAGAATCTGACTGCAGCTGCTCTGGTTACTGTGGAGGCGAGGGTTTGATCCCCAGCCTGGTGCAGAGTGTTAAAGGATCTGGCGTTGCCTCAGCTACAGCTCTGATTCAATCCCTGATCTGTGAACTTCCATATGTCAAGGGAGCAGCCATAAAATAAAGGAGAAAAGAGACAGCAACACTAAAAGCATGCAGCTCTGTTAGAGTTAACATGCAGCTCTTGTAGTTAAAATATGAGTTAGAAACTGGACCCAAGAAGCCAGATCACACTTAGATAATCAAAGGATAAATTCATCTCATGCAGACATGGTTTCCCATGTTTACATCTTTCCTAATCACCTTGCTAACTCACACAAACTTTGCTAAATATTTGTAGGGATTCAAATGAAATCTATCAAGGTTCACCTTGACTATAATTTTTAAGTGATTTTTTTTTTTTTTCTGGGTGCACTAAAAGCAATTTGAGTCTCTCATTTTTAAGGTCTGCCGGCTCAGGAGTTGTTTTCCAAGGTAAATATTCTTGTATTCTCAATGTGCCTTTGTTGTTTGGGAGCAATGCAGAAAGAAATAAACTCCAACTGTATTTTACTGTGGTTATCTAAAGAATGGCTTATCATTTGAAATTGTTCCCTATATATCAAGTAGATAGCACACAAAAGAATTTGAAATAACTGAGATATTTACATTAAAAAATTCACTGTGAATCTCTGCAATGTCTTTAATAGAGGCACATTAGGAAAATTTGAATCTAACCAGGGCTTTAGAATTATAACTATTTCATCTCTTTTATTAAAGACCATCAGGAGAACTAATAATTGAAATGTTTTTTGTAACTGTCTGTGTTTTGGATCTAAATCTCATAAACTTCGTTGTATTATTAGCATTGACCATTAATTTGCACTGCATCAATTGAATTTCTAACAGCTTGGCAATAGAATTAAACTACCCTCAGGCAGAACTTATAAATAGACAATTACATACCCTTCATGTACACAACTGATGTTCTGTATGTGATAAAATATTATATTATCAACATATTTATTCTAAATGATTACCTCTGATTAATATAAGCTTGCTTTATTTTTATCTTCTTAATTTTTTATAGTCTCTGACATAATGTGTGCTATCAACATAATTTACAAAGTGTGAGAAAGTATAGTATTTGGAAATTTTAAACGAGTAGATATCATTATCCACCCTACTATGTCCTAGGTACCAACAGAAGAAATGAGATGGTGGAGGTAAGAAATTTTCATGCTCTTTGTACAATGTAAGACCACTTCACTAGCACTACATTTCTTTTGAAAGGTGAGAAGAACTCTGATTTCTGAGCAGATGTCAAAAGAACAAATTACAATGGAAGTATTAAATAAATGTTTGAATGCTCTGGGGTAAATCCAATTAGAGAAACAAATATTTTTTTAAACATCTATTCCTTGGGCACTGTTTTAGGTCAAAATAATGTTACTAACAACATGCATCTTACATCTAGTAAGACTGATAATAAACAAATGGGGAAGTGGGATCAAGATGGTGCATTCACCTTCTCTTACAAACTCATCAAAAAAAAAAAAAAGGCATCTACATGTAGAATGATTGACACAGAACATCTACTGAACAATAGCAGAAGACCTTAAACCTCCAAAAAGGGTAAGAGACCCACCACATAACTGGGTAGAACAAAAGGGGGAAAAAGAGAGAGCAGAGAAAAAAAAAGGGAATCAGAATGGGACCAGTGCTCCTGAAGGGGAGCTGTGAAAGAAGAAAGGAACCCACACTCTGGGCGGCCATGGTCCTGGAGGGGAACCATCAAAGCCTCAGAGAAAAAAGCAGCAGCTGGACTGAGGAAGGCACACAGGAAAAGCAAGATGCCAATGTTGGGGAGGGTGAGAGGAGGAGGAGAGGACCACCATAGGAATATCTTCCTCTGCAGACACACTAGCTCTTGAGCAGTGGGGTGCCTCTTGCATGGGACACAGGTGGTAGGAGCAAACCGTCTAAGGCATCTCAGACTCCAGGGGTGGACATGGCCTGCCACCACTAGGGTTCTGTGAACAGGCAGAACCTATGGCCCCAGTCACCTCTGGGGTCACTACAGTGGGGGGCACTGCAACAAGCACGACTCATCGCCCTCATTCCATGGGGAATGCAAATTTCCTGCTATTGCCACTGCCAAATGCTCTGAGTGCCACTTACACCTCCCTGAGGGTTCCTGCCACTTCAGGGGCTCTACAAGCAGGAGCAGCCTGTGCCACTTCCCCACAGGTCCTTGCTACTGTCAAGGGCCTAGCAGCCAGGCACTGGTTTCTAACCCTGCCCATTTCCTTCATCTTCCCGGAAGAAAGTTCAGGGCTTACACTGGCACACCCCCTATCAAGGGGATAACAGTCTACACACAATGATGTAGCAAGTATCCAAACTAAATGTAGCCCCATGCCCCCCACTTCAAAAAAAATAAGTAAGTCCTCATAAACTATCTGGGGGTCCTCTCACATACAGATAGCCTTCCAAAACTATGGCAGTATTCCCTAAACTCACAGCATAAGAAAAATATAAGCAAAATGAAGAAGCTCAGGAACCATTACCAGTTAAAAGAATGGGAGAATTCCCCTGAAGGTGCAAACAATGAAACAGATTAAGGAAGTCACAGTTGGAAAGTAATCACTTAATTAAACCAGTATACAGATCTAAAAAAAATTAAAGATGTAAAAAAAAATTTTTTTAACTATTGTAAAAATAACAATAAACACAATGAAAAGCAAAATGATAAAAAATGAAGATATTAAAAAAGGACATCAAAATCAAAAAATGGGGAAGGAAAATAAGAAAATCTAGATTCCCTTTTTTTTTTTTAATGCGTTTGAGCCTATACAACTATCAGGCTAAAGTGAGCAGATATAGGAAAAGGTTAACATACTTGAAAAACAAGGCAACCACAAACCGAAACCAAACAATACATTCACAAAAAATAAAACGAAGAGGACACAAGCATAAAATAAAAGGAAATCATCCAATGAAAAATGAAAGTAACAAAGGAGAAATATAGAATCAACTGGAAAGCAAGGTTTAAAGTGGCAATAAATACACACTAATCAATAATTACCTAAAATGTCAAAGGACTGAATGTTCCAAACGAAAGACATAGAGTAGCAGACTGGATAAAAAATAAGAGTATACAATATGCTTCCTACCAGAGACTCACCTTAGGGCAAAGGACACATACAAGTTGAAAGTGAGGGGATGGAAAAAGATATTTCAATCAGATGGAAAAGACAGGAAAGCAGGAGTTGCAATACTCATATAGGACAGAAGAGACTTTAAAACAAAGGCCATAAAGAAAGACAAGGAAGGACAGTATTTAATGATAAAAGGATCAACTCAAGAAGAGATTACAGTCATCAGCATATATACCCCTAATATAGGACCACCCAAATACATACAACAAATACTAACATACATAAAATGAGAAATTGATGGGAATACAGTATCACTAGAAGATTTTAACACCCCACTCACATCAATGGACAGATTCTCTGGACAGAAAATCAGTAAGGCAATGGAGATCCTAAATGACACAATAGAAATTTAAGACTTAATTGATATTTTCAGGACATTACAACCAAATAATCAGAATATACATTCTTTTCAAGTGAACATGGAAGATTCTCAAGACTGACCTCATTCTAGGATACAAAACTAACCTCAACAATTTTAAGACTATAGAAGCTGTTTCACATATCTTCTCTGACCACAATGGCTTGAAACCAGAAATCAACCATAGGGAAAGAAATGAGAAAAAAATGACTACATAGAGACTAAACAACATGCTATTAAATAAAAAAAAAAGGTCAATGAGGAAATCAAAAGGAAATTAAAAAATATCTCAAGACAAATGATAGTGAAAACACAACATACAAAATCAATGGTATGCCACAAAAGCAGTTTTTAGAGGGAAATTCATAGCAGTACAGGGCTAACTCAACAAACAAGAAAAATCTCATATCAACAACTTAATCTACCACCTGAAAGAATTAAAAAAAGAACAAAGAAAACATAAAGTCAGCAGAAGTCAGAAAATCATAAAGATCAGAGAGAATATCAATAAAATAGAGTTTAAAAAAATAGAAAATATCAATAAAACCAAGAGCTGGTTCTTTGAAAGGGTATACAAAATTGACAAACCCCGGGCCAGACTCACCAAGGGGAGGAGAGAAAGAACACAAACAAAATAAGAAGTGAAAAAGGAGAAATCTCAAAGGATACTGCAAAAATACCATAAAACTACAAGAGAATCCTATGAACAATTATACGCCAACAAATCTGACAAGCTGAAAGAAACAAACAACTTTCTAGAGACATACAGCCCCCAAAACTGAATCAAGAAGATAGATCAATTTAACAGACTGATCACTAGAAATGAAATTGAATATTTAATAAAATAAACTCCCTACAAATAAAAGTCCAGGACCAGATGGCTTCATGGGTAAATTCTACTAAACATTCACAAAAGAACTTATACCCATCCTTCTTAACTTTTCCAAAAGGTTGAAGAAGAAGGAACACTCCAAAAGATAGTCTATGAAACCACCCTAATACCACAACTATACAAAAATACTACTAAAAAAGAAAATTATAGGCCAAAGCTTTATGAATATAAACACAGAAATTTTCAACAAAATTTCAGCCAGTTGAATCCAAAAACACATTAAAAAAGGTCATACCCCAAGACCAAGTGGGATTCATTCCAAGTTCACAACATGTGCAAATCAATCAACATCATACACCACATTACCAAAGAATAGTTAAAAACCACATGATCATCTCAATAGATGCAGAAGAAACATTTGACTAAATCTAACATGTTTATGATTAAAAAAAAAAAAAAAACTCTTATCCAAGTGGGTACGGAGGGAACATATCTTAACATAATAAAAGCCATTTATGACAAACTCATAGCCAATACATTACTCAATGGAGAAAAGCTGAAAGCTTTCCCACTAAAATCTGGAACATGACAAGGATGCCCACTCTCACCACTTTGATTCAACATAGTACTGGAAGTCCTTGCCACAGCAATCAAACAAACAAAAGAAATAAATGGTATCCAAATTGTAAGAAAAGAGGTAAAATTGTCACTCTGTGTAGATGGTATGAAACTATATAGAAAATCTTAAGGACTTCACACAGAAACTACTCAAACTGATAGATGAAATCAGCAAAATAGCAGGATGCAAGATTAACATCCAGAAATCAGTTGCATTTCTGTACACTAACAGTGAAATGTTAAAAAAAGAATACTTTTTAAAACTGCACACCCCAAAAATTAAATACCTAGGAATAAACCTAAGGAGGTGAAAGACTTATATGCTGGAAATTAAAGAGGATTCAAAGAAATGGAAAGATATCCCATGCTCCTGGATTGGAAGAATTAATATTGTTAAAATACCCATACTACCCAAAGCAATCTACAGATTTAATGTGATTCCTATCAAATTACCCCTGACATTTTTCACAGAACTAGAACAAACAATCCAAAAATTTATGTGGAACCATAAAAGACCCAGAATTGCCAAAGCAATCCTAATGGGGGAAAAACAAACAAAAAAAAACAAACAAACAAAAAAAGAAAAACAAGTGGGAGGAATAACACTCCCAGACTTCAGACAATACTACAAAGCAACAGTATTCAAGACAGTGTTGTACTGATACAAATAGAGACATACAGACCAATGGAACAGAATACAGAACCCAGAAATAAACCAAGACACCTATGGTCAATTAATTGTCAACAAAGGAAGCAAGAACAAAAAATGAGAAAAAGATAGTCTCTTCAAAAAATGTTGCTGGGACAATCCCACTCCTGGGCATCTATCCAAAGGAAACCATGACTCGAAAAGACACATGTACTCTAGTGTTCATTGCAGCACTCTATGCAACAGCCGAGTCATGGAAACAACCTAAATGCCCATCGACAGAGGAGTGGATAGGGAAGATATGGTACATACACACAATGGAATATTACTCAGCCATTAAAAGGAACAAAATAACAACATTTATAGCAACATGGATGGACCTAGAAATTATTATGCAAAGTGAAACCGGTCAGACAATTAGACAGCAACATCCAATGCTACCGCTTACATGTGGAAACTGAAAAGACACAATGAACTTCTTTGTAGAACAGACAATGACTCACAGACTTTGGAAAACCTATGGTTTCCAAATAAGACAATCTGGGGGGTGGGGGGATGCACTGAGGGTTTGGGATGGAAATGCTATCAAATTGAGTTATGATGATTTTTGTACACCTATAATTGTAATAAAATTCATTAAGCAATGGAAAAAAAAAGGTTGCTGGGAAAACTGGACAGCTGCATGTAAATCAATAGAACTAGTACACACCCTCACCTCACGCATAAAAATAAACTCAAAATGGCTTAAAAACTTAAGCATAAGACAAGACACCATAAAACTCCTAGAAGAGAACATAGGCAAAACAGTCTCTGACATTAACTGTATAAATGTTCTCTTAGGCCAGTCTCCCAAAGCAATAGAAATAAAAACAAAAATAAACCAACAGGACCTAACAAAACTTACAAGCTTTTGTACAGCAAAGGAAACCATTAAAAAAAAAAAAAGAACCATGGAATGGGAGAAAATAGTTTTAAATGAAGCAACGGTCAATGGGTTCACCTCCAAAATATACAAAAACTCATACAATTCAATGGCAGAAAAACCCCAAAAGACAAAAAAGCCTCCCCCAAACCTCTACACAACTGAAAAATGGGCAGAAGAACTACATAGACACTTCTCCACAGAAGACATAAGGAGGGCCAACAGGCACATGAAAACATGCTCAATGTCACTAATTATTAGAGAAATACAAATCAAAAACTTACACTTAGATACCACCTCACGCCAGTCAGAATGTCCACCATTAGTAAGTCAACAAATAACAAATGCTGGAAAAAGGTGTGGAGGAAAGGGTATCCTTCTTCACTGTTGGTGAGGATGTAAATTGGTTCAACCACTATGAAATGCAATTATAGAGGTACCTCAGAAATAGCAAAGACATGGAAACAGCCTACATGTCAATTGACAGATGAATGGATTAAGATGATGTGGTACATATACATAATGGACTACTACTCAGCCATAAAAAAGAACATGATAATGCTATTTGCAGCAACATCGACTGAACTAGAGATTCTTATACTAACTGAAGTAAGTCAGAGAAAAGACAGATACCATATGATGTTGCTTATACGTGGAATCTAAAACATGGCATAGTTGAACCTATCTACAGAACAAAAACAGACTCAGACATGGAGAGTAGACTTGTGGTTGCTGAGGGGAAGGTGAAGGGAGTGGGATGGACTGGGAGTTTGGGTTAACAGATGCAAAGTGTCATTAACCATGATTGCAGGGAAACCCTTAGGAAGCAATTGTAGGAATCTGTACCACAGTCCCTTGGATTCGGGTGAGGGCAGGAGAAATGCAGAGATATGGATGAATTCAGAATTAGTTTTGACTGGTAAAGCAGATATTACATGCTGACAAATTGGATATGGAAAAACAGGGAAAAGGAAAGAACCAAGGATTATGTCTAAGGATTTGATTTGAATAGTTATACAGATAGGAATGCAATTTACCAACATGAGAAACAGGAAGAAGAAATTTGAGTGCTGATGGATATGTAGGAGTGGAAACTAGGGCAGATGTCTCAATTGATTTTCTTTTGTTTCTTTCTTCCTCTTCTCTTCTGTCTTCTTTGATGAACCAAATATATTAATTATTTCCTTTACTATTTTAAAACCCTTTTGAATTTATGCTCAGAAAAACCTTTCTCATTCTGACGTAACTATTTATAGTTTTAGTTGTTTTAAGATTTTATTTTGTATTTAAACTGTTGAATCATTTGGGATTTATTTAGACATATAACATAGAGTTCTAATTTAATTTTTCCCAAACATTTAACCAATTATCTCAGAAATATAAAACTTTTTTATTACATATTTCAAATATTGCTTTTTTCACATACCGACATTTTTTTATATGCTTGGATATGCTTCTGGGATTTCCTTCAATGCTGTTAATGTTAAACAACATATTTTTTTCAACTATGTAATTAGGTCCCTTATTTTTCTTATTTTCAAAGTAAGAATGGTTATTCTTTTTTTTTTTTTTTTTTCCTCCTTTGGCCACACCTGTGGCATATGGAGATTCCAGATCAGGGGTCAAATCCAAGCCACAGCTGCAACCTACACCTCTGTCACAACAACACTAACACTAGATCCTTAAACCACTGTGCCAGGCCAAGGATTGAACCTGTGCCTCAGCAGTGACCCGAGCCACTGCAGAGACAGGGCCAGACCCTTATGCACTACAGCACAGTCGGAACTCAGATTTGGTTACTCTTAACCATTTATTTGTCCTAATAAAGCCCTTTAGGATTCTAATTCATTCTTCATACTTCAGCCAAATTAAGTTATTCAAATAATCTAGTCCCTGTCTTTCTTACAAACTTCCCCTCTTTTCCACTGAAGTTTCCTCTATGGTCCAATTACAAACGGCTACTATCTCTGCCATACACTTGCTCTGTAGCTTCTAAGGACATTTTTCCTTTTCCTAGGGAAACTTGTACTTTCCCTTCTAGATGCAAATTAGAGGCCAATGCCTCTATCAAATTAGTTTAGTGGCTCCATTACTAGTGTCTTTATAGTGGTATACCAATCTGGCCTTTATATGAATCTCACTACTTTGTAATTTCCTTTTTTTTTTTTTTTTTTTTACTTTTTCCTTTTTAGGGATGCACCTGTAGCATATGGAAGTTCCCAAGATAGGGGTTCAGACAGAGCTGGAGCTGCTGGCCTACAACATAGACACTGTAATGCCAGATCCGAGCCACATCTGCGACCTATGCTGCAGCTTGCAGCCACACCACATCCTTAAACCAATGAGCGAGGCCAGGGATCAAACCCATATCCTCATGGATATTAATCAGGTTCTAAACCCACTGAGAGCCAATGAACTGCTGTAATTTCTTATACTTGTGTCTTTGCCCTTCATTAAACTATAATTGTATTCAGGTGTTATTCATGTTTGTATTTCTAGAATATCAAAATATTTCCTTTCATTTAGTAAGTGTTGAATACATATTTGTTTAATGAATAAATGAATAATGTAAAGATTGCTATTTGGTGTAAGACATGACATCATAAAACTCCTAGAAGAGAAGCTATGCAAAATATTTTCTGACATAAATGTTTTCTTCAGCTAGTCTCCCAAGGCAAAAGAAATAAAAGCAAAAATCAATATATAGGACTAATCAAACTTAAATGCTTTTGTACAGCAAAGTAAACCATAAACAAAATGAAAATATAATCTATGGGATGAGCAAAATATTTCCAAATGATTTGACCAACAAGGGGTTAATTTCCAAAATATACAAATAGTTCATACAACTAAATATCAAAAAAACCCCGAGTAACGCAATCAAAGAAAAAAAAAAATGGTGGAAGACCTAAGCAGACATTTCTCCAAAGAACATGTACATATGGCCAATAGGTACATGAAAAGATGCTCAGAATCACTAATTATCAGAGAAATGCATAACAAAATCAGAATTAGGTATCACCCCACATCAGTCAGAATGGCCTTCATTAAATGTCCATAAATAATCTATGCTAGAGAGGGTATGGAGAATAGGGAACCCTCCCATACTGTTGGTGGGAATGTAAATTGGTGTAGCCACTATGGAAACAGTAAGGGAGTCCCTTAAAAAACTAACAATAGAGCTACCATATGATCCATCAATCTAGTCCTGGGCCTATGCCTGGAAAAGATGAAAACTCTAATTCAAAAAGATACACGAACCCCAATGTTCACAACAGCACTACTTATGATAGCCAAGACATGGAAGCAATATAAGTGTCCATGGATAGATGATTGGGTAAAGAAGATACGGTATATAGATATTTATACACTGGAACATTACTCAGCATAAAAAAGAACAAAATAATGTTATTACAGCAACTTGGATGGAGCTATAGAATATCATAAAAAGCGAAAAAAGTCAGACAAAGGTAAATATTATATATCACTTATACATGGAATCTAAAAAATAACACAAATGTGAGTTACATGTATGTGTAACTGGGTCACCTTGCTGTACAGTAGAAAACTGACAGAACACTGTAAACCAGTTATAATGGAAAAAATAAAAATAAAAAAATAAGAAAAAATAACACAAATGAATTTTATAGAACAGAAACAGAGAAACAAACTTACAGTTATAAAAATGAAAGGGGGGAGCTCCCGTCATGGCTCAGCAGTTAACGAACCCAACTAGCATCCATGAGGATGCGGGTTTGACCCCTGTCTTCGCTCCGTGGATTAAGGATCTGGCATTGCAGTTGAACTGTGGTGTAGGTCGCAGATGTGGCTTTGATCCTGCGTTGTTGTGGCTCTGGCATTGGCTGGCGGTTAGAGCTCCAGTTGGATCCCTAGCCTGGGAACCTCCATATACCCCGGGTGCAGCCCTAAAAAGAGAAAAAAAAAAAAGAGAGAGAGAGAAAGGGAGGGAGTATAAATTAGGAGTATGGGAATTAACAGATACACACTGCTATGTATAAAATATATAAGCAATAAGGATTTACCGTATAGTACAGGGAACTATACTCAATGTCTTTTAATAGCCTATAATGGAAAAAACCTGAAAACATATATACGTGTAAATGAACCACTTTGCTGTACACCTGAAACTAACACAATATTACAAGTCAATTAAGCTTCAATTTAAAAAAAAAAAAAAGGTTGCTATTTTGGCTTCCATTAATCTTTACTTTTCCAGATAAAAAAGCTTCAATTCTTTTAGTAACTTTTATATGACACTTTACAACTCCAGAAACACATTTTTAACAATTCCTCAAGTTTAACCTATTAAACGCTAAAGTACCAAAACCGAACATGCAAATCTATATATTATCCAATCACAAAACGAACAATTGATATTTATTTTCTTGTTGTAGACATTATATTTCTATTGATCATAGCTTTAAAACTGCCTTAGCTTTTCTAAATAGTATGTTACTTTATGAGTGTCTGTGAAGTTTGTAGCCAACTCAACCCCCAAGGCTTTTTCACTGACTCAACTGTTTTTCCCCATCCATCCATCCCTATCTAAACACTTTAAATGCAAATATATACATATATGTGTTTAAATTTATCTTTTATATTCACTCTAGACCATAAAGATCATCTAAAATTATAATTTAATCATTAGGCATAATATCTATTGCACCCAAATCTAAAAATTCTAAGTATGCTTTCTACTTCTTCACTCCAGTTGGTTACATGAATGTTGAACAGACCAGTGCCTTGTGACAAGGCACTGGAGACTCTGGCATTTTATTGATTATTCACCCAAACTGTGTTTTTGCAAAGGATGTGTAAGTTTTGTGAGAGACTTTGCCAAAAGCTTTTCCAAAATCTATGACATTTTCAACTATCTTTTTAGTAATCCTGTTAAAACTCTTTTTTAGACTTGTCTTAATGGAGACTAGAAATATCAAATCCTAGATCTGAATGGTATTTTTAATATATGTTATCACTGTAGAAACCATAGTTGGAAAGGCTCTGGTACTATTTTTGCGTAATTTTCTCATTTCTGGCTTCTCTGCTGTGTCAGCCTCACCTGAGAATACCTTCTCTCCTGATGGCAAAATGGGTGCAGCAGTTCAGGCTTCTGTAACCATACCATAGAGAAAGAAAGAGTGTCCAACTGCCCACATTCCTGGAGAAAGCCTTGAGCTTTGAGTGGACCGAACCATCTCTTTACACCTTTATTCCTCCCCAGAATCTCGGGAAGTTGTGCAATGGTTGTTTAGGTCTGAGTTACCTAAATCAATCAATGCCCATATACAGGAGGCTGCAGTGGAGTTCCGAGTCAATTTTTCTCAGGACGCATTGCTGCTTACATAATTCTACGCAATAGTCCGTGATAATCTATGTGGGAAAATAATCTGAAAAAGAATGGATATGTGTGTATGTCTAACTGAATGCCTTTGTTGCACAGCAGAGATTATCACAGCATTGTAATTCAGCTATACTTCAATAAAACTTTAAGAAAAATGAAAGAAAAAACCCATTGCTGCTCTTCAGGGTAAAAGGAATCTAATGGATGTTGAGGAAAAAATCAGCTATGTTTCCAGAAGACACAGACACAAATAAAGACAAACACACAGACAGTATGTGAGTGGCCAGTTGTGAGACAGTTGCAAGACTTCTGGCTGGAGTGATTCAATTAGGCATTGTGTACATAGTCATATGTGAATGGAATTTACAAAATTGAGGATATTTTCCTATATGGGACAATAGAAAGAACATTTCAGGACGAAGGAAGGATAATGGGTCATTTTCAAATTTTATTGGCCAGTATCTAACATCTTTCTTTCAGCCTTCTTAATGCATCATATTTTTATAGTTTGTGGGAGAAATGTATTGAGAAATGGTGGGTCTGTGACCATGTTTTCTTTCCTTTTACCATAGAAGCCCTCAGGGGCTGTGTGTTTGTCTGAGCAAGCTGTCAGCCAATTAGAGTTTACTGCTGGAGAAGAAGCTGAGAAAGTTAATCCCACTCCTTCAAGGCATAGTTAGAAGGAAAATATGAATCTTAAGTAGTACACATTATTTCATCCACTGAGAACCAAGAGAGACTAGTTAGGCAGGAAGAAGAGAGGACAGTTTTAACGGGCTCATTTAAACAGGGAAACCACAGCATACCCAGAAGTCATTTCTTTCCTGTGGCCTAGAATCAAGAAGGGGGGAGCATTAATGAGTTGGTACTGACATTTAAAACCCTCTTCTTCAGTATTTCACATATTAGAACTGCTGTAATTTAAAGAAGAATGCACTGGAAGTCAGGATCTATGCATCCTCTTTCAGTGTTTACGACCTGATGCAAGTCTCTTACTCTCCCTGGTCTTCGGAGTCCTCCTGTGTAACAGGAAGGTAGTACAGATTCCTTAAAGTGCTAATGACATATCTACTGAAAAATAAAATATCCTTGTATTTAACTAGCATTTAGTCTGTTAAACCCCTCTGACTTCCGGGTCACAGTCTGTAGAGTCAGAAAGCCATCACAAATCACTTAGTCATGTCAGGTCATACACAAGCCAATGGACATGCTATATCCACAAAATCCAAGGAGGTCATATGAAAATATGAGTATTGAGTCTTCAGCTGGCATAGGGTGAGAGCAGAGAATGTATGTGTGTGTGTGTGTGTGTGTGTGTGTTTATAAATTTAATCTCCCTAGATGATTCTAATTTTCAGGTTTGGTAACTATTGATCTCATCCAACCATGTTACTCAGAAAATAAGAAAACTGGCCTTGACTGAACTAACTAATGTCTAGCCAACCAGTCAATTGTCTAGAAACACTGATCTAAAACAAATACTAAGATATTAACTGGATGCTATAATACCATTTAAAATGTTAACATTGAGAGAAATTATTTGAAAACCTTTCTGGTATGGTGAAGAAATGTATTAGTAATAAATTTTGTGGAGTGTTTAAGAGTGAGGAGAGAAGAAGAGTAAAACCACTAAGTGGCATTAGTAACTACATTGGGTCTCCTCTGCTCTGGAGAAGAGTCTCTTATTGCAAAATAGAAATGCATGTCTGTAAATTGGACCAGACCATCAGTGATCCTCTTTTTCCTCAGTTATTCTGAACAGAGCTCAATTGCTCCTCTAAATAAATGGAAAACAGAGATTTCCAGAGAACTGATTTTAAGGGGCCATCTAGCATACCCTAATGTCTCCATCCAGCCCTGTGAGTGACTTCCTCGAAGCCATACAACTAATCTGGGGCAGATTTTAGATGACACTCCATGTCTTTAATTCCAAGTCCAGACTCATTCCATCACCTCACACCATTCCATATGCATTTTTTAAAACACTTCTGCAAAGTTACTTTCAATTAATGAAAGGCCAGTGACTCAGCTTTCAGTAAAGATGAGCCTAAGAGTTTGTCCTTGCAAGCCAATATATATACAGTTAGAGCCCTGTTTTCAGGCTATATGTCAGCACCTGGGAACTGCAGATTACAGCCAGGGAAAGTCAGCAAAGAAAGAAAAGCAATAAAAATGCCATATTCTGGGGAAAAATATTAACAGGCTATATCCTTAAAATTATGTATGTATGTACATATATATTCATGTGTATATATCTATAGTTATATATTTATGACTACATAACTACTACATTTACTGCTAATTATCTAGTTTTTATAAAGTAAGCTGATTACAAGATAGGTGACATAATCTCTTAAGTCCTTAAAATTAATGCAGACATATTCCAATGTAAGAAATCTAATAAACAAAATCTAGACTTAGAAATCATAAGTCAAAGGATAATTATTTACACTGAGAAAAGACTTTTAGAAATTAAATCCTCCTTAAAACAGCAACTCCTCTGCATTTAAACATTTGTATTTTGGTCAAAAATTATCTGATAGGAGCTTCCATTGTGGATCGGCAGTAACGAACCCGACTAGTATCCCGATGGGTTCTATCCCTGGGCTCTCTCAGTGGGTTAAGGATCTGGTGTTGCCATGAGCTGTGGTGTAGGTCGCAGACACGGCTCAGATCCTGCATTGTTGTGTCTGTGCCCTAAGCTGGTGGTTACAGCTCTGATTCCACCCCTAGCCTGGGATCCTCCATATTCCACAGATGTGGCCCTAAAAAAAATTTATCTGATAGTTTAGAGGACACTAATGTAAAGCTTAAATTTTTGCAGACATTATGAATAGAAGATCTACCCACAATTTGAAATGATGAGGTCATGTGCTCATACTCTTCCAAAAAATTTTGTGTGGGGGGAATCTAATCTTCAAAGACTTCATAAGTAGGGAAGAATGAATTCTAGAAAATAAGTTCAGAAAATATTCCATACTTTTGAAGAGCTGCAAAGATATATTAGCTAAATTAAGGTTCTGAAATGCCTGCGAATAAGCTGATTAATTTTTCTCCACCATTTTTCCTCAAGCTTATGTGACCACAGAACAATTTAACACAATTTAGCACAAGACTTATTAAATACTCTCTGATACTGCTATTCAGACAATGGTAGATCCAAATCAAATAGAAAGTGTATTTTACACCTATCATGTCAGTAATATATGGCATTTTAACTCGATTTTGAGTTTCTTAAGGGCTAGGTCTATACATTGCAGTCTTTTATAGTCTTTGCAAGACCTAAAGCAGTATTGGGCCTATAATAGGTGCCTAAGCACTGATTTCTAAATAAATCATTGAGCAATCAGTCTTTGGCATATACTTTATACGGGGGGAAAAGTCATGCTAATTTTTGCTTTTTTAGAAACTAATTTTTGTTTTCAGAAATATTAAAATCAGATATCATGTTCACTGCTATTTCTATTTGTAAACTGCCAATTAGCAGTATGTTCCTTACTTGTTTAAGGAAGGAACAAATGTGACTGGATTTGTCTGTCCACCTAAAGGGAAATAAAAAATTATGACTAGTCAGCAGAGACTATAATGACTATGTTAAGATAGCAGCAGGTAATAGAGCTGAATGCCAGCTCTGCCCCTGGTACTGCTCAGTGTCCCAGGAGGCTGAACTCCATGGAGCACATCTTTAGACTATTTTTCCCTCTGACTTCAGCCAACAGGAGGCATGAGGAAAGTGGGGTCAGGGTGCTCAATCCTTTTCTTTCCTCCTTTTCGAATAAATGTAGTTCAGCTTAAGTTAAAGGCCACTCAGCCTACCTAGAGGCTGAGTGAAACTGCTCTCTCCACTTTGTACTTTCAGGTCAAGGGATAAAAGCAGTTTTTGACTATTATTAGCCCTGATATAAAGCATGATTCCTTATTACTTTTCCTACACCTTGTACAACTTAGTAAATGGTGCTTTTATTAAATGCTCTTCAGTTACCCAGTTGGTGTGTGTGCCAATTTATATTTTGCCAGGGGCCTAACTCATAAACTGGCTATGTGGTGACTTCGTAAAATTAATGCATTTCTTTTAGCCTCATTTTCTTTACCTGTGAAATGGTAATATCTATCCTTTCTACCTCCCAGACTTAAGAGAAATTTTAATGAGTCAATGTTAGTTTTTATTTCCTTTCCTACGTTTTTTTTTTTCCTTTCTTTTTTGGCCAACCCATGGCAGCTTAAATGAGTTCCCAGCCCAGGAACTGATTTCTCCTTTCCTACTTTTTTAATTCTAGAAGGTGACCAGAAAACACTGTGTGGAAACTTAAGTCTTGCTCTTATTTCAGATGAGAGATATTCTCCTGTGGAACACAGTTCCCACACTGAGCCCTGAAGTACTCAGAACTGAAGCAATTCTCTTCAAACAGTACACATTGTGAACACGTGCAGAGAGCTTGTGCAGAGAACATGTGCAGAGAAGGGAGATCTACACAGAAGAGATGCCCTGACTATAGGCCTCTCACTGATAACAGTGATATGGAAAACCTGAAGACCTTTCTTTCTGTAACTAATACAAAAAGCCCATCCTCTAGGGCACTTGGGAGTAAAAGTACAGAATAAAATAGCAATGTGGCATTCCCACCGTGGTACAGTGGGTTAAGAATCCGAGTGCAGTGGCTCAGGTCATTCTGGAGGCATAGGTTCAATCCCTGGCCCTGCACAGTGTGTTAAAGTATCCACCATTGCCGCAGCTACAGCCAGCTCGGATTCAGTCCCTAGCCTGGGAACTTCCATATGCCATGGGTGCTACCATAAAAAAGAGAAAAAATTTGTTTTAATATAAAATAAAATAATGATGTACAACTGCAGTGAGGTCACTCACCCACACTTCTCAAGTATACTGTGGGTGAACCCGACAGCTTCAAAAACATTCATTCATAGTTAATAACTATTTGTTGAATTTTTCATAAATAAGCCTTGTTCTACATACATCTAAATATGATATTTGTTTATGTAAGGTAATGCAGGACTTCCTGTTGTGGCTCAGCAGTTAATGAACCCAAACAGTATCCACGAGGACGTGGGTTCAATCCCTGTCCTCGCTCAGTGGGTTAAGGATCCGGCACTGCCGTGAGCTACAGTGTAGGTTGCAGATGCAGCTCGGATCTTGAGTTGCTATGGCTGTGGTGTAGGCTGGCAGCTGCAGCTCTGATTCGACCTCTAGCCTGGGAAACTCCATATGCCATGGGTGTGGCCCTAAAAAATAATAAAAAAGGTAATACAGCTCAAAATCAAGCTAAAACTATTAGGCATAAAGTTTTCCTGATAAGCTAGTCTATATTGCTTATTTTTTGCACCAAAGCAAATAATCAGATGAAAAGGGCTTTTCTATCCCTTCCTAGAATACAGACAAGCATTTGTGATTTAATTAAAAAGAACTTTCTTTCTGAAATGCAGCTTCCTCACACTGTAATAATAAATAGAAAGGTAGAAAAAGGCTGATTGCTTTAATCTGTTCTCCACTCCATGCAGTGTTTTATCATGTCCTCTCTATGTTTTATGCATAGTGGAAGAATATGCTAATTACACAGAGAGAAGCATCCTTGGTTGAAGGCAGATCAGTAACAGTCTTTGACAGAACCATTAAGCGAAGGCTTGTTTAAGTTTTTTGTTTGCTTAATTGATTTCAACAAAATCACATATTAATCAGATCAATAAGTAAAAGAAATCTTCGGAAGCAAATAATTAACAATACATGAGATCTACCTATACATAATAAGCTTGAACTGCTATGTGTCAGATAAAGCAAGCACCCCTATAACATATACCATACATCATATGGACACACACACCGATACAACCAATAAGCCAGTAAAAATACAGTGACTCTGTACAGCTATTTAGGATTGTAAGAATTTACCCAAGTTTTACTATTATTCTCCCAACTTTATTTCATCATTTGTTTTTATGTTTTAATACATGAAGGGGGGAAAGCCATAAATAAAACATTATTATTTATGGCAAATCTGTTCTTTGTGGCTCCATAAACTGGACCAAAGTTTCTTAGGCAGGACACCAAACTCAGTGAAATGAGATGATTTACTGAGATCTTCAAACACAGACTTGAAATAGTATATAAGAAGGCTGTAGTCAACAGCCATATTAATCATGAAAGTGTTGACTTGCTGCAAGTATTAAATAAATTTAACTTTTATGGGTGTCTCCCACAGTAATATCCTTCAGGGATAGAGCACATTCCCAATTGCCTTAGCTTTGACTTGAGCCAAGAATCATGGCATAGGCCGGCATGAACTCAAAGCTCAATTGAAATTAAGCACTTAATGCACATCTAACTAAAATGTATTTAGTATTAGGAGACAGGATTTCTGTGTTTTAAGGATCTCCGTGTGCAGAATTATAAGCACTGAACTTCCCTCTCACAGAAAAGAGTTGCTTTGGTTACTTTAAGGAAGTTGATATTTTTCTGAGAAAATTTTAGACATTTCTGAATGATATTTTATCTTCTCTGCATGCACATAAGAAAACCTAAAATTTAAAATTTCCAGCAAAGACTACACAAAGTATAAAATGCTATAGCTTTTCTTCTATTCGCTTGCAGAGACATATATTTTGCCTTTTTTTAATGAAATTTCTCAATTGTCACATCACTGATAAAGCAGAAAGGTATCAGAAATGCATGGAATATGCCTTTGGGCTTTTTGGAAGACCTATCTATATAAACTAAAATAAGCAAACCTCAAGTAATTATTTAAAGCAATGGCAAAAATAAACTCTTCAAATATGAGACCTCCTTCTTTTTTTACACAAAGCCCAGTAACTTAGCTACTTGATATATGAAAGGTGTAATCCGAAAGAGGAGATAGAACTTTACTGCATGTGGTCAATGGCTGTGGTGAAACTTCTTGAGCATGGGATCAAGTGTTTCTTAATCCTTAAGAGGAGCAGTCTTGACTACCCCACAGTGTTGTAGTAAAACTCCAAAGAGATCATTCTTCTGTGTGTGGTAAAAGTGCTTTGAGTACTGTCAAGTGCTTTAAAAAATGTCTCTCCCTTTTCACTTCAAAAGTTCAAAGTGACAGCTGGTGAGCAGACAATGACAAAAATTGGACAAAAGATGGGGATTAAGTCAAAGTACATGGGAAGGATGCCCCTGTGTTTACTTACTCTACACTCCCATTTTTATATCTCTTCAAGAGGGATAAAAACAATCCAGTTGGTCTGACTCCAGGACATGTATGGCCATACTCGATCATGAGAGAGTTCATAGTTCATTGAAAGGTCACACAAGAATATGGCATGCTCTTCTATCTCCTCACCTTATAGAGTCTAAAGCATAAGAGAATAGTCCTGGATCTTGCCTGTTTCTGCTTGTATCTTAAATATTGACTCTCTCTTCTTCTTAGTCTCCTGAAATTCCATAATGCCAACCAGACTACAAAAGTATTACAAAATTTAGGTTATGATTTAATAGAATGCCCTAAGGACTAGAGGTTAAAACCTTGGGGTTTAGCAAAAGGCCCCCCAAACATGAATGTGTCATTATTGCTTTTACTAATTCTTCTCTTGAGTGCATTGTGAAGATAAATGGTTATGGTCTGGGGTGGGATTCAAGTATTATCCCCACCCTAGTCATATTATCAAAACCTTGCTTTGGTTTATGGCATATACCGCTAGGATTCCCTATAGTATTTATTCACTCGGTCAGCAAAAGTATTGTTCTAGGTATAGAAGATAGAGATGCTGACAAGGCAGATGAGGATCTTGCTTTTATGAAATATGTATTCTATGCGGGAGGAGTGTCATAATATGATATAAATATCTACATCGTTCTATATCTATATATGTGCATGTATAGATACATATACAGAGAGAGGGAGAGAGGAGAGAAGAGGGAGAGGGAGAAAGACAGAGGAGCTATGTGACTACCTTATATTGGTTGAAAAGGGAGATCTCTAGGAGGTCGCAATAAGCCCAAGGAAAGGGCATAGAGAAAGAGAAGGAGCCAGGAGGCCAGTCAGTGGAGCCAAAAAAGACAGAGAAAAGGGCCAGTCAATGAGTTAGGAGGAAAACCATGAGGGATAGCATCCCTGTATTTCAGAGCCCTTCTAATTAGATAAATAGAGATTTATTTATTTATTTATTTATTTATTTATTTAGTGTTTTCACTTTTATTTATTTAGTTTTAAAAATTAATTAAGATTTATTCTTGCCATCAAACAATGTCAACAGTTGGTGAATATTAAGGGAAAGCATGTCAGAAGTTTTATGTCCTATCAAAACCATTTGTGAAAGAATTCTATTTCATAGCTTTTGTTCCTTTGCTACGCTAGTGAAGCGACATTGTCTGATCTTCTTAAGAAGCTCTGACTGTTTCACATTATAAGAATCAATTCAAGAGTTCATGCAGAATTGGAGGACTTTGAAATGAACTTGAATTCTTTGCTTACACTCCCCAGTGGAAAATACATCTTACCTGGGACTATTGGTATGGCCTGAAATGCTGCAAATTCAAGTGTTTAATGACCAGGTTAGTAGCGGCTTTAAAAATCATATTGTGGTATCTCAATCCATACCAATTCTAATAAAGGTAACTCAAACGTTTCAAAAGTAAGCCCAGACTTATTTTTGATGCAGCAGAATGTCTGCAGGCCATAATGTGGTTCTATGAAAGATGACAGGTGGAAAGAAACACACTTACACAGGAAGTTTTGGAACAATGAGAGGTGAGGCTAAGGAGTACTGATTTGGAATTTGTGTAGAGTTTAGAGGTCAAACGGAAGCCAGATGGCCAAAGGAACTGTAAAATATTTGCTTTATAATATGGTAGTAGTGAGAGAAATTTTGTGTGTGTGTGTGTGTGTGTGTGTGTGTGTGTGTGTGTAGCCAACATCCCAGCCATTGTTATCCTGGGTATATATATATATATATCCCAGAGAATTCCTCATATTGATCTCCAATGGAACATGTGTAAGATTTTTCATAATGGCAGTTTTTTACAGAAGATTTTGAGGCAGCCTAGGAATATGCAAGTGGATACAGGAATGGATAACTAAAATGTGGTAGGTAAATACTGTAGATCACAATGTCATGTTGGAAAATAAATGCATAAATGTACATGTAGCAAAATGCACAGAACTTATAGAACAGAGTGAAAAAAAGCAACAGAGAAAAATTTATAGCACAGTATGGTTTTTATTTTAAAACACCCCAATACGATTACCTATTTCACAAGAATATATTCATATCAAAAGATTAAAATCAAATACATTTATTGTGGGTGCCATTGGGAAGGGAGGAGGATGAAAGTAAGGATAGGAGATAGAAGGGAAAAAAAGAAAATTCTAAACCTGAATTTAAGAAAAGGCCTTACGTTGACAACATGTTATGAAATGAAGAGTGTAACTCATTTGTCTACTTCTAAGGACAAAAAAAGTTTAAAAGCCTCACAAAACACTCCTTTTATTCATGTCTTCATATTTTTCTCTAAGGTAGGCAAACACAAACCTTGTTGAGTAAAATAATGGGAAATACTTCCTATGAATCTTAAGACAACGAAGCAAGATGTGGGCTAAAGTGTGCCCCCTCCCTAATATTCCAAGCACATGAGCCGAAACAGCCTCTGAACTTCCTGACCAGGCTGGGTATTTGGTAAAAGAAGCAAGGAAACAGCACTGAAGGAGTAGGTGAGTGTGAACATTTGGTAAGCGACCCTCAATTTAGAGAGAGTGACTCACATCCACACATTAGTAGTCTTGAGTTGTGAATACTATAAGGAAAATGGGAGAATATCAAAACCATGCCATGTGCAACATGACAGAAAGTGGAGGAAAACTGTGCTCGTCCCTCTTCCCCTCCCTGCTAGCTCTTGCAATGCCTACAGATGTTTTCCTTCTGACTCTCATCTTTGCTTCCCTCTGTGACCCTTCGCCTCATACTGATTTTGCTTTTAACTTTCCTTGACTCTCAGTCCTGGCCTCCTGACTTCCCTGTAACTAACACCATATCCCTGTCAGCCTGGCATCCACTTGAAGATTATTGTTTTGCACTGGCATCTGAGAACTTCCTCCTCTGCTGACCCTGACAGCCACCATTCAGTGTTGTATATTTGGAAAAGGGAGGAAAGGCAGAGGCTCCCCCACAGAAACATCTGTGTTGGTACCCACTTTCTCAGATCTACTTGGAATATTTTTCTTCATACTACTCTGGCTATTAGAGTGGGTCTAATGTTGCTTTTTAATGAAAGCCACCTTTGGATTTAGAGGAAAAAAATCACAATCATATTTATATAAAGCCTTCTTATGTGAGATCTGAATATTTATGCCCAGGTTCCCAAGAAGTCATAGGCTAAGGAGAAGACAAAAACCTACATAGACTGGTACTTAAGGCAGTAAGCCTACATGGATCCTTTTACAATTTAGCACTGAACTGCCCTCCTTATATAACCAAGGGGGGAATTTTCTTTGGATTGAATGTCTGTTTCCTGTTCTGATAATTGGTACCTGCTCCAAATTTGGATGAGAATGCCACGTGCAGGACCAGCATCTGGTGTCCCCAGCCAAAATGAGCTTAGAAGGCTCCATATGTGATCAGAAATGGGGAAAATTTCTGGCTGAGGTTTTCATTAGGCAAATGAAAGCTTTAGGGTTTCATTTCACTTCAAAGACAAGATCCTCTGAGCAGTACATCCTGTTGAGCTGGTAGTGATGATATTATATTAATAGCCATGCGGTAATGGAGCTGAAGAGTGGAATAGAAGCTGTCTACTTCCTAGCCATAAAACGTGAGTAGTTAGGCAGTGCCAGTGGTTTTTGAGAAATTGAAGACATGATTGAAATTTCCTCAAGTGTTCAGAAAATTTCCCCTCAAATATATTTGCCACTTTGTGATGGAATGGGTCTTGCAAATATTCCAAAAACCAGAAGCTATCTCAGCTATGTTGCATAAGCAGGAGCAAACGTCAACTCAGTTGTTACAATCAGCTACTGTAAAATAACCCCTTGACTTTTCACTTTACTTTGCCTTTCAACTAACTACTGCCATCTCTGTTGGTTAAAACAGACTGATATAACCAAGGAACATCACATGTATTAAGTATTTACTCTGTGTCAGTTATGTTGGTAGGTAATTAGCAAGCCTGTGATTTGCCATTTGTCAATTTTGCCCTCAGATCTCTTCTCTGCCTTTCTGCTCCTGAGTTCTGTTTCAAATTTCCAAGGCTCTCTTTTCCTCTGGTTTTCCTGTAGGTTTTGTCAATGGGAGGCATTGCTAAAAGCCTAGTGTCCTTTTCTTGGCATTTCTGGCAGCATCCTAGCCTCCACTGCTCTTACAGATTTCATGAGCCAGCCTCTCTCTCAGAGTTTCATATACTACTGGGCAGGCTCTGCTTAGTTTCCCTTTTTACCAAGCAAACTCTGACTCCAGCTCCAGCAAAGCCACTTGGTCCTTTTGTTCTTTCAGAAATAAAGATGGTTGTGGCTACCTCCTACATCTAATAAGTTGTTTCAACATTCCTGACTAGGCTTTCATATATTCCAGAACCTGTGTAATCAATTTCATGTTTAAATTTCTTTCTGTTTGAGTGTTTCTGTTTTCCTGGATACTGGCAGATATAATGAACATGTGTACTCTTTTGATTAACCCAAACTACAAAATTGTGAGGAACGTATCATAATTCTACAGAATAATAACATAGGATGCAAAGATTTTATGAAGTCTAAATCAAGCATGGGTGTGCATGTCTGTGTGTGTGTGTGTGTGTGTGTGTATGTGTGTGTCCATGTGCATGAATGCACATGTGTGTGCTCAACGTCACAAAGATAGGAAATAAGGGATCTCGGATGTGAACTCCAAGTTTATATTCTTTCAATGACACCACATTGCTGTGCTTCCCCAGCTGTAAGCTGGTATATTGTAAAATACTATTGAATTCAGATGTCCTTTCTAAGCAGAAAATCCTCCCTAGGGGAGGAATCCCCAGAGAAAAGGAGTAAGCAAACTATCAATGATCCATGTGTATCTAACTTTTTTCCTCTGGTCCCAAAGAATACTTACTTCTACTCATGACCAAACTACTCCTTGAGTCCTTGACCCAACCCCATGAGTTGTTTTCTAAATCCCCGCTCTTCAGTCATCTTCCTTTTCTACTGTAACTTCAATTTTTTTTTATTTCCATGGGATCCTTCCCCAAACATACATACAAAACTCCAATAATTAACAACAGCACTCCCCCTTGATCCTACACCTGACCCACTCTCTCATCTTTCATGTTTTCCATTTTTGCCTTCCCATCACCCATTCACTTCCCTGTCCAGTGTAATCTATGCCATTATTACTCTACTTCTTTCCTTCTGGACACTAATGATCTGCTGATTGCTAAATTCCCTAAGCCCTGATCTTAAAGGACCCTTCTGCTACATCTGACACTGTTGCTTGCTCACTGCTGTGACTTTTATCACCACTCTCCTTTACTAGTTACTCTCTTACAAATCACTGTTCCTGTGTCCTCACAGGTCTCTGTTTCTCTACCTGCTCCTTACATGTTGGTATTCCTCAGTATTCTGTCCTTGGCCCAGTACTATCTCTATTGGATGTACTTTCACTAGAAAATTTCATCCATTCTTCAACCTTTCAAATACCATTTATATGTTAAAATTTCTAAGTGTATATTTGCTGCATAGTTTCTCCAGATGTTTAGATTCATTATCATAACATCTGCTAACCATCTTTAATACATTTCCAGAGCTGAATTCATCATTGTAACCTTCAGAATTGGCTTTCCCACATCTAATCTATATTTTACCGTCTTCTGAGCGACTGAATCACTCATAACTTGAATGTGAGTGTTTTCCATGGTTCTTTCCTCTCCCTCTCTCCGCCAATCCCAGCCAATTTTGCCTCCTACGTATCTTCCATCTTGTACCTCTTCTCAAACTCTACTACCACTACCGTAGTTTCGCTCAAATCTTGCCCTTCTCTGTCCATACCCTAAACCACCAGTGATTTCATTAAATGCACATCCTTGCTTCACTCTCAAACTTCACCTGCATCAACTCCCTCTCTGTCTAGGTGTCCCAGCATCACAAGCCTTCTTAAGTTCCATGCATGTGCCATGTTTCCTCCTACCAAAAAATCACTGACTGCATTATTTCCTCTCTCTGGACAGCTAGTCAGTCACTCTGACATTACCTAGTTAACTTTCCTCATTCTTTAGATTATACTTCAGCTCTGATTTCTTCAAGAAACACTTTGTCATCCTATCAGCTCGCTTTTTTTAGTCTAGATTAGGCACACAAGAACCATGCTCCTTTCCATCAGAGCCTTGTGGTGGGTTGTAATTTGACATGTGACCATTTGATTAACACATATCTCCTCTACTATTCTGTAAGCTCCTTAAGAGCAGGAACTCTGAATCAAATCCCTAGCATACAGTATAGGCCCAATACATATCTGCAACCAATAATTAATTACAATATAAGAGAATGAATGACTTAAAAGCTGCTGAATACAGAACTATTACATGGGAGTCTGATGAAGTTTTCATGGGTACAACCTTAGAACATAAAAAACTCTGCAATTCCCTGTATTGTCATGGTTGTTATATAACATACCGTATATGTTATATCAAAAGGTATCTATATTTATCATGCATAAAAATGATCTGAGAATTTATACTACTTCAGAAATATTGTCTGTTACTCTAACATAAAAATGTGTGTGTCATAAAGTCGGCTTTAGATATGTGGACTTTATTCTCTTGCATAATGCAGTGTGAGAGTACAGTTTCTTTTCCTTCACCTTTAGTTCTTTTGGTGTTTTTTAGAAAGTATCTTCCTTTCTTTTCTCATTGTTGGTGCCATAAATGCTTAGGATATACTGAGAGAAGAACAAGAAACTATTAACATGAACGTTTTCAGAATTAGGATAGAGGTAGGTACTTTGAAACAACTAGAAGTTAGGGAGGACTGTGATTTTAATTTCTACTTCTGAAACAATATATTGAGATTTGAGGATACATGTATAAATCAAAGGAGTAAGCTGCGAAGGTAAGAAGAAAGTGATATTTTTATTGCGATGGCTATTTCAAATGGTACATTTCTTATCACTTAATGTATTTTTGTAGAAGACTATAAAGCAGCATAACATTCCAAACATAGCCCAAGACCTGGCACTATCAGAGAATTTGCAAATGCCAGCTTAAAGGAGACTCTGGTTTGTCAGATTCATTGTTTTACATAAACCTTCAGACATTTGGCAAAACTGAATGTATCTGAGTCTGAGGAGAAAAGAGAAAAATGATTTCTAAAGGAAAAGATAATTGAAACTTGAACAGAAAAAGTTTCTGTCACAAAAGAAATCTGCCCAAAATTCTGAGGCCTGTAGTCAAAACCACAATCAAAGACTGAAATGCCTTGGTCCTAGGCCTTCCATCAACATATTCCATATTTGAATTACTTTCATCATGCATTAGCAAATTGCTATTTCTTTTTTAATTATTACTATTTTTTTTTAACTTCAAGCATGCCGAGATCTGCAAAGAGTAGTTACAAAGAGGGTTTTCAATATGATATGAACCAAGTAGAAAATATTTTATCATATAATTGTCTGTCTCTCCACAGAAAAAACTATTAAAGAGGCTCTATTGAATTCAATTACTTTTCTTTTTGACCTGTATTTATTACACTAAAAAATTAAAAATAAACCTAAAGAAAGGTTTTTGATGATTTTATATGCTATACATTTGGCATATGCATTTGCACATCTTTCTGTGTATTTGTTTATACATATATATGAGGCACCTTTTTTTCTGTTTTAATAAAGAAATAACTTCTCAAGAGATTTTCCTATTGTTATATACAACTAATTTTTAAAGACTCAAACTCAGGAATGAATAGCAGCCCAAAAGAGGTATAGGAGAGAAGGAAATTATTACATCAGGGCAGGAGCCAACAGAGGCAAAAAGGTTTCTAGCCCCTCCCTCTCCTTCTGGGAGACAGAGATGAAGGAGGAGTAGCCTGTGGTCTAGAGGGACGGACACTGAGTCAGATTCCTTCGGTGATTAAAGACACAAGGTACAAAAAAAAGTAAGATATTGGCTGAGAATCAAGATAGATTATAAAAGACTGCTCATAGAAAAGGAGAGTCTGCTGGCAAAGATGTTGGTCTTTTTTTTTTCCCCAACTCTTCTCTTGAAAAAGAGCCATAGAAAAACTGGAGTTGGAGTAGAAATACTTTTATCTAAAAAGAAAGAAATCATGTAATTTCCAGGTCATCAGAATTGCTCAGCTCCACCCTTACAGAGAAAAAAACAATGGACTAATAACCTTGAATGTCTCTTTTTTATCTGGGGAAGACTGAAATACCCACAGCTACATTGGGAGAAGCCGAGGATACCCCCTCCCACAGGGGAGTGGTCTGGAGCCTAGAGAGGTTTGCGGCTATGCATTTAGCGACTGACTGCAAGAGAGTTCTGAAAGATGCAGGAGAAAGTCAGCCAACCTCCTGGGGCCTAGTTTTCCTCACCTATAATACAAATGAAGGAAACCGTCGCTTACACTACAGATCTCAGAGGCTCTTCCAGCTGTTTTAGCATAGCAGAAACATCTTTTATAAATCCCAAAGGCCTAAGTTTAAAACAGTAATTCTGACCCCAGATTCCTTTCGGTCAGTGTTAAACTCAGCACTCGGTGAACAACTCCAGAGAATCTCCTTGATAGGTTCAATTCCATGTGTCTAAGAGGTTAAATGATGAACAGAGTGTGAATTACTCAATTTTATAAACAAAAGTCAACTCGGGTTGAACTCTGCATGGATTTGGAGGCAACTTAAGTCTAATTTCCTGCTCCTTCCCCCTCTTTCCTTTTGGGACAAAAAGCATTAAGTGCTGCAGAGAGACCCCCTGCTGGGAGCCTCCTCCCCCTCAAGATTCTGACTGGAGGGGCACTGCCTTTTGTCACAGTTTAACTAGTAAGTGAAGCTGAAATGCTCCATCTTGCTCAGCCCAGGCAGTGGGGCACTGACCCTAAAGGACAGCAACAACAACAACAAAAAAAAAAAAAAAAAGAAAGAAAGAAAAGAGAGAGATGGCTTGGTGAGAAACTAGCCAAAATCTCATCCAAGAAGGGAATGGAAAGCATCTTCTGAATTGCATCAAGGAAGAGGCCTATCAGTCAAGCCAGAGGTCTCTCCACACCTGCAGGCTGTTTCTAACACGGAGACTTACAAACCTATTATGATGCAAAGTTGTGACTCAAAAACCAGGCATCTCAATAAAGTTCTTTCCTGCTCTTTCGAAGCCCAGGTCAATGGAGGGCAGGCGGGTGCCCAAACCAGCCAGCTTTAAGAAGAGCAGACCTTTCCCTTTCCTGCTTTTCTGTAGCAGGTCGCCTTATGCAGCCTTGGCTGTGATCTCTGCGCTTCTCACTCTCTGACTTGGCTATCTGCCTGGTCTCCTGCTGTCCTCATCTGTAGGACTGCACAGCTCAGCAAGAAGCCCTACTTAGTGTACCCATCACAGCACTGGAAGAAAAAGAGTACTGAGATACTTGCCTGAAAAGCAAAAGAATCTTCGTTGGAGTGCGAATTCATTCTTTTAAGGAATTCTGATTTTACAAAAGGAAACCTCCCCAAACTAAAAGATCAGATGAAAAAAAGCACCATATCTTAAAACTGACAGCTCCTTTTATTTTTTTTTTAAACTAAAATGAAAAACATGTAAGAATCATGAAAGAAATGCCCCCTCACTGGCTGCTGATTGGCTTTTCAGCTTGGTATTAGTTCACTGTTTAGAAATTCAAAATGATTCTTTGTTAGATATTATAAACTAATGTGTTCCAACCAAGATGAAAATATTTAACTGTGCAGTACTCTGTGTGATTGCTATTACTTATTCTGGAATTACTGTTTTATTTGATAATTATGTAACAGGATAAGATATATGAAGACAGTGGTCCTGATGTGTAAATAGGCAGATCCTTCTGGTAATTATATCTGTTTATCAGAGACCCACTGTTTTATTTATATTTATTCTTCATAACAGGGTCGATATTTCTTGTTCTGTGTGCAGAAATGAGAGCTTCAAAACGCCACTCACCTGTGGCACTATTTTGATGTGAATCATGTTTACTGCTAATTGAATTATAAAACTTGAACATATTTGGAAAAAAATGTGATCTACAATATGAGCATCTACTGAGTATAACATGAGTCTTAAGTATTAAGGAGAAGATTAAATGCTTGGTCACTCTCAGTAAGTGCCTTATCAATTATACTTTTAATTATTGTTAGATATCAAATATGCTATTTAAGTGAGTGTCAATGGAAGAATGAGGGTTTTGATGAAATGTAGATTCTTAAAGTTTATACAAAGCAAACACTGTGATGATTACTTCCAAAAGATACACTTTAAATGTCTTCTGTAAATGTATGAAAGTGAGAGTTCAAATTTTAACAGAACAGGTTTGTTTTAGTCCTGTGGGAAATAAAGAAGGATAGATGATGCTGAGTTTATAGTAGGTGTTAGTAAATATCTGTTGATTGGTTAAGTATTGACTAGAGAAAGCAAGGGAAAAAACATAAGCGTATTATGTCACGGCTGTGACTCATATAATACTTGGACTGAGTATTGTGGTCACCTATTATGCAATTTAAAATCCAGATAGTGTAAGGTAATTTTTACCTGTCTTTGCTAAGTTTCTCCTTGAAACTAATTTTTCTTGGCCTTAATTTTTTTAGGGAAAAAAAGTATAATTTACCTCTGGGGACCAGAGAAATTTCCATTATCTTATGACAACATAAGAGCCATAAGTTCTTAGTGCATCTAAATCATATTCTGAAGATGTTTCAGAAATATAGAGGATATTTTAGCCAAAGTCTTCAGGCCTCTCATTTCTATGAAACTGGAATCAGAAGCAGAGACAAATGAAAAATACAAATGCTTCCAAAAGTTCCTTTGAATTAAGAATTTTGCTAAAATTCTAGTCTCTTATGATTACAACCTAAGGATAATTATAGTCGCTTCTTCTGAAATCCAACTGTTCTTAAACATAAATGTGTGAAATACCGCTATTGCTATGTAGTACCATTTTTACACTCCTAAGATGTTTGGTTACAGGATAAAGCCAGCATGCTGCAGTGGAGTCAAGACACCTGCATTTTAGTTTCAACTCTGCCCCAACTAACTGTGAATCTTGAGCAAATTACTTACTTCTTCATCTGTTAAATTAAGTCGGATTAGATCATCTCCACTGACTCTTTTGTTCAATATTTCAGAGGTTGTGTGATGTCTCCTTTAATAATAATTCAAATATCTTTCGTACATTGAGAGCTCCCTATTCACCAGTTACAATGCTCAGTGCTTTACCTATATTTTCTTGTTAAGTTCATGATTTCTAATGCCACTTTCTGGGTGAAGCTGAGGCTTAGCGATGTTAAGTGGCCCACTCAATGACTCACTCAATGGTAGACGCGGAACTTCAGCCCTTGTGCTCTGATTTTCTTATTTCACCAAAACTGTCTGAGACTGAAGACACTGTAATGCAGTGAAAGCATTTAAACTCAGAGTGTTTAAGGGTTGAGTTCCTTGGGAATCAGTCTCCAAGACGGAGATTAACAAGCAGGAGGCCTATTAGGGACTGCCTTGTAGAAGGGAAGGGAAAGGAAGGGAGCAGGATTGAACAGAAGGAGAAAGTAAAACTCTGAGGTATCAGCACATGTCTCAGTCCTTCTGGAAGCTCTAAAGATGTGATGTCATTCAGGGTTGCCTGGTGTTTAAGCAAGAGTGTGGGGCCCTTACATCTCTCCAACAGGCTATCTATCAATGGATATAAGAAACTCAGGAAATGGGGTGTGACCTTGGACAAGGCAGATCTTTGTATGTTAGATAGTCCCTGTAAAAGGCTGTCACCTGAGGGCTTTCATGTGCAGCCCTCCCAGTAGCTGAGGGAATAAGTCTGTATTCCGGAAGGAGGAACCGGGTGATTCATCACAGCATCTGAGATGGAAGGAAATGCAAATATAAGAAATCTGGGCTATTTCTGGGAGTTCCCGTTAAGGCTGGGCCGAAACAAACCTGACTAGTATCCATGATGATGCAGGTTCAATCCCTGGGGTCACTCAGTGGGTTAAGAATCTGGTGTTGCCGTGGACTATGGTGTAGGTTGCAGATGAGGCTTGGATCCCACGTTGCTGTGGCTGGGGCCATGGTATGGGCCAGCAGCTGCAGCTCCAGTTCGACCCCTAGCCTGGGAACTTCCATATGCCACCAGTGCAGCCCTTAAGAAACAAACAAACAAACAAACAAAAACATCTGGGCTATTTCTATATGAGTATAACTACTACTGGGAAGTAAGGCAGAAGAGTCAGATATTTAAGCTGCAGGCTGGCTGACAAGGGAAAGAAAGTTGAGGTACAATTCCTTTCACTTTTTAAAATATCCCCATTGTAAAGCACAGAGGATAAACAAACATGAAGTTTAGAAATTTGAGGAGGAGGTTAATGCTGCTGCAGAAATGACACGACCAAGGGGATATTTCCATGTCTCTAGAGGGATGAAGCTGATATGTGGCACTGTTAGGGCAGGTAGCCATTTAAGGGAAAGTACTGCGTGGTCATTCCTTTGATTATTTGCTCATTTATTCTGAGTAATTTAGGGAAAATATTATGAATCTTGAGGTCAGGATCCTGATTCAAATCCCAGCTCTACAGTGAGTATATGTGTGTGTTTGTCTGTGTGTGTGTGCTTAACACTATGAACTAGATCTTCCCAATTTGTTGAACGTGGGTTAAATTCGTTGATTAGATGAATAATACTAATCACATAGAATTACTTACTGCAAAAAATGTCAACTCCTTCCAAGATGTCTGTGTTATATGAGTTATACAAGAAATATTATTTCCACTTAACCATCTTCTTCACATATACATACATTTATTCATCTAGCCACCATTTTATGGGCAAGACTCTAAGAATCTGAAGATAGAGTCCATGCTTCTTACATCACAGTTTGCAAAAGGAGAAACAAATTATAAAAGTTTATTGCAACTCACTGCAATAAATGTCACAGTGGAAGGATGAAGAAAACGCTGATAGAACACAGAGAATGATGGAACTATTCTACTAAGAGGAGTCAGAAAGGATTTGCAGATACACCCTCTCTAAATTGATATCGCTGGGTGAATAAAGGTTTCAATAGAGGGGGAATAGGGAATTTCTAAGAAGTAATGATACAATTTGTTACATCTTGTCTCACTCTTGCACTTTTGGTCATTTGTGCTCACTTTTTAATAAAAACAACTGATTAGTTTTTTAATAAAAACAACTAATTAATTGATTAATCAATTTGTGTTACTCCTCTTATTCCATTTATTGGCACCACTTAACAAAGCTAATCATTCTCTCTCTCATATGATACTTTCTATCTGGCATCCAGAACGTTATATTCTCTTGGTTCTCCTACTTCATAGAATCTTCCCTCTGTCTCCTTGGCTGATTCTTCCTTGTCTTGTGTGCTGAAGTGCCCTAGGCCTCTGTCTTCCCACCTCTTCACATCTTTTCTGATACCCATTCCCTGAGTAAGCACACCCTGTCCCTTGACTTCAGATACCACCTACATGCTGATCATTTCCAAGATTAAGTAGTGCCTCCAGCTTTATCTGGGATCCCAGCTCTCTTCATCACAACAGTCAGAGTGAGCTCTTTAAATGGTGAGCATGATAATATCGATGATCTGAAAAGCTCAACCAAACTCCACCACAGCCCATGGCTTCTAATTTTACTTTCATTAAAAGCCAAAATCCTTACCAGGTCCTACAAAATGGTCTCCTTATGTGTCCCTGGCCTAAATTTTACTTCCTGCCCCCTTACTCACACTACTGCATCCACTCTTTCCACTCCAATCCTTGTTGTTCCTAGAAAAACCCAAGCAGTTAGGAAGAACAGCTAAAGACAGACTGGGGAAAATGAGGACAAACTAGACATGCTAGCACCTCTGCACCCGTTTCTGACAGAATCTAACCACATTGACCCTCAGAGGATGGTGGCTACCCCTTTGCTTCTACCTTCCAAATATTACACGTCTCTTTTTGCAGCCCTTTAGGAAAGGGATTTAGGGATCTGTTGTTTCGGCTTATTCAGGTGGGTAAATTTTAAAACCTCCATGAAAAATAATTTGACAATTTCTCTGCAGTTGTATTCCTATTTCCTATTACTGATTTTGAAGAAGCAATATAGCATAATATTTAATAGCAAAGTCTTTAGTACTAGACAAGCCTGTGTTTGAAATATACGCACTGACATTTACTGCCTACAGGAGATATTTAACATTAACTTACTTAAAATTTCTTAGGTTCAAACTACAAAGTACAGTAGAAATATAACTAACTAAAGAATTCCTCTAATACTTAAAAGACATAAAGTCTGTTCTTCTTTTGCTAATTCTTTTAGGTGTAGGTCAAGTTGTTAATATGAGATTTTTCTTCTTTGTTGAAGGCCTGTATCACTTTGAACTTCCCTCTAAGAATTGCTTTTGTGGCATCCATAGATTTTGAATGATTATGTTTTCATTATCATTTGTCTCAAGGTATTTTTTAATTCCCCTTTTGACTTCCTCATTTACACATTGGTTTCTTAGCAGCATGGTGTTTAGTCTTCATGTATTCAGTTGTTTCTCATTTATTTTGCTTTGGTTGATTTCTAGTTTCATGCCATTGTGGTCAGAGAAGATATGTGAAACAATTTCTGTAGTCTTAAGTTTGCTGAGGTTAGCTTTGTGTCCCAGAATGTTGACAATCTTGAGAAAGTTACATGTGCACTTGAAAAGAATGTATTTTCTGATTTTTTTGGATGTAATGTCCTGAAAATATCAATTAAGCCTCAAATTTCTATTGTGGCATTTAGCATCTCTGTTGTCTTATTGATTTTCTGTCTAGACGATCTGTCCATTGATGTGAATGAGGTGTTAAATATTATAATAGTATTCCCATCAATTCCTCCTTTTAAGGCTGTTGATATTTGTTGTATGTATTTGGGTGCTCCTATATTAGGGGCATATATATTGATGAGTATAATATCTTCTTCTTGAATAGATCATTTTATCACTAAATACTGTCCTTTGTCTTTATGGACTTTGTTTTAAAGTATATTCTGTCTAACATGAATATAGCAACCTCTGCTTTCCTGTCTTTTCCATTTGTGTGAAATATCTTTTTCCATCGCCTCACTTTCTATTTACATGAGTCCTTTGCCCTAAGGTGAGCCTCTTGTGGGAAGCATATTGTAGGCGCTCGTTTTTTTTATCCAGTCTGCCACTCTATGTTCTTTGATTGGAGAATTCTGTCCATTGACATTTAAGGTAATTATTGATCAATATGTATTTATTGCCACTTTAAACTTTGTTCCAGTTGATTTTATGCTTCTCCTTTGTTCTTTTCTCTTTTTTTGGATGATTTCCTTTTATTTTACGCTCATGTCCTCTTCTTTTTAGTTTCTGTGAATGTATTGTTTGGTTTTGATTTGTGGTTACCCTGTGTTTTCAAGTCTGTTAACCCTTTCCTATATCTGCTTGCTTTAATGTGATAGTCATATAGCCTCAAACACATTAAAAAAAAAAAGACTTTAGATTTTCTTACTTTCCTTCCCCACATTTTATGATTTTGAAGTCGTTTTTTAATATCTCCATTTTATCCTTTTGCTTTTCCTTGTGTTTATCATTACTTTTACAGTAGTTTTTATTTTTTCTTTTAGATCTGTAACCCTGGATTATTTAAGTGATTACTTTCCAGTCGTGATTTCCTCCATCCTATAACTTCTTACTGCTTACCTATTTAAAGGAGCCCTTTCAGTAAATCTTTTAGAATGGATTTATTATTGCTGTACTTAAAGAATTTCTATTTTAAATGATAATCTTCCTGGGTAATGTATTCTAGGTTGCAAATTTTTCCCTTTTAGAACTTTGAATATATCTGCCACTCTCTTCTGGCCTGTAATGTTACTGCAGAGAAATCTGCTGATAGCCTTATGGGGGTTCCCATATAACTGACTCTGTCATTCTCTTGCTGCCTTCAGAATCTTCTCTTTATCTTTATCTTTTGCCATTTTTATTATAATATGTCTTAGTGTGGGTCTGTTTGGGTTGAACTTGTTTGGGGCCCCCTCTGCTTCCTGTATCTTGATATCTTTTAATTTTATTTATTTATTTATTTATTTATTTATTTATTTATTTATTTTGTCCTTTTGCCTTTTCTAGGGCCACACTCATGGCATATGGAGGTTCCCAGGCTAGGGGTCTAATCGGAGCTACAGCTGCCAGTCTACACCACAGCCACACCAATGAGGGATCCGAGCTGTGTCTGCAACCTACACCACAGTTCCCGGCACCACCAGATCCTTAACCCACTGAGCAAGGCCAGGGATCAAACCTGCATCCTCGTGGATACCAGTCAGATTCATTTCCACTGAGCCATGATGGGAAGATGTGGTACGTATATATACAATGGAACTATTCAGCCATAAAAAAGAACAAAATAATGCCATTTGCAGCTACATGGATGGAACTAGAGATTCTCATACTAAGTGAAGTAAGTCACAAAGAGAAAGACAAATGCCATATGATACCACTTTTATCTGGAATCTAATACATGGCACAAATGAAGTTATCTGAAGAAAAGAAAAAAACTCATGGATATAGAGAATAGAGAACAGACTTGTGGTTGTCAAGGGGGAGAGGGAAGGAGTGAAATGGACTGAGAGTTTGGAGTTAACAGATGCAAACTATAGAATTTCGAGCAGATAAGCAATGAGATCCTGCTGTACAGCACAGGGAACTATCGTCAATCACTTGTGATGGTACATGATGGAGGATAATGTAAGAAAAAGAATGTATATACGTGTATTAATTGGGTCACTCTGTTGTACAGAAGAAACTGATAGAACATTGTAAATCAACTATAACAAGAAAAAATTAAAAAAAGACCACACAGACAGTTGATTCAAAATAAAAGGTATGGGAGTTCCCTTCGTGGCTCAGTGGATAATGAATCCAACTAAGAACCATGAGGTTGCGGGTTCGATCCCTGTCCTTACTCAGTGGGTTAAGGATCCGGCATTGCTGTGAGCTGTGGTGAAGGTTGCAGAGGCGGCTCGGATCCCGCATTGCTGTGGCTGTGGCAAAGGCCAGCAGCTACAGCTCCTGTTAGACCCCTAGCCTGGGAACCTCCATATGCCGCCATATAAATCGAATAATTAGTCCCTAGCCACTAGTTTCTCTATAATTACAAATTTCCTGGTGCAAAATATAAAACATTAATCTTCAAGAAATACCTAGGTGGAAACAAAGCAGATAGTTGAAATGGAAATATAACTACCCTTTCCCAAACATCTCACACTCCTTTGGCCTTATCCATTATTTTAAATATTCCTTCCAGTTGTGACCAGAAAATGAAGGTGCCAGGACTCTGAGACTATGGGGGAAAAAATCACTGTCAAGTAGAGTTTGACCTGTTCTAGGAAAAAAGTAGCATTGGCATTCAAATTCACTTGTGACCCCTGAAAGAAGCACAGGTTTTGTTGAAATGAGCAGCAGATCTTTGGCTAACTGTTACCTAGGTGCAATGCAAGTGTAACCCACGTTTGTTCATACTACATCAAACAAAGGACTGGGGTAATGTCACAAAAACATTTCTCAAGACTTAGTAATCATTCTCAAGGGTATCTCTCAAGGCTTAGTGATCATGGACAGCACTGTGCAAACCCCACCTCATACTCAAATTCCTTCTGACTAATTCAGGAATTCCTCAAGGAATATCTCATATTTACTGCTGATGTAATCTTTCTGATACATAGTATTCTTCTTCTTCCCCACTCCAGTCAATGTAACTCTGAATGACCATATCACATAACTCTTCTGGCCCCATGCTGTGGCATATACAGTCATTATCCTACTGTTTCTTGATATCAGCATTAGGACCCCATACCCAGGAAAAGAAGCTGTCCTCTTCCCTTCCTGCTGGACTCTGAAGCCCTGATTTCCTGGCTGTCACACCAAGATAGACTGGTCTAGCTTAGACCACTGTGGCTGCCTCCTTCTGCTCCTGCTGCTGGCAGTAGTTGGGTTCTAGGCCACCAACACGATTTTTTTGAAGGAGGGGAAATATTCTACATCCAAGTTTGTATTCCATTTTGCTCTCTTCCATATGGTACAAAGCATTTGCGCTGCTTTATACTCTCCAAGTCTGAAATGAGATTTTAGTGATATGATTAAGTAACAAACTGAAGGGGAAAGAAATTCTATCTGAATTTCTCAGTGAGAATCCTTATTTGAAAGAAGTATTTTGATAAGTTTCCACTGATCCATCAGGGTGCAAGTGAGACCTCAAGTGTATTCAAACAATTGAAGATGCATTAAGACAAGAAAAGGATGAAAAAGGAAAACCTTGAGCATGAAAGAAGAAAAAAAGAAGAGATTGAGGAAAGATTGTGCAGTATTAAGTGACTTCTCTCAATAACCCCCAAATCTTCAATTCAATTTGCTAATTCTAGTAAAATTTCTTAAAAGCCTTGACTAATTGGATTTATTTTAAAATCAGTAAAGTTCTGTATTAAAGTTGATACAGGATGAAATTGGTATAATCCCAGGAGCCAGAGCAATGATTTTTTCAAGAGTTTGCAGAAATCTTAGAAAGTTTTAGGCTTATTCTAAACGATGGAATTTGGGTTTTTAAAGTAAAATTATCCAGATCTCCAGGGAAGAAGAGTTATTACACATTATAAGAACGAAGATATTCTTGTTGCTTCTTCCTCTTGCCATGTTTGACAGAGTAGCCTGGAATGGGAAGTACAGAAAAGGTTTTTCTGCATAGAGCACACCTTGCAACACAGGAAATCCCCCTCTAACTTATCTCCCATTTTCTTTGGACCAAGCTAATGCCTTTAAATCTTCCCTCCCCTATGTTGATCCTCACCATGACAGATAAACTCCAACTGTGAAACCAAGTTCCCCTGCCAAGTTTATGACTGACTTCTCTGTTCAAAACTTTATTCTCCTTCTTTTTCTGCCCCGTTCCCCTCAAGATTGAGGAACATCAAAGAAAAGAGGGGATTGAAACCAAGAAGGCTCTGCAGGACCCTCCTGGGTATTAAGCCCTCCATGTCTCCTGCTTGTTTGCAGGAAAAGCTCTCATCTCCTAGGCCTTCCCCCAATTCCAAAGAGCAAATACAGTTAATGATTAGAGATGTAGAAAATGCAGAAACAAAGGCACAAGAATCCTCCTTCCTCTTGATGGGATATAGATAGCAATCTGAACCATATCTTCAAGTTGTTCTGCACAAACTAAGGCCCCCACCAGGCAAAGGATAGTGACTACATGGTGACCACAAGCTGGCAGACCCCAGACTGGTTGAAACCAGAAGGTTGATGAATGATTAAGATTCAAGAAACATCGTTCTGTTACCTCACCATTAACCAGTCAGAAGATTGTCCATGATCTGATCATGCACTCTGCAACCCTCAGCCCTAATGTTGCCTTTAAAAGCCCTTGCCTGGGGGTTTCCTCTGGTGGCCTAGCAGTTAAGGATTTGACTTTGTCACTGCTGTATCTTGGTTTGATCCCTGGCCAGAGAACTTCTGCATGCCATGGGCATGGCCAAAAAAAAACCCCCCAAAACAAAAAAGCAACAAAAACCCTTGCCTAAAAGCCATTAGGGAGTTCAGGTCTTTGGGGCATTAGCTGTTCATTCTCCTTGCTTGGTGCCCTGCAGTAAATGCCATTATTTCCTTCACCATAACCTGGTGTCAGTAGATTGACTTTTCTGCCCATCTGGCAGTCGAACCTGAGTTCCGTTCCATAACAAATGGAAGGGGCTTTACCATATGTAGCACATGAACATGGAAACTGTTACTCTTAGGCAGATTTCAAAACTGCATATGATTCATTTGGATGCAAATGGACCTATATTGAGAAAGAGGAGGCTTCGAAAATTAAATAATTCATGACCTTTGTGAAATAGTAACTCAAATAGCTTGGGATTTATCTTATACTTAATTATTATTTGTGAAGTGGATGGGGAATTACTATTATTATTCTCATTTTACAGATGGAAAAAATGAAGTTCAAGGTCATTAAATATGACGTGATCTCATCTGTTTTGAATTCTACTAGTATACTTCAGTGGTGAATATACTGGACTATAAGTCAGAAGACTGGTTGGGTTCTGGTCCTGGCCCTTTATTTATTAGCTTTTGGATTTGAGATAAACTACATATTTTCTTAAATTAGAAATAATCTTTGTTACCAGAAATAATATTACTTACTTTCCTAATAATATAAGGTTCACAATAGTGAGGATAAAATGAGATAATGTAAGCCAAAAAATACATTTTTAGATGCAGAAGTCTCCAAAAGTGTAATACTTTAAAATTTATCTACCATCACTTCATGTAAACAAATCTTAGACACCCCAAGATTTGAGTATATTAATACACTCACATGTACAACTGGAAAAGTAAACAAATTCTTGATCTCATTTAGATCCTTGCTACATTTGAACAATTTGTTATATCAGTTTCTTAGATGAATTTGAGGATTTTCCTACAAAATACAGTTGATTGAACTGGTTCTTCCAAAGGATATTAATGTGTGAAGTACTCTATTAAAGAATTCCTTTTTGACCCACTTCCTTTGAAGCTATTACAAAAGTACCAGATCTTAGCAGCTGTTAGACATTATCAAGTTAATCCAGGGCCTTTCATGTCAGGTATGTAAACATTATTAAACATTAACTGGATCTTTGAGATTAACATGGTAACATGTGACAAGTCCATTGTCTCGATCTATTTTTCAAAGTAGATGAATTATAAAACTTGACCAGAACAGGCCAAGCATTTATAATCCCTCTGTTTTCCTTCAGTTCTAGGGGGGGTAAAGAGCAAGACTATTAAATGCTTGCTCACTCACAGTAAGTGCTAGTAGCAGTGATATTCAGTAATGGTTACTACCTGTTAAAATGAGCCTTGAAAATATGAAGTCTTTATGTAGAGAACAGACGTGTGGTAGCCAAAGGGAAGGGAGGGTGAGGAGGGATAGACTGGGAGTCTGGGGTTAGCAGATGCATACTATTATGTACAGAATATATAAGCAACAGGGTCTTACTGTATAGCACAGGAAACTATATTCAATATCCTGTTGTGTGTGTGTGTATATATATATAAAAATATACATATGTATATATATGTGTGTGTGTGTGTACATATATATATGAATCACTTTGCTGTACAGCAGAAATTAACACATTATAAATAAATTATATTTCAATAAAATAATTTTTTGTCTTTTTTTTTTTTTTGGACCTCACCCGAGGCACACCCAGGTTAGGGGTGGAATAAAAGTGTAGCCGCAGGCCTATGTCACTGCCACAGTCACCCCAGATCCAAGCCGCATCTGCAAACTACACCAAAGTTCATGGCAATGCCGGATCCTTAACCCACTAAGGCTAGGGATTGAACCTGCGTCCTCATGGATGCTGTCAGATTCCTTTCCGCTGAGCCACAAGGGGAACTCCAATAAAATAATTTTTTAAATGAAGTACTTATGCTTTTAACACACAGACATATATTAAATGGAAAAGTGGTATCAGATTTTTAAATATTTTTGGGTCAGATATTTTAAGCCAAATACTTTTAAAATAGCAAATTCTTGATTAGTCTCCAAGTGAGATTTCATATTCTTTTTAAAAAAGACAAATGAGTATTTCCACTTAAAGACATTTAAAAGCTTTCATGTTACCACAAACTCCACTTATTTAAAATGGCACTCTTTAACCTTCCCTCAAATAAATTACAGCTCAGAAATTCATTTTTTTTTAATCTATCTTGAGAACAGTCTACAGAGTTGGAACTCATCTTTGATCAACCTCTTTATTTCCCAATACCTAGTTAAATAACAGTTTTGTTAATTCCTGATCTATTTGCATTTCTTATGTGTCCCTCTGTTTCTGTGGCTACTGTTACCATCCCAAGCCTAGTTTTCCACACTCTTACTTATGTCACTGACATGGCTGTTTCCAACAATACCAATAATGCCAACAGAAAGTAATTACATGAATATAAATGTAAAAGTATCAAGTCTTATACATGGTTGCAACCTCTGTGCCCAGCAATAAGTTTGCTTCAAGTAAATATTCAAATATTTGATGAGAGTCTATTTAGACAGACACTAAAATTATCAGTAATGAATAGGATCAATAACTGTATTTTAAAGCAGCCATAATTATTGTCCCTCTCCCGGATTGTAATTAAAAACCTCCTCACTTATTTCACTGCTTATATAATTAACTGGCAACACAAGAGCTAGAGTGACCTTGTTAAGTCATAATAAGTGACATAACATGTATTTTCTTGCTCTGGCAGCTGAGAGAGCCTAGTGCATGAGATCCCAACAAGCATACACAGGGATCAGATCCTGGTTTCTCCAATAAAAGGAACTAGGACACCTTAGAAGTGTCTGACTCTAAAGTTAGATCAGGGAACATTCAGGATGAGCTTGGAGCACATTATAGTACCAAAATAGAAGGAAGTATTCACACATATGCACACACTCCTGCACAATGATGTGGGTATGTCAAAGGAACATAGGAATCAACTGAAAGAGTTCTCAGTGGCAAAGTCAGAGTGATCTGAGCAAGAAAATAAACAATGTAATATTGGCTTATAACCCAAAGGATGAAAGAAAGGAAGGAAGGAAGGAAGGAAGGAAGGAAGGAAGGAAGGAAGGAAGGAAGGTAAAAAAAGGAAGGAAAGAAGAAAGGAAGGAAGGAAGAGAAACGAGGGAAGGAAGGAAGAAGGAAAGAAAGAAATGAACATATCCCTTATGCACAGGATTTCCAAATTATTTATGCAGATAATTTCCCCTCAAGGATCACAACATCCTACCCCTTAGGGGTTGCCTGCAAGGAGTATTTCCTTTTGTAGGTAAGAGGGAGAAAAGCAAAAGAGTAACTTTATGGTGATGAAACCTGACAAATGCTATTTCAGTCAGACAATCAGGGTCCACATTAACAGTGATAAGACATTTTGACAGTATGTATCTTTGTTATGATATGGTGAAAAATTGCACTTTACTTCTGTGGGTTTTCTCCAAAAATCTTAAAGCCTTACCTAACCATGAAATTGATATCTCACAAATATAAATGGAAAGACATTCTATATGATAACTGAGTTGTATGCCTCAAACTCTCAAAGTCGTCAAAAATAAGGAAAGTCTGATAAACATTCCTAAAGGAGCCTAAGGAGATATAACGATTAAACGTAATACATCAAAAGACAAGCGATAACAAATTCTGACATGAATGTGAAAAAAAAGTAACCCTTGTGAACTGTTGGTGGTATTGTAGATTGATACTGCCATTGTGGAAAACCATATGGAAGATCCTCAAAAACTTAATAAATAGACCTAACATATGATCCAGCAATTTTATTTCTGGGAATATACTCAAAGGAAAGAAAAACATTAACTCAAAAATATCTACCCTTCTGTGTTCATAGCAGTATTATTTACGATAGACAAGCAGGAAAACAACCTAAGTGTCCATTGATGGATGAATGGACAAAAAAGTTGTAGCATCCATACACACATGGAATATTGCTTAGGGGAAGATGGTCAAAAGGTACAAATTTCCAGGTATAAGATAAATAAGTACTAGGGATATAATATATATGAGAACTATAGCTAACACTACAATAGGATATATGGGGAAATTCTAGGAATTAGAAGGAGAATTTATATATATATAAATATATATATATATTTATATATATGTGTGTATATATATATATATATATATATATTTTTTTTTTTTTTTGTCTTTTTGCCTTATCTAGGGCCACACCCACAGCATATGGAGGTTCCCAGGCTAGGGGTCTAACAGGAACTGTAGCTGCCAGCCTACATCACAGCTACAGCAACGTGGGATCCGAGCCACATCCACAACCTACACCACAGCTCATGGCAACGCTGGTTCCTTAACCCACCAAGCAAGGCCAGCGATGGAACCTGCAACCCATGGTTCCTAGTTAGATTCGTTAACCACTGAGCCACGACAGGAACTCCCTATATATATATACTTTTAAGTTGCATCCATATGATAAGATGGATGTTAGTTGAACCAACTGTGGTAATCACTTCAAAATATACATAAAACAAACCAACATGCTGTATGCCTTAAGTATTTATACAGTGATGAATGTCAATTATTTCTCGAAAAAAAAAAACTGGAAAAAATCATAACTTAGAGGTGAAGGAAACCTCAGGAGATCATTTTGTGTCATTTACCTTTTGGTGGTTTGGCATTATTAGTACCTCCTTTGGAGCTGGAGAATAAATGAGCCTGAGAGGAAAATAAATAAAAAGCTTGTATTTTGTTGTTATATATAGCTTTATTATCTTTTGATTACAGAATTCCTGTTATAAGAAAGTCACTGCAGAAATGAGTAATATTGGAAAGTTTTCCCGACTAGAAGCCTATAAGTTCTTTTCTTTTGCCACAAACAGAAGTTTTTGTCATTCTGCTTCCTAATCAATTGTTACCAACACCATTCTCATCATCACCACCGCCAATTATTAGTTGCTGGGCACTTTTTTTACTCTAGACACGGAACAGAACTAGGCACAGTGGACAGATAGAGGGCCGGAAAGAATCATCCTTCCCGCCAATGTGTGTCTTTTTATAATGGAGATTATAAGAGATATAATTTTTTATAGTTATGATAAATTTAAAAAAGTAGTATTCAACAGGAGGATGTTAGAATCCTCCTCTCAGGTATTTTCGCTCTTTCAAAACAGATAAAATAATTACTTCATGAACTCAGAAATGATGTGTGAAAATTGCCCTGTAAAGGAGTTCCGTGGTGGCTCACTGGGTTAAGGATATGGTACTGTTACTGCTGCAGCTCAGGTTGCTACTGTGGCTCAGGTTCAATCCCTGGCCTGGGACTTCCATGTGCCATGGGCATGGCCAAAACAAAAACATTAAATAAATAAATAAATAAATAAATAAATAAATAGTCCCATTAAACACTGCCTTATAGTTGTCTGTAGAACAAAAGTAGCTACATTTTACTGAGAGTCTTCTATGTGCTAGGTATCCTCCTAAGCACTTTATGTATACTTTATTTAAAAATAATCGTATGAGGTAAACACTTTAAATATGAGGATATTAAGGCACAATTGGAGGTGATGGATGAACATGTGAATCTAAGCAATCTGGCCCCAGAGCTCATACTCTTAAACATACTGCTGTACTACAGTAGATAATTGCAAAAGCTTTGATTAGAAGAAGAATCTTCTCTGTTATCTTCTCTCTACTGCCCATCATGACCGCTACCAATGGATTACACATTGTTCAAAGTGAATCTTTCATTATAATTCTCTTTGACAAGGCAGAGTGCAGGGGAATGAATATGGGCTTTGGAATCAGAAAGGCTCAGGATTAAATCCTGGCTTTTCTACCTACTAGTTGAATGACCTAATCACAGAACAAAACTTCTTTTTTTTTTTTTGTCTTTTGTCTTTTTAGGACCACATCCACTGCATGTGGAGGTTCCCAGGCCAGGGGTCTAATCAGAGCTAAAGCTGCCAGCCTTCGCCACAGCCACAGCAATGCGGGATCCGAGCCGCATCCGCAACCTGCACCACAGCTCACAGCAACGCCAGATCCTTAACCCACAGAGCGAGGCCAGGGATCGAACCCACAACCTCATGGTTTCTAGTCGGATTCGTTTCTGCTGAGCCATGATGGAAACTCCAGAACAAAACTTTTTGAGACTCATTTGAAAAATAAAAATAATAATTATTTCTCAGAGCTCTTATGAGCATAAACAGTGCATATCATAGCACTTTGAAAACTTTAAAGCAGAATATGTGTTAGTTATTAATTTTACGTCATCTTTAAGGCTCTCTACCAAAGATTCAGAGTTTATCTCTTAGTATTCCCTTGACAATCTGGACTTGTGGCCACTCACATGACTTTTTTATGACCTTGATTTGTCTGAAAGCAGAGAAGAAATTCTGACACCAGGGACACACTCTGAACATGTCCGTGTGCACACCTCACACTTCTCAGGCGTCGTAATCTGATCATGCAAACTTAACCACTACAGAGCTTGAATTTTGAGAGGAGCCTTAGGCATCACCCAGGGAGTCCACAATCAACTTACACCGTTTATGTGCTAATATCAGGCAAGAATCAAGGGTGAATAATGAGAGAGACAAAGCCAATCAATCTGCTAACAAGAAATAAATAAAACCAAAAGGCTGTGGGTGCAACCCTTAAAAAAAAAAGGCAAGAAAAAAAAAATCAGCCCTGACATTTATGAAGAAATGCAGTCTGTCTTCCTGTAGGGCAACTTCACTATGTGGATCAACACACTTGAAATTGTGAATATACTTTTACCCATTGATTTGACTTTTGAATTTTTATCCTAATTCAATATTTTCAGAGATATAGAAAATGATTTCTTAACAAGGATGTCCATTTAAAATGCTACAACTTTTTGTTTCTTTTTGCAAAAATGGATCCATACTTTACTTGATATTCTGTAGCCTATTTTTTTCTGCAGTTCAATTTATCCTTATGTTTTAAAAATTATGGAAAATATAAATAAATATAATAAAAATTTGTGCTTTGTGTACATTCTAAATGAACATAAAGAGTGTAGAAAAGGTATATACCAAATATTGATCATGGGACACAGTGTAAGTGGGTATATAACTTGGTGGGAGAAAAGGGAGGAACGGGGGAACTGAAAATCGTTGGCTATTTCTTAGTACATGTCTCTTCCCAGGCATTTTTCAAAAATGATGTATTGCTTTTCTGTTTGAAAAGGAAAAAATAAATCAATGAAATGTTTTCAAAAAATTTATTTTATGAGCACAAAAATTTGGAAACTGTGTATTAAAGTTACAACTGGATGCTTAGCACACGAACTCCCAAATCTTAGTAAATTATAGTAAAAGTTATGACTTGCTTAGGTCCACTAAGAGTGGTGGACACCCTTCCATGGGTGCCCTGTTCTTTGCATTATGTATCACAGTTATACTTTATGTCTTAGAGTCCTTTGTTTTCTGTAGACAGAGAATGGGCAAAACAGAGAGAAGGGAAGGGGAAGGGGTCCATTAGAGATCAGCTCTGTATCATTTCCATCCAATTCTACTTTAACCCAAAACAGTCGCACGGCCCCACCAAGACGCAGAGGAATGCTGGGAAATGAAGTCCTGGGCTGAGCAGCCACCTCCCCGCAACAACTCAGCATCAGGGGAGGGTAGTTCAGCTTTTGTAGACAGCTTCTCTGCCATTACATTTAAATGCCTGCAAACATGCTATTGTCTAAAATTATTATAATAAGTCTATTAATATTGGGTCATTGAAAAATATGGAGTAACTTGAGGTGTTTATTTTACTATCAAGTTTATAAAATGATGTTATAATCTCATTTTATTAAAAAAACAGAGAGAGAAAAAGAACATATAGTTCAAAGAGACAGACAGATTATATATAGTATCCATTCCTGATTTCTCCCTATGGAAATGTTTCTGAAAGTAGAAATAATGGGTAAAAATATATTTCTGAAGTATTATGCTATTTTGTCTTTTTCTTAAAATAAACACAATTCTCTGCATTGTAAATGCAAAGAGAAATATACTACAGCGTGAAAAATAAGAAAAATTATCCATACTCCCAATCAGAGGATTCATATCAAAATGTTAACAGTTATTAACTGAGGGCAGATATTAGGAGTAATTTGTATCTTCTTTTAAGTGCTTATTTATTTATTTATTTATTTATTTATTTATTTTGCTTTTTAGGGCCACATCCAAGGCATATGGAGGTTCCCAGGCTAGGGGTTTAATCAGAGCTGTAGCCACTGGCCTACGCACCATAACAACGTGAGATCCGAGCCGCTTCTGTGACCTACACCACAGCTCACAGCAACACCAGATCCTTAACCCACTGAGCGAGGCCAGGGATCAAACCTGCAACCTCATGGTTCTTAGTCAGATTCATTTCCACTGCGCAATGAAGGGAACTCTTTAAGTGCTTTTAAGTATACTCTAAAATTTCTGCAGTGTGCTTATATTACTTTTCCTATCAGGAAAATTGAATACTACCTTAAAAAAATTCCATCCACTCTTTAAGTAATTTTTCAGAAGTTACCTTCTTTAGAAAATGTTACCTGAACAACATGGGTTTAATTAATAAGAGCTCTTTTCTCTTACTGAAATCAAACAAGTCTTAAGATACAGATATCAAGTCAATTCCACACTGGAGTGGTTCTTCTTGGGTGGCTGCACTGCACAGGGATCCAGTGTCTGGACAATGGGAGGCCTGAAACCCTGGCTGGAACCAAGACACCCAATATTTCTTCCTAAGAGATTACTCTGCTACTGAATCATCCCAAACTGCGTCTCAATTTCTTCACCTATAAAAATGATTATAATGGTACCAATTTCATCAAGTTATAGGTAGAATTAGATGAATTAATACATGAAAAGCATTCAGAAAATATAGGCAGGTAGTGAACCAGCACTAGTCATTAGCTACCATTATCATTATTACTGTTATATTAAAACTTTATACGATTTCATCAAATATTACTTTGTATTTATATTTTTCACATAACTTTTTAACCCTTACTATATTGTATGCTTTTTGAAGTACAAACCATGACTTATGCCTACTTACAGCTTTTATAGCACTTTGTACACAATTTTGCACAGCATCTTCCTTCAATAAAATATTAACTGAATTTATCAGTAAATGCATGACTAAGGAAGCAAAACTTCAGGCTCAGGTGTATTATAGTAAGATCTTAATGTAGATATTTATTTTAGAAATCTGCTCCAGGAAGTACTGTGGATAGTGAATGTTATTAGTGAAACTAAAAAAAGAAAGGAGAAAATCAAACAGAGGCTATGGGACAAGGGAAAGGGACAGGCACACTGCTTTAAGTTGTGGAAGGAGGACAATGGTATTCAGAGTCACCAAAAGGAAAAGGAGAGGGGACTTCCCTGATCAGGTGTCTGTGAGGAAAGTGGAAGCATCAATTTGGGTAACTATTAGCAATATCTTTTTTTTTTTTTTTTTAACAATAGCACCTGAGTACTCTCAGATTCTGAGAACTGAAACAAATTTTCCAGGCCCACACAACAAGAAAATTGCCACATGGATTCAACCCATTTCCATCTGACTCCATGACTGTGCCTTATATGACAAATATCTGGTAATAGCAAGTTTACCCCAAGGTAGTTCACACGCAGATGAGTCTGCTAGTGCTGAATCTGTTTCTTCTTTATTTATTATTCTGTATAACAATTTCGTGTTTATTCTACTTAATTGTGCTTTGCAAAATGGATTAAGTGCCTTAAATCTGTTATAAATAAGTCTCTTTCTCGAATATAAACAATGCTGCCTTGTTATTTCCCAGGGATTTCCCTGGGCCCAGTCCAAAGGCCCAGAGTTTCCAAGACTGTGTCACTTTTCTCAGTGAGCTTCTTCACAACTAACTACTGATGTCCATGAAGGGGCAGAGCCTGGTTCTGAGTGCTGGAAAAGTCACAGTCCCCAAACAGAGAGAGGAGGCACACTGCCAAACCCTTCTTATTTGCTTAGCTTTAACAAACAGTACCCCGAACCTGATCTACTCTTGAATCCTTCAGCTTGTCACTGAATAAGTCATGGTTCTTTAATTTTGGCCCCTATCAAAAGATTTACAATGCATAATCTTTTAAGTACAGAGATTGTAAGTATGTCATAGGGCTTATTTAAAGCTTCACTGTTTGGTTTAGTACATTTAACTTAGCCAATGAAAAGAGCCACAAAAATTGATGGATTCTTATCCAACTTGAGATTAGACAATACATGTAAATAAAGAATGACATCTGATATTGCCAAATGTCTCCCTTACTATGCTTGGTATTTGGAACTCTGAAATGTCCAAACAAATTGTATGAAATCACTTTCAAAGGGACAAAAAAAAAAAGAAGAAAATTAAAACAAAAACAAACAAAAAACAGCTTTGCTTTTCAGCTCTAGACTCTTGAATACTAAACTTGGAGTTAGTGGAGTGTTTATTCTAGACATTAGTACAACAGTATCACTGTCCTATAAAGGTGTGTATTTATATGAATCCAGTATTTTGTGATAGACAAGAAAAGCAGACCTATCAGGATTTAGGCAACCTTCACGTCAACTGTAACTGAGCAAAAGTAGAGTGAGCAGTTCCTAAAGTGCCCATCAGATCTGTACGTACAGCCCATTGTCAAATGCAGGGCCAACAGCAGTTAAGCTCCCATTTGGTCTTACTGAGGAGATTCCTCCATGCACTGCTGTTAGCGGAAAAATGATATCTTTGACATAGATGTCAGTATAAATGGTAAAGTTTTCATTCTAAAATCCAAAATGCTTATACAAAGAAGAAAGAACTAGAGCTAATGACTTCTTCTTGTTGAATAAACTGAAAGTAAAATAAAATAAAAACTCAAATAGATTCAACTAAAAGCAAGAAATACCATCTCTGCATAATTGCTCTCAGGGAGATGAACACTGAAAAGTTTTTAACCTGTAGCAATAAGCAGACCTTTATCATTTTTTTTTTAAATCATAAAGCAGTATTTTTGTCATGACTTCTTGACTTAAGGAAGAGAAACAGCAATTTGAAGAATTCGACTCCTTCAGGAAAAAGAGAACCTAAATCATCTCAGCCTTTGGATCATGTTGTACAATATATTAGGCTGCTTTATCCAAAGACAGCAGGAGTCCACCTTTCCTGGCAAGCATGCTTGTAACATATATTTCTAAGCCATACAGGCAGGTTCTACTGTCTTTTTTTTTTTAAAGATTGGTCAAACAAACCAACAAAAACACGTTTTATTCCTGAAGAATATGAACAAATGTCAAAAAAGCAAGCACTTAAGTTACAACTGCCCCCAGGCAAATGTAACTTCACGCTGGGCTTATGCTACTATCATAAACACCACACCACAGGAAATCACTAACACTAACCATGACCAAGCCAGTCATGTCTTTCTAGAATTTAAGGTGTAATTGCCTTAATGAACTCACACAATCTCTGAAAAATTCCCAGTGTAGAGCCATTCACTACAGTAAATTGTGTTCCATATAAAGGTTTTTTGTGTTTGCTAATATACTATTATAAATTGTTTTGTAATTTTAAGGGGTTGTATCAGTTAAATGGTGTAAACTGGGCAGCTAGCAAGAGAGCAGCATTAAAATTGCTTTTATGTTTTCTTGGGGGGGCAGATGTCAAAAAAGTCGGGCAGTATCAGATCAATAAATACAATCTCAAATGTTAAGGATGTTGCTTTATGTATTCAAATTTTTAGACATGAAAATGGACAATAGAGATGAGGAAAGATCAAGTAAGAAATCCAGTCCACATATACAACCCAGCAGGGGAAAATTGCTTCCTAAAATAAACCTTCTAATATTTTAGTACTGTTGACTTTTCTATGTCCCTGGTGATTAAGCTTCTATCACTCAGTTTTCCTGCAAGACTGTTCTTGTAACCCAATATCTTCCTATGTCAGGAAGTGCCTTAAATTTCTCTTTCTCGGTTTTAACCTACAATCCCAGGACTCCATGGGATATCAGAAGAATAATTAAGCAGTTGTAAATCACTCTAACTATTTCAAATGAATGCTAGCACAGTCTAAGAAACAAAAATTAACCTCTTCTTTATAGTTTAAAAATGTTTTGTACTTTCTCTCATTATACATTATGTAATAGTAATTTAGTAAAGAGATGAAATACTTTAAAATGGGAACCGTGACTGCAATGTGATTTCAATTAAGGCTATGTATTTTTAATTTGGGGTTCCATATTAATCCTTCCTTTTTTTTTTCTTTTTTGGCCCTCTCACGGCATATGGAGTTCCTGAGCCAGGGATTAGATCTGAGCTGCAATGGTGAGCTGTGGCAATACCGGATCCTTTAACCCACTGTACTGGGGGAGAATAGAACCTGCACCCCGGTGCTGCAAACACCACCAATCCCATTATGCCACACTGGGATCTCCATATCAAGCCATCAATCTTTTCTTTTCCTTGATTGGTTTTGTTATTCTGCCCAGCACTTATTTTAGTTTTAGCCCCTCATATGGAACAAAGGACACTCTATAATTAGATGCTACATCCCAAATAGTTCTAGGAAACAACTTTCATAAACCTTATAAACCTTATTTTATATTCAATGGCAAAGCAGACCCGTCAGTGAGATTCTGGGGCTTCACTCTTTGATTTCAGTTCTTTGGTTATAATATTTGATCTTAACATATAAGTTAAAAGAAACTTTAAATAGAGGAAATGTCCAATGTGAGATCCACAATTTACTTAGAAGTTCACATCTCCTTCAGGCACTCAGTCTCCCTCACTACTACACCCTCCTCATCTCTCATGCAGAATTCCCTTATTTTGTCATTTGGATAAGAAATATTTTTCTCTACATAAATTAGGAAACCTCTCAGTATTCTATGTCAGTACTTGCATTCCCAAGTTATAAATGAATGTGTGCCCTAGGATAGGGTTTTGTGTTTTTCAAAATGTATGCTCCAACGTGGGCAAAAATAACATTTGTTATTTTGCTAGCTTCTCCCACGAGTAGTGTTTTATTTATTATTATGTTTGTGCTTATTTTTTCCCTAGATCAATGTTAATTCACTTGGCCCCTTGCAGATACATAATTGAGAATCTAAACAAATCCTTACAACCTGTCTAATTTTTTTGTGTCTTCTATGATACTGCAGGAAAGCTATTTCATTCCACTTTTGACTAATTTGCAGGAAAGTTATTTCATTTCACCTTTGACTTCAACATAATGCAAATAATATTAAAAAATGTATGGCAAAATATAATCTGAGCTAAAAAAACATTTCTGCTTAACAAAACAATTGAGTTGTAAAACAAATATGTTATATGAAAGATAAAGGATTTACCGTTGTGGCTGAGCTGTAATGAACCCAACTATTATCCATGAGCATGTGGGTTCAGTTCCTGGTTTTGCTCAGTGGGTTAAGGATCCAGAGTTGCCATGAGCTGTGGTGTAGTCGCAGCTGCTAACTCCAATATGACCCTTAGACTGGGGTCATATTGCCACAGGTGTGGCCACAAGTGTGGCCCTAAAAAGCAAAAAATAAAAATAAAAAAATAAGAAAAATGACAATTTATAGGCTGGAGAATATTATAATATGACTTTGGGTTTAGTGGTGACATGTTACATATTTTTACACTATATAAATTTTACCAGTAGAATTAGAAAAACAATGAAAACTCAGACTGTAGGTTCACAACTAAGTCATTTTAGTAGTAACTTACCAAGATTCTGAGAATATGTCATAAGTATTATGGAGGGCAACTGAAAATCTAATTCTTGGAGTTCTCACTGTGGCTCAGTGGGTTAAGAATTCAACTGCAGTGGCTTGGATCACTGTGGAAGTACAGGTTTGATCCCTGGTCTGGTGCAGTGGGTTAAAGGATTCAATGTTGCCACAACTGCATTGTAGGTCACAGCTGTGGCTTAGATTCAGTCCCTGGCCTGGGATCTTCCATATGCTGTGGGTGTGGCCATAAAACTAAAAAATAGAAATTCTAATGCTCTATTTCACTCCTTTTTGAAATTTCAAAGGCCATCAGGCTAATATAATACAAAAGTCCAGGTTCTTGGCAAAATGACCATTGAGGATTTCACTGTTTTATAAATGGCCAGCATTGATTTAGGCAATGGATGTCACAGGTTTTATTTGGATGTGCAGTAAATCATATAACATATAGTAACAGAAAATGTGGAATTATTTGTCATTCTTTCACTTTTGGGCAAAAAGAATAACCACTGAAGAGTAATATTAAATATAAATCCAGCAGTTACTCTCTTTCAAATTAATTAAAGACTAGACAAATAACTAATAAATAGACTGACTTTAAAGTGTGCATCTATTATCTACTCATACAAGATATTTTTGATAAGTACATGGGAAAATAAAAAAATTAGGCTAATAAATTCCTTTTTGTTTTCTATTCCTAATCTGTGAATTAAATACATATTTTCTTTTGAATCAATAAACACTAAATTGGCAGAAATCAAGATTATGGATTTTAAAATTATATTTTCTTATTCAGCAATGGAGGTATATTAACAGGAGAACTTTACTTGATATAATTATTTTTCATTAAAAGAAATATCATGAAAACGCTGAGAAGTAAATTAAATCACTTTGCTTAGGTTTTTCATTATATTTTAATTAAATTCAGGAGTTCTTATATACCATCTCTACTGATTTGAATAAATTATACAAAAATTAGAAGAGTACATAAAGCTGCTAAATTTTAATTTTCCAAAAGGAAAAATCATAATTCTCATAAAAACATAAAATGAATACATGTCAAATATTTTATTACATTAGCTAATGAGGAAACAAATTAGGTTGATAATTGATTCAAAGGAGAATCTGAGAATGACACACACATTTAATATGTATATATATTTTATATGTATATATTATAAATTATATATTAATAATCAGAAATGCTGAAATGAATTTTCCAGGAAATGTGGAGGTCAGTAAAATTTTTCTGTAAGTAGCAAATATTTTGTGCTGTCGGCTACATTTGTTTTTAGGACCTCACCTATGGCATATGGAAGTTCCAGGTTAGGAGCTGAATCAGCAGCTACCAGCCAACACCACAGCCACAGCAAAGCCAGATCCAAGCCAGGTCTGCAACCTACTCCACAGCTCACAGCAATGCCAGATCCTTAACCACTAAGCGAGGCCAAGCATTCAACCCACGTCCTCCTGGCTAATAGCCGGGTTCAATACTGCCAAGCCACAATGGGAACTCCCTACATTTGGTTTTGATCACACATTTTTATTCTTCTTTGGTGTGTGTGTGTCTGTATGTGTCTGTGTGAGTGTTTTTAACAACTCAAAATTAAAAACATTGATCTCATAGGCCATTTTAAAAACAGGCCTCAGACTGAAACTGGCCTGCAGGCCATAGTTTGATGATTGCTACTATAGAGCAATGAAATGTAGTATTTGGATATTTCCTATAGGGCAGAAATCCATTTTCTCTATAATACACATTTATTTGTATTTCTATAGACAAAAATCTTTTAGTTTACTGGCCTTTTCTATAATTTAACATCTACCCCTACAGAGTATCAGATTTCTATCTTGTCAAGAGAAAGACAATAGGTGCATGGCCCTATGGAATCAGAAAATACTCAGAGTGTCAACTAGACAATACTAATATTCCACTGAAAGGATGTCCTGGAATAACTTCTTCCATTTCCAAGTTTTTGTCTATATTTTTACAAAGCACTTCTATTGGAGTTAGCTAAGTGTACGAGATTTACATAAACCTGAGTTCAGATCTCTTGAATTCCATTCCTGTGGTATTTGACTCTGGAAAAACAATTTAATTTCTAAGAATCTTGGAATATTATCTATTTGTCAAATAGTGTTACTCTACTTTATTGGTAATTATAATATTAAATGAGGCAATACCTATATAAAATAACCTCTTTTGTCACCTTTCTCTCTGCCCCTGTCTTTAGGTTTCCTTTCTTAAGGCTCAACATCTCAAAGCTGACAAGAGAAGACTTTTTTTAAATTTTTTATTTTTTTGCTTTTTAGGGCCTCACCTGTGGCATATGGAGGTTCCCAACTAGGAGTCGAATCAAAACTGCAGCTGCCAGCCTAAGCCACAGCCACAGCAATACAGGATCCAAGCCACATCTATGACCTACACCACAGCTCACAGCAATGCCGGATCCTTAACCCACTGAGGGAAACCAAGAATCAAACCCTCATCCTCAAGGATATTAGTTGGGTTCATAACCCACTGAGCCACAATGGGAACTCCCAGAAGAGTTTTTGTATTATGATTCAAAGCTGGAACTTTTACCCAACCTCCATCATTATTTATTTCATCATATAAGAGAAGGGTATAGAAATTTGATCTTTAAAAATTGGGCTAGTTATTAACTTCTTTGTGTCTCTGTGAGATGATTATATGTATATCTATAAATAAGTACATATGTAAGCATATATATCTGCATCAATATATTTACGTATCTGTCTGTCTATCTGCCTGCTTATCTATCTAAAGGTCTTTGCCACCAGTTCCTAGCACAGAGTTCCTAAAAGTCTTGTTATTTCCTTAGTGACAGGGATACTAGGAGCAACTCTTGTTAAAATATCTGTCTTTGACTTCATCCCTGACACAAGATTCCTAAAACCTTTGCAAACTCCTAAGTCATAAGAGCACTAGGAGTACTTTTCGTTCCAAATTTCTGGGTGACGTCTGGATAGGGTCTGTGCACCAGAAAGACCAAGGCATGATTACAAGCTTGGAATTTTCAGCCCTGCCCTCCTTCTCACTTCTCCAGAGAGGGAAGAAGGGGCTGAAAATGGAGGTAGTAATGATCACACATATGTGAAGAAACCTCCATAAAATCTCAATAGCAAGCATTCAGAGAGCTTCTGGATTGGTAGACCATGGAGGTACTGGGAGAGTGGCTTACCCAGAGACATCAAGGAAGCCCCCTTTCCATACCATATACCTCATCCTATTTGTCTCATCCCCCTGATGTTTATCTGAATCCTCAATCATATCCTTTAATAAACTGCTAAACCTAAGTTTTCCCTGAGTTCTTTGAGCCACTCTAGCAGTCATCAAACTTGAAGAGCCAGTTGTGGGAAGCTCCAATTTATAGCCATGTTGGACAGAAGTTGTGGGTAACCTGGTTGTTCCACTGGTATCTGGAGCAGCTAATAGGCAGAGGAGTGCGGTCTGTGGGACTGAGCCTTCAGCCTGTGGGATCTGAAACTGTCTCCAGGTAGATGGTACTAAAGTTGAGTTAAACTATAGGACACCCAGTTGGTGTCCAAGAGAATTGCTTGTTGTGGGGGAAAATCTCCATATATTTGGTGACAAAAATATCAGAAGTAAAGTGTTTTATGTGAGAAGAAAAGGAGACTCATAGAAGTGAAACGCAGTTGAGAATAACTGGGTTTTCCTTACATAGAAAGAGGAAAAATATATTTTTCTTTTACAGTCCCAATTTCTCCATCTGTTAGATAGTAATACCTATCAATTTCATGATGAATGGAGTTTGACAAGTAATAACCACTTGATAGAGGCCAAAAAAAACTCTTTAACAAGGCAAAAGAATGCTTGCCTTTTTTCTAGCCTTGGGTTAAAAATCTCTAATTTGTGCATATAGCATCATAGTGTTTGGGTCCACAATAGCACAGGGGGAAAGGACAAGGTGAGAAGCGGGAGAGTTTGGAAGAAACAGTGGGAAAAGCAGTGGATGTGAAAAGAAAAAAACAATTGCATCACATTTGTAAAATGATGAATATCCCATAGTAAGAGTTCAATAAATGACATTCAATGATATTATTGCCTTTGACTACCATTGAGAGAAAATTATTTTACAAATATGTATTGATGCCATCTATTTTTATTAAAGTAAAATGTCCTACTTTGTCCAGTTTTAACCAAGGCAAGTTCTTGTCATCAGTAATTAGGGCCCATAAATGGACTGATAAATGGAAAGTATTATGGATTAAACCACACTAGTGCCTACGTTCTAGCTTTGATTCTATATTCATTAGTGAGTTACCAAATTTCATTTCTAAGGCCACTAAAAATATGAACCTTTATATCTGAATTGCAAAATCTCATAGAAAATTTAAGTGGCCTACTTCATATGAAAATAATTGACAGAGGAATTAGCAGATATTTGAGGGTTAAATGTATATTCTGAGACACTGATATAGAGAAAAAAGATCTAGAACATTCAGACTGGAGAAATTATATGCTTGGTAGAAAAGTCCATAAATTATTTTCTCTGCTAATTGGAATGACTTTTAAATCATTTTGGATACATGGTTATCATTTCATCTTTTTAAAATAAAGGACTTGTTACTGAATTCCTTAATTATTTTTCTCAAACTTCACATCAATAGTTATAATTAATGGTCTCTCAGGAAAATTTAATTGAGAATTTAAGTTCCAGATTGATTTAAAGATTCAGAGGATAATAGTTTTATTTGGTTAATTTAGTCAGTCAATTCAAGGTAAAATTTAAGACTTTTAAATAAAGCTTTAAATTTAGTCAAAAAAGATTATTTAAAACTGTATGTAATTAACTAACCCACTGGCCAAATTTGGTGGCTTGCTTTTTCTACTTAATACAAAATTCCGTTTTGCTATTTACCTAAACCACTTTCTGATAATTCCAAAAGAGCTACAAAACTCATCCTTAATCTCCATAATATCTTTTCTTGGACTTTAAGGAAATTATGGTAGTGTTCATATTTTTGTGGTCCAGGGGCAAAAAAGTCAATCTTTTCATTTATCTTCAGAAGTCAATTGACTCTATTACTTGAATCAAACTTATTCTTTTAGTTGCAAATTCTTAACATTCCTATTATATGTTTTGTTCCAAACTGCCAGAACAGAAGAGTAAATGGTTCAAACCTTAAATTTATTGTTAATATTAGAAAACCCATCAGCATGAAATTATCACATCAAGAGATCATTACTAATTCACTCTTCTCATCATCCAAATAACCAGAGAGAATGGTGTTGCATGAGCCACATAGTCAAGGTTGGCTGTGATTGGCTTGTTTCCTATAATTATACAATAACTACATCACAGATCCCATAATTAGCTTTAGTGTAATGTAATGGATGCAGAAACCAAGGGTAAAAATAACATTGAACTAGGAGTTATATAAATAAAACTGGTTGTAAAAATGTGTTAGAACAAAATCATAAATATCCCTTTAATTACTTTATTCATTTAGGAATTCCAAATTATCCCTTGAACTGAGAAATTTCCCTGATGAGGTTTACTTCACTAGTTTCTGAAGACAGTCTAAAATTTTACATATGAATTTCCTTTCCTTTGATGTATAGCTTCCAATCTTTGGGCTATTTATTTTGCAATTATTTTCTAAAGACATTAATACAGATTTAATACAGCCTATGAAAATATTTATTAAGCATTGACTTTACATTGGACACACATGCTGGGCCCAGGGAAACAAATGAAATGAAAGCTAAAAGTCCAGCATATTAACTTATGATGGTTTATGAATCCCTCTTAGTTTCCAATATTTGCAGCACATGTGAATGATGGCTACTTCCAGGGTTTTGTAATTCCCACTAAGTACTAAGGCTTGATCTTCTCTGAAACAGTTTATTTGTTGGGTATCCCCAAAGACACTGAGAGTATAAGAGGCTACCACATGCACGCAATAAAGGCCTGATGGCTTGCACTTAGGACACAAAGATAGAGATAAATTAAGGCAGATAAATGAAGTAACCGCAGGGTTGAGGAAAAAAAAAAAAAATGCTCCCCAAGAAAATTAGCTTAGTTGCAAATTTTACTTGATAATTGCTTCGATTAAGTATAAATTATTTGTTAACTTTTTTTACCAACCTCTATTACTAAACTATCTCTAAGAACATCTTAAATTTTCATAGGCAGAGTCTGTACAAGTAGAGTCTATACATGTAGATCCATTCATACTAATTGTAAAACTCATTGAAAACTAAATAAAAGGAACTAGTTGAAGAGTGCGTGACTTTATAACTGTTAGCATTGTAACGGCCTGGTTTGCTTACTAAAAGTATACTACAGTGATTGTGTGTGTGTGTGTGTGTGTGTGTGTCTATATATCTATATATATATAGGTAGATAGAGAGATATAGATATAATGGCTATACCCATGGCATATGGAAGTCCCCAGGTCAGGGGTTGATCCAAGCTGGCCATAGCTGTGGCAATGCCAGCTCCTTTAACCCACTGGGCCAGGCCAGGGATCAAACCCACACCTCTCCTGAGATCTGAGTCACTGAAATCAGATTCTTAACCCACTGTGCCACAGTGGAAATACTCAGTGATTAAAATATTTAAATGATTTCGTGTCAATTCTTAAAAGTATATGCTTACTGATGTAGATTCTTTTGAAAGAGTTTTCAATAAAGATAAAAAATGGTGTATGTCAAGGCAACAGGAAGAAAGAAGGCTCCTTGTAATTTCCCCACAGGAAAAGCACAGTGCTCAGACTTCCACCACCCCATGTCTGTCTTCTAAGGGATTCACTTCCTTAATTATGTGCAAAGCAATCAAGGACCTCTTGTTTACATAAGCTACTCACTGGCCACACAACTAGCCATGCACATTAATACTATCTTCTTTTTCCTGAATAGCATTACTATAGGCACAAAAGACATGCAGTCACGACTTTCTACATTCACATGATTCTGAATTCACCTCTCCAAATAAGAAAACCGCTGTACATACTTTCCTACAGAGAGACAATACAAACAGAAATTGAGATTCACAGTGAATAACATAGTCTCACAAGTTCTCAATGCTCAGATACAGACCTCTTAGATTCCTACTCTTGAAACTTTTTCTTTTGCATACTGAAGGCATCAAAAAATAGGTGCTGGATTTCATTCTACTGCTGTGCAAATCTTTAAGCATTCATCTTTGATTACAGAATTTGATGTGTGGGTGGTTAGGGGAAACTGGTTTCTGAGAAATGAGAGCTCTCTTGGCCTTCATAGACTGTGTGGCTCCCCACAGACATCCTGGTGCATTATTTAAGTTCTCCAGCCTCTCTCTGCAGGTGTTAGTGCTTAAACTTAGGCAGAGCAGATAATACCAACAAGTGGAAGGAAATCAGGTTTCACAGTCTGACCACCTCTCTGGAGGTACTGGATCATGCCATCCATTGAAAAACCAGAACATCTACTGAACCATTTCTATTTGGTATTTTAAAACTGGGCTTTTACTCCTTGGATGAATCTGAAGTAACTTTATATTTATGGGCAAAGAAAATTTGGAGGGGAAGAATTCACAGTGCATTGAAAACTAAGTTGTACAATGTCAAACGGGTATTTTTATGCTACCAAATATGTTTACTTATATCAATACTCAATAAATATTTTTCATAAGTTTCTTTGTTTCCTAAGTCAGATTTTCTCTAGACATAAACTCCCTGATGGCACAACTAATTAATTAGCCAAAAAGTAGTTATTTTTACAGGCTGGGATCTATACGTCATGACTCCCACTCTCAGAGAACCTAAATTCTAGTTAAGGGCAAAGGATGACTAAGAATGTGGTAATTTTATAGGACCAACTTGAGAAAATCATATAACCTTGTTCTTTGAATAAATTTATTTTATTTCTATTTAAAACACTGTGATAGATGGCCACAATTTCAATTTACAATCTAGTAGCTTCTCAGCCTTAACAAGAAATGATATCTATCATCTGATAACTATGTGTATTAGGATTCTCCAGAAAACAAATCCTATTGGTTTTGTGTGTGTGTGTGTGTGTGTGTGTGTGTGTGTAAAGAGAATTATTATAAGGAATTGGTTCATACAACTATGGAGGTAGCAGAGCGGTCCCAAGATTTATAGTTGGCACCCTGGAGCCTGGAGACAGTTGATGGTGTCCTTCCAGCCTGAGTCTAGGACTAAGAAACTAAGGAGCAGAAGAGTCCATGGAATTAAGTTCCAGAGTGAGAGTCAGCATGCTCTAGATCCAAAATGGCCTAAGTTTCAGTTTAAGTCCAAAAGCAGGTAAAGACCAATGTCCCAGCTCAAGGCAGTCAGGCAAGAGGAGATAACCCCCTCTTACTCATGGGAGGGGCTCAAGCGTTTTTGATTTTTCAGTCCTTTGACTGATTGGATCAGGACTATACACGTTGGGAAAAGCAAACTGCTTTACCCAGTCTATGATTCACATGTTAATGTCATCCTAAAATTAACCATCAAAAGTCTACCTCCTGGAGTTTCCAATGTGGCTCAGCTGGTTATGAACCCAACTAGTATCCTTGAGAATGCGGGTTTGAGCCCTGGACTCATCCAGTGGGTTAAGGATCCAGCATTGCCCTGAGCTGTGGTGGAGTTCACAGATGCAGCTTAGATCCCGCGTTGCTCTGACTGTGGTATACGCTGGCAGCTGCAGGTCTGATTCAACCCCTAGCCTGGGAACTTCCATATGTTGCATGTGAGACCCCTAAAAAGGAAAAAAAAAGGTCCACCCCCTGTCAACTTGGCATCCATATGCTTCCTTAATCTACACTCCATCTTCAAATAAAGCCAATAACAAGGTCAGAATTCCACCTAACCTGAATACAACTGTTTTGTGTACAGTCAAAAATGTACTAATCCCTTCCACAGGAGGTAAAGTCCTAGAGTGATGTTTATAATCTCTTTCATATCTCATAGCTTAAACACTATTTTCCTTTTTTTTTTTTGTCATTTTAGGGCCACACCCATGGCATATGGAAGTTCCCAGGCTAGGGGTTGAATCAGAGATACAGCTACCGTCCTATGCCACAGCCATAGCAACGCAGGATCCGAACCGCATCTGTAACCTATACCACAACTCAGGGCAATGCTGGATCAAACCCATGTCCTCATGGATACTAGTCAGGTTTGATACCACTGAGCCACGAGGTGAACTCCTCATAGCTTAACTGCTTAACTGCTATAATTTAAAGTTTATAATACTTAAAAACCATAAGATCACTGTATCTTATAATACATGATAAAGGAATAAGGAAAGAAAAAGTTACTTGCTAATCACACACAGATGTATTTATAACAAAATAAACAGAAAATACCCATGGCAATTACAGTTCTCATTTCTTTATCTGGTTGCATGGTCAGAGTCTGCTTTTATAAGTACAGTCCACTACCCATTCTATATTCCCTTTACATTCAGCAAGCACCTGTGGTTTTAATCCTTTGCCAGATGTGTAGACCCAAACTTCATTCCTGAAGGGTCTGGGCCATTAGCAGCCCTTTCTGGATTAGACTGTAGTTTTCCATTGACCTTAATCACTTAAGATGGTAATATCTAAGACACTCAAAGGGATCTCCTGAATTCCAGATATATTCTTTTTACCTCCATGTGTAGTAATAGTCCAACTTTCCTTTGGTAGTCAGGACCAATCACCCCAATCATAGTAACTTCCTTCTTTTTCCTTTTCCTTTTATATTTATTGTTTCTTTCCTTCTGCTAACTTTGAGCTTAGTTTGTTCTTCTTTTGCTAATTCCTTGAGGAGTAAAATTAGGCACTTTATTTGAGATTTTTCTTGTTTGTTAGTGTGTTTGCTAATGTATAATGTATATCATTATAAACTTCTTTGTTAGAACTGCTTTTGCTACATCCCCTAAGTTTTGGTTTGTTGTCTTTCCACTTTTGCTTATTTCAAGATATTTTAAATTTTCTTTTTGATTTATTTTTCATTCATTGTTTAATTTCCATAATTTTGTATTTACCAGATTTACCGTTATATTGATTTCTAGTTTCACACCATTGTAGTCTTGATATGATTTTAATCTTCTAAAATTTCTGAGAATTATTCTGTTACATAACAAATGGCATATTCTAAAGAATAGTCCATGTGTGCTTGAGAAGAATATATATTCCGCTGCTGTTTGATGGACTGTTTTATATATATATGTGTGTGTGTGTGTATATATATATATATATGTTTGTTAGATTTATTTGATCTAAATTGGAGTTTAATGTTTGTTTACTGACAGAAAATCTTCTGTCACAGTGATCTATTCCTTGGTGAAAGTGGGGTATTTAAGTCCCTAGCTATCACTGTTTGTTGTCCATTTCTTCACTTCTGTTACTATTTTCTTAACATCTTAGGTATTCCAATTTGGGGTGCATGTATATTTATAATTGTTTATTCTCTTGATGAAATGACATCTTTATCATTTTATATACATAAACATACACACACACACACACACACACACACACATTTTGTCTGTTTTGACTTAAAGTGTATTTGGCTGTCATTTCTCTTTTGGTTTTCACTCACATGGACTATCACTTCACTTTGAGCCTGTGTGTGTCCTTAAAGCCAGTTTCTTGTAGGCAGCATATAGATAGTTTGATCTTGTTTTTTCATACATTTAATCACTCCATGTTTTTTGCTTGGAGAATTTAATCTGTTTACATTTAGGGTAATTACTAGTAAAGGCTTACTAATGCTATCAAATTAATTGTTTTCTGGTCATTTTGTAATTCTCTTGTTCTTTTCTTCCTTTCTTATTGTCTTCAGTATTTGATTCCTTTCTCTTTATCTTTCACGTATCTATTGTAGGTTTTTGCATTATGATTACCATGAGGCTTACATAAAATATCTTACAGGGAGTTCCCTTGTGGCTCAGTGAGTTAAGGATTAAGTATTGTCACTGCAGTGGTCCAGGTTGCTGCTATGGCCCAGGTTTAATCCCTGGCCCAGGAACTTTATATGCTATATATATATATACACATACATATATATATATATTTATATTTATATATATATATACACACACACACACATATATACACACACACACACACATAACTTAGAGATATAACAATCTATTTTATACTGATAACAGCTTAACTTTGCATAAAAAACTATTCCTCCTCTCTTTTATGTATTTGATGTCACAATTTCCTTCTTTTTAAATTTTGCATTTATTAGCAAATGACTGTAGTGTTAGATATTTTTAACACTTTTGTCTTTCAACCTTTTTAGAGATAAGTGGTTAACACACTACCATATTGCTGTATTAGGGCATTCTTAATTTGACTGTGTACTTACCTTTACCAGTGCATTTTATATTTTTGTATGTTTTTATGTTATTAATTAGCAGCCTTTGCCTTCAGCTTGAATGATTCCTTTCAGCATTTCTTGTAAGGCAGGTCTAGTAGGGATGAACTCCCTCAAATTTTATTTTCCTTGGAATATTTTTATCTTTCATTTCTGAAGGATAACTTTTCAAGATAAAATATTCTTGGTTGGCAGTGGTTGTTTTGTTTGTTTGTTTGTTTGTTTGTTTGTTTTCCTTTACCGCCTTTAAATATATTATCTCAGTTTCACCTGGCCGGTTAGTTTCATGCTAAGAAATTCATTGATAGCTTTATGGGGGTTTCTGTACAAGTGATAAGCTTTTTTATCTTGCTGCTTTTAAGATTCTCTCTCTTGTTCACAGTTTTGTTATAAACTGTGTTGGGGAAAAATCTGTTTGAGTTTGTTTAGGGTCTTTGAGCTTTGTGAACTTGGACAGCCAAATCTCTCCCCAAATTTGGAAAGTTCTCAGTCATTATTTCTTTATATATACTTACTGCTGCTTTCTCCCTTTTTTCTCCTTCTGGGACTCCAATAATTAGCAAATTGCTTCTCTTGATGGTATCTCATAGTTTACATAGGCTTCCTTTACTCTTTTTCAGTATTTTTTATTATTCGTCTGACTAGGTAATTTCAATAATCCTATCTTCTGCTTCATATAGTTTTCTTCATTGCTTGAACTATTCTGATGGTGATGTTCTTTACTGCATTTTTTATTTCATTTTTTATATTACCTGATTTAGAATTTGTTTAGTTCCTTTTTATTATTTCTCTTTATTAAATTTTTCATTTTGTTTGTGTGGTTTACTGATTTTGCTGAATTATCATTCTATGTTTTCTTGTAGTTCATTGAACTGCTTTAAAACAGCTCTTCTCAATTCTTTATCCAACAAATTGCAGACCCCCATGTCTTTGAAGTGTGTTACTGGAAGATTATTGTAATCTTTTGATGGCGTCATGTTTCCTTGTTTTTCGTTGTTGTTGTTTGTTCATGTTTGGATGGTTAGCTAAGGTTCTTTGTTTGCTTGTGTGATTGACTGATTTAATGTTCCTTGAAGCCTTGAGTTGCTCTGTTTGCATCTGAGGTACAAGTTACCTCTCCTAGTCTTTACTGACTGATTTCAGTAAAAAAAAATATCTTCTGTCATTCCTACTAGGGATTCCGATTTTTTTCAAGCCTTCTATGCATATGCCTCCTCCACATTCCTTGCCCACTCTTGTGGCACAATTCTTAACCTTCTATGCCTTCTCTTGATCCTGCAACACACCAGCCTCCTTTTGCTTTCCCCACGGCAATGTTAAAGCTCTAGTTTGTGGTCTCTCCCTTGCCTGCATATTCAGGCACATGGTCACTAGCCATCTGCCAAGCTCACTAATACCCTGGGTGGGAGCACACACAGGGGCCTGGCCTTATCCTGTGTGTGAATGAGGTCAAAGAGTACTAGAGGCCACCTTGCACCAGTGGGGGGATCCACAGGTAAGGTGAGCAGGATTCCCAATGGAGTCTGTGATTCAGATCATCGCATCTCATTGATTCATCCAGAGTCTTAGCCACTTGACCTCCTCCTGTTGTGCAGCTCACAACTCAGTACTCTGGATAAGGCAAAGAGGAATGGGCTTCATGGACAGCATATTGCATAACCGAGGAAACTGGTCATTCTATCACAGACTCTCACTTTCTGTCCTCCACAGGAGAGACCACAAGTTGAGAATGATTCTTTTGACTGTAAGCTATGTCATTTCCAAGTGTAGTGGTGATGATGCAAATTAAGTCATATTGTTTCTCTTACCCTCTCCAATAAGTCCAAACTCTTTTTTTTTTTTCTTTCTCTCTCTCTCTCTCTAATTATATGCTGGAACTTCTGTTCTGGACCACTGGACTTCTCTATTGTGAATGATTGTTTAGGTCAGTGTTCCCAAAGTTCTCTCTCTCTCTCTTTCACACATGGGTACACACACATGCACACACACTTTTGTTTGCTCACTCACTCTCTTTTTCCCTCTGCATGCACACTAAAAGGAAGTCACGTTAGCACACAGCAAGATGGCAACTGCCTACAAGCCAAGAGAAGAGTCCTCAGAATGAAATTCGTCTTGCACAGAATGAAACAAGTTCCTTGATTTTAAACTTCCTAGCTTTCAGAACTGTGAGAAATAAACTCATCCTTAAGTTACACAGTCTATCGTATTTCATTGTGGCAGACTGGGCAAAGTAATACACTATATTTCTCACATTTTTACAGGTATTTTAGCATCTCTTTCCATTCTTATGTCAAAAAATATAAATATGTAGCCAATCTCATTAACGTAGGTGTCTTCTGAATGCTAACTATAAGCCAAAAAAATTAAATATATACACATAAAATTATTACAGCCCTAATTACTTCTAATAACTAATTATATACATGTATGTTGAGAGCCATGGCAAGATATGCAGATAAACCAGTAGATCATGGATTTAAAATGTTTGAACCTCTCGATATTCCCATCTCCCAGGAACTTGGCACTTGTGTTTTTCCTTCATTTGCTCATTGCCTCCCTAAACCATCATTAAATCCTCAGCTTAAAGTTTGCTTCATCAGGAAACTTTTCTTAACCTTCAGACTGGGTATGCTTTTCCATTATGTGTTACATGTTTCTGAACCATTCTTAACTTATCCTTCATACCAATTTCAAACCCACTCTATTAGTCTGGGTTCTCCAGAGAAACAGAATAGAATGCATATATAGAGAAAAAAGAGATTAATTATAAGGACTTGGTTCACCCAGTTTTGGAGGCTGTGACATCCAAGACCCACACTTGGCTGGCAGAGACCTTGCAGAGCCGATGTTATAATTCCAACATACATTCAAAGACCTAGAACTAAGACAGCCCATGGTATAAGTTCCAGTTTGAAGGTTGGCAGACTTGAAACCTAATTCCAAGTCCAAAGGCAGGAAAAAGAACTGATATTCCAATTCAAAGCAGTCGGGCAAAACAAGATCCCCCTTACTCATGGGAGAATCAGCCCTTTGTTCAATTTATGTCTTCAGCTAACTGGATGAAGCACAACCACATTAGGGAGAACAATCTGGGTTTACTCAGTCTATCAATTCAAATTTTAATATCATCAAATGACACCCTCACAGACACACTGAGAATAATGTTTGACCTAGCATCTGGATACACTGTGGCCCAGTCAAATTGACACACAAAATTAAACATCACTCCAATTATTACTTTTTAATAATAATAGTATAAGAAGAATATCTGGCCTATTCATCTAAAATCCCAAAGTACACCAAACTATAAGGCACTCAGTAAACACATATTTTTTGCTGAATTACTGACTAAATAGCAATTCAAGAACACTAATTCAGTCTTCATATGAATATAAAATTACTGTGGCTATGATGAATTTGAATGCACATAAATCTTTTGACTGAATTTCCATTTACAATGGACCAAGTCTTCCTACTTTGAAAATCACGTCAGTTTAGCAAAGCAAAGAATTGCTGGACTATTTCAAACAATGCTTTAAAAATTCCCATTATAAACTCAATTGATATAGAATGTCTTTTATTTTATAATGCAATTCACATATTACATGTTTAAGGCTTTATTTTATATATACACTAATTATATATATATGTATTATATATTATTATATATTGTATTATACAATTTATAAATATATAAGTAAATATATTATGTATATAAATTCCCTTGATTCTACATTCCTCTCCAGATATATTTCTTTTTCTTTCTTTTTTTTTTTTCTTTTGCTTTTTAGAGCTGCTCTTGCCATACATGGAGGTTCCAGGCTAGGGGTCGAATCGGAATTACAGCTGCCAGCCTACACCAAGCCACAGCAACACAGGATCCAAGCTGTGTCTGCGACCTACACCACAGCTCATGACAACGCCCAATACTTAACCCACTGAGCATGGCCAGGGATTGAGCCTGCAACTTCACGGTTCCTAGTCAGATTCGTTTCTGCTGCGCCACAACAGGAACTCTGATCTCCAGAAAAATTCTTATTATCTCTCTCTCTTCTTCAAAATCCTATTTATTAAAATGTCAATATTTGCTTCCTTCATTTCATCACTCTTATCTGGCCTCATCTTGGCTTTTGCTAAGTTACCAATGACTTCCTTATGCCACTAAATATGAAGATTAATTTAAAATCTTCATCCAACTTGATCTCTTCACAACATTGATACTATTGACACCTTAATTCTTTTGAGAATACTCTTCTCCCCTCAGCTTTTGCGACACCATATTTTCCACCCATCTTTCTACTCTCTCCTTTCTGTGTCTCCTGTGGGGTAAGCCTCCTCTTTCCTTCTTTTCCGGCCTCCTGTTAGGTGTTCTCTCAGCTTTGTGCCATGTCCTCTTCTAAACTGCATTTCATGACTTAGCTTCAACTACCATCAAGACGAAGACTACATGAAAGATTAATATTTCCACATGGATCTTTCCTCTGTGTTCCACACCATATGCCCAATTATGACATTTAATTTGTATGTTGCAAAGCCCACTGCACCTCTTGCCTCCTCTAAATCCTGATCCTTTTCTAGTGTTACTAATCTCAGTGAATGTGAACAGATATGTGTAAATAAGAACCCCAAGGCTTTCTGTTGACACTTTCCATTCCATCATACCTTTAAATCTAGAACCACCCTGTTGATTCTTACGTATTCCTCTTAGTTTCCCCCACTTCTTTCTCTTTCACTCCCCACTCTGATTTCCCAAGTCTAAGATAATATTACCTCTGGCCTGCTTGACTGCAATAATCTGTTAAATATTTCTTCCCTTGAGTTAATTTCTAGGCCCTGCAATCTACAACTAAGTGACATATTTTAAAATCGAAGACTAATTGTATATTTCCAATGTTTAAAGCAGTTCAATGGGTTTCCTTTATATTTGGCCTGAAAGTTAAAATATTTTTTATTATAGCTGATTTACAGTGACATGTTGATTTCTGCTGTACAGCATAGTGACCCAGTCATATATATATATTATTTTTCCCAAACTATCATCCATCATGTTCTATACCAAAAGAATGAATATGGTTCCCTATGCTCTACAGTAGGTCCTCATTGCTTATTATACTTATAAGACCCTGCACTGTCATGTCTTTCCATCTCTCCATATTCATTTTTAACTTATTCCCCTCCACCCTTTTCTCTCACCTTCTGCCCCAGTGTACGCTAGACACATGGCCTTATCTCATTTGCTTGAATGCTTCATATTTTTTTCACATGACATGGCCTTGTGGAAAATCCCCACCCCAATATGACCAGGCATAGTTTATGTCAGCTAACAGATTAGCACAAGCCTCAGGAAGGCTTTTTCTCACACCCTGACACTAGATTCTCTTAAAACATCATGTACATCACATTTGTTTCGTGTAATTGTACTTATTTTTTGTTATATATGTCTATTTTCCTCAGTAGATTGTAATGTCCATTAGCATAACAATGATGTCTTTTCTATTCACAGCTACATCCCCAGATGGTGTCTGGCAAATTTATTTATAAATTATGAAGATAAATAAATAAAAATGTATTCAATGTTGACTGTTTACAAGCATCATGGAGTCATATAAAAACATGTTGGAGATAGCCCCTTCCCTCAAAGAGCTTACTTTTTGGTTTAGAAGAAAACATAAATAAAAAACTAAATATTACCCTAAGAAATCAGCATCTACTGGTATGACACAAGAAGTCTCAAAACAATTTTAAAATAATGGACAAAATAATACAAGAAGTAAGATATTTATAGCTGAAATAGTGAATGGTCATCTATGAATAAAAGATTATTAAGCTGGGCCTTTTAAAATAGGAAAAAGTTGAAGAGTCAAAATGGAAAAGGTAGATGTTTGTGGGGAAGAATATGTGATGAACAACACCTCAGAGACAGGTAATCCTTGGAGATCAAAATCAATGATGGTACTTTCCTACTTGCCTTTAAAGGGTTCCAATATTCTGTGAAAGAGAAGAAAGACTGTAGTCTTGCAATGTGATAAAATCACACTGAGGTATGATAAGAATTTTCACAGCAGGAAATCCTGAAACAAAGTTTTTCAGTATTATATTTCTACAAGGTACTAGAAGTACAATTGCTGCATACCTGGAATGTGGAAAGAAAAGTTGCGAAAATCCAATAAACTGGTTAAAAAATTTTCAAACAGCTTACAAAGCTGTAGTCTTATTGGACAGTTTCCTGAGTTTCAATGAGATCTTTAGAATTGTCAGCACATAAAACAGAATATGTGTTTTTCCCTTACTAATAAGTTATTCTATGTCTTCAACATCTTACTTTTCATGTTTAGATGCATCCACAGAATCTTCTTTTAAAGAAAATTGACCAAAAGACGGTTTGCCAACTATCCTTGCAATTTGAGCTTTCATTTTGAAAGCTATGTTTGTCTTGAAATGCTACCTCCAAAAGAACAGAGTTGCATATTTGGCAATACTAAGCATGAACATATTGTTTTATCTGTGAAATTATCATTTTGCAACAGAAGAATTAAGAAATTTACAGCCTCTTTCATAGAATTTCCTACAAAAATGCTAATGTAAACATTAGTGCTATATTGATGTACAGCTTTTCTGTGGATGTGTGTCAATAACTAATACCAAAGTGTGTCACCAGATCTCCAAATCACAATGGCATCAGGCTGGAAATGATTCAACATTTAAAAATAGAATTCTATGTAACATGACTTCTTATCAAACTAACACATCACATAGTTTTAAGAGTCAAATGTTTCCACAAGTCTTGTTTTGAAAAAGATACATTCCCCCTCCTCGCTCACCACCATCCTTGCTTCTTGCTCCCAGAGACATCCACTTTATTGCTTAATTTCAGACTTAGGCATTAGCTATTGCCTTGCAGTGATGGAAGATGAGAATCTCACTCTATCAATCTCCTCCCTCCCCCTGAGTCCCACAATATTCAGTTTCAACCCTTCACCCTCTTAATGGAGACATATAATTTGTATAGATTCACATACAACATTTATTTTAACCATGCAAAGCAATTCATCCCTGAATCATATGATACATGATATCATCTACTTTCCTGTATAACCTACTGTTTTTCCTAGAGTTAATGATTGTCTTGTTTACAGCTAGCTTATTTTTTTTTAAATCATCACTAATATAAATGAAACTCTCTGCCAATCATCTAATCTCTCTGACGAATAAAACACATTTGATATTCTACCTATTTCATCTTTTGCAATAACCACTCATGTAGCCTTCCAACTCACTTTAACCAAATGTGCAGAACAGTTTTTACTGTAGGTTCTCTCTTCTTGGGGGATTCACTTTACTTATCACTTTAGCTGAATCCAGTGTTCATTGGACTCCTTGTCTTCCTCTTTCTTCTTTATCCACTCATTTTCCTGGAATTTATATTGTAGTATCTTTCCAAGAAAATATGCTTGAGAAGTTAAATGTTTTTATTTATTTTCTGTCTTAATTTATTCTCTCATATATATTTGGTATACATACAATCATTGCTTGAAACTTATTTCCCTTAACACTTTGAAAATGTGATATTGTTGAGATTTCCAATTCCATTCTTTTTTTATTTCTTTTTAGGGCCACAAGCACGGCATATGGCTAGGGGTCTAACTGGAGCTATAGCTTCTAGCCTTTGCCACAGCCACACCAGATCTGAACCGCATTTGCAACCTACACCACAGCTCATGGCAACTAGATCATTAACCCACTGTTTGAGGCCAGGGATTGAATCTCACCCTCATGGATACTAATGGGGTGTGGTTCCACTGAGCCACAACTGGAACTCCTGCATTCTTATTTTTGGATGATTATTATGAAATCTTATTTTTTCAAAACTGTTGAATATTCTCTTTTATCCCCGTGTTCTAAGCTTTCATGGCAATTCTCATAGTGCTTATCTCATTTTAGTCACTGTGTTTGGTACTCAGTAGAATGTCTTAACCTGAACACATGTCCTGCAGGTCTGGGAAATATTTTCAAATTATTTATTTGATGAGTATCTCCCCTATTTTCTTTATTTTCTCTTTCTAAATTGACCCTTTAATTTTTTTAATCATTCCTTTCTTAATCTATTTAATTTCTTTTTTTTTTTTGAGGGGAAATATTCTGAGTTTTATCTTTCAAATCTTTTTTTTTTAATTTCCGCTATCATATTTTAAATTTCTAAGTAGTATTTTAAATGTTCTAATTAGTAAACTTTTAACAGTCCTGTGTCCTTATTTCATAAAAGCAGTATCTTCTTATATCCCTTTATTTATATTAATCTTTCTTATCTTGAAAAGTTTCAATTTCCTCCAAAGAATTTTCTTTCTCTGTTAAGACTTTGCCTCAAATGCAAATAGAAGTGGATTGCTTTCATGGCCTGGATTCCTAGATGCCTCTCATAATGAAAAGCGGGCACTTATCAGCTGATTGGAAGCTCTCTGCTCATGATAGGGATTCTTCACTGTTGGGTTATTGTAGGATTGTCTGGCTGGGCAATTAAATATAGAGAATCCAATGTCATCATCTTTAGGTCTTTTTCTCTTTGGCTGGTTAAATACCACGGAGAAGATTCTTCCAGTCTTCTATCTGGAGGGTAAGAGTCTGGCCATCAGTGTCCTGGAAGACAAGTGTACAAAAATCTAAAAGGACTTCAATTCTCCATAAGTAATCTTCTGTTTAATATTTGTATTTTCCATATAATACTCTTACTGTTAACTATACTTCTTTGACCAAAATCTCTTCATTATAACTTTTCCAGAGAAGAAATTTCCAGTTCTCTGCTAGGGTGGGGAGGGACAATTGCCTAGGCACACACGGTGGTGTAATGGATAAATCTGACTAAAGACTTCATATATGAGTTTTCAACCATTCATCCACTTTTTAGCTTCAGACAAAGCCAATCTTCCAGAAATAATTGTAGTAGCCAACCTTTGTGACTCTTATAGATTCTGTGATATAAATTGTTTTTTGTGTTAGAATGTATCACTGCTGATTTATCATATGATTTCCTAGACTCTGCCATGTCGGTTACCACTCATTTATTTGTCTTCCAACTTTTAAACTTAAGAGTTGTCTATTAAGTTTAAGACATAAGAGTTCTCTTATGTCTTTGAGATCCTGCTTTATGGCACAGGGAACTGTATCTAATAACTTGGGATGGTACATGGAGGATAATGTGAAAAAAAGAATTTATATAAATGTACAACTTGTCACTTTGCTGTACAGCAGAAATTGATAGAACACTGTAAATCAAATATAATAAAAATTAAAAATAAATAAAATAAAAATTCCCTTTACTATCATATCAGTAAGGTTTCATGGGAGTCAATGTAAATATTTATGTCCAATCTGCCATCTCCAGGCTTCTTCATTAGCTCACTACTCATCTGCATTAATGAATATTTATCAGTGCTCTTGTGAGGATTATGAGATGCTATGTGTAAAAGTGCCAAGAAATGGGCGTGACCTATTATAATAATAGGAATTCAATAAATATTTACTGTCCTGTCTTTAAGAATCAGTAACTGCAATCATCTCCTGCTTCTTACTTTCTCCTCCTTGTTGCCCTAACCATTCTCACTCTACTAATAAAGACACTAAGTATTAGAAGGATTCATACTAGTTATCCAAGGACACACAAACTAACAATGTCTGAGAGACTTAAATGTTTCCCTTTCTTGCCTTTTTGTATGTATATATTATTGTTTCTCAGTTTGAATTCTCATACATAAACATGTTAAATATTCCTTTTGCAAAATTGGGCTCGCCATTATTTTTCTAACAGATGAGTATTATATTGCACAGAAGACAGATATACAAAAGTTGAAAAGGAACCATGAATGCTTAATTCAAATGGAACTACAACTGATCAGCCATAGGGCAGTTACTAGCTATGGCATAGCTAGATGGCCATGGATTGGAGATAGTTGCCCTAAACATCTCTCAGAATGTGCATACTTCTCCATAAACCCAGTAAAAATATAGGTATTTCTAACAAGAGCATAGTCTGGAAGGCAAGGTGCTCATACTTGCTCTCATACCACCATTCTCTTTACTAGTCCCAGACAGACTGAGTAAGCCTATCTGAGAAACTTTACAAAACGTATCCTCAAGCATAACCTTTAGAGATTCTGATTCTATAGGTTCTGCTGGAACCTAGCCTTTCATGTTAAATGTTTTCAGGTAATTTTTTTTTCTTTTTTTTTTGCTTTTTGCCTTTTATGTAGAGCCGCACCCACGGCATATGGAGGTTCCCAGGCTAGGGGTCTAACAGGAGCTGTAGCCACCGGCCTTCGCCACAGCCACAGCAATGTGGGATCTGAGCCGCATCTGCGACCTACACCACAGCTCACGGCAACGCCGGATCCTTAACCCACTGAGCAAGGCCAGGGATCGAACCCGCAACCTCATCGTTCTTAGTCGGATTCGTTACCACTGAGCCACGAAGGGAACTCCTTTTCAGGTAATTTGAAGCACACTCATAATTAGAGGCCACTCTGGTAGAGTCCATGTTATCTAAATAGAACAGAAATAGAGGGGTATTTTTTTAACAGATCAGTAAAATGTCCCAAGTAAAGCTTTTGGAAATTTCTACTATAGCTTCCTGTTTGGAGAGCTCTAAAAGTTCACTTGAGTGAATTTTCTTCTTGATCTTACAACTTGGAGCACATTTTCCAATCCCAGATGACTGGGCAGAAGAGAAAGCTGGCATAATGAGGAAGGCACTTAGAACCTTGTAGCATTGCTATATTCTACAGCAGTTTTTCCAGCAAAGAAAATACCATGTGCTCTCAATATACTGATAAATTAGCTAAAGGCTTTGCTGCTGATACTTAGAAATTAAATAGAGGGTGCTAACTGCCGGAGACGCTTCTTGGATGGAATGTATTGGTCTTTCATGGAAAGTACTATCATCTAGAGATTATAATTCACCAAATTTTCACATAATTTTACTGTTGTGAAAATTATATTTAATAAGGTATCCATGAGGAAACAAAGAAATAGATGAACTATTTCTTTACAAAAGTAAGGAATTTTACCTGAACCAGAGTACAGGTAAGTCTGAATCATTATACAAAGTTTCTTTTTATGAATTGAATTTTCTTATAAATTCTTGTGGATTTAGCATAAGGCCCATACAGTATATTTCCAGATGTCAAGTTCTAAATGAATGCTTCAAATAGCATTACTAAATTTTATTGTCAAAAAGAACTAAAGATTGTGCTATTTACTATAAAATCCTCACTTTATTGACAAATAAACTGAAGTTTAAAAAAACCTAAATATTTTATCTGTAGTCATATACGTGTATCTATAGTGGTTGACATCAAAACCAGACATTCTAATGTCAGAAGGAGTTATATTTCTGCCATGCCACTTATCCTAAACTGTGTTTTTTAAAAAAAAATGCAAATGTCCCAAAAGATGTTGCTAAGTGTTTGGGGATGGGGGAAGTATAAAAGTTTGGGTAAATACATTTTGAATTTCCATAATGGGTAACCATGGACAGTCTTTCCTAAGTGTTTGACCCCATCCAATTCTAGTCATAAAGACTATTACAATTTAAAGAAGTTTGCAGAACACTTTGGGAAATTATCTCTATTCTCTGTGGCTGAATTCAGTCAGCATCTCTGTGTAACTGTCTTCCTACAGGCTTTGGTGTTAAATCATGATAACTTGGTGCAGATTTTTTTTTCCTGTTACTGTTTGGACAGTAATATCCAAAACTTCACTAGTGAATAGACAAGATATTGTACTAGAGTTCAAAGATATAACACTTTGCCCTAAAGGGCTGTAGCAAGTCAGAAGTTCTTTTAGATAATATTTTTGTAGTTTCAATTTCTACTCTTCGTTTTCTGTTGCAATCTGCAGGAGCCAATATATTTGTGTATGAGATCAGGAACTATGCAGTTACATTATTGTCACCACTTTGGAAATTCTTGACCTTGATCTATACAGAATATGTCTACACATGCTTTAACTGTGCTATTATTACTTCCATTTCCTCTTTTTCTACTTTTCCTTTAATGTGCCTTAAACTCTTCAGATAAAAAGATTATCAGAAGTACAAAGTGTTGTATTATTACTACAAGCATAAAACCTCTTCAGTTCATCAGTGAAAGTTTGGTCCATTGACTAAAATGGTCTAAATTTTTTGAAGTATGCTACCAATATATTTCTGAGGACTTATAAAAATTTTGAAGTACGTATAGAGAAGTGTATTCTATCTTTTGAATGCTCGAATGCCAGTTTCTAGGATTTTATGCTGTGAGCCACACGGGAAGTCCATCTAGGATTTTATGCTGAGTTTCTCTAAAACCATTTTAAGCGCAGCCTTTCCCTCTTATTTCTAAGATGGATAGGAATAATTATGTCTTTTCTCTAATAGATCAGTTTGAAAATGGTAAAATTTGCTCCTTTCAAAGACATTGACAGTTTCAATCAGTACTGCCAAGAAATTAGAAGGTCACTAAGAGAGAGTTGGAGAGAAAGATCTGTAAGTTTTTGCTTACTTTGTTCCTTCTCAAAGGAGTACATACTGTCAAGGATAGATGGGTTAGTATCTCTGAACTGATTAAAGTTATCTGAAAGTGTCTGTCAATGAAAACCACAAACAAAATCCAGACATTGTGATCATCAAGAATGTGCAGTAATAGTTTTCTCAGTCTACCAGCTCTCAAATAGAGTTGATTCCATCTCTTTGCATTCATATTCCTTTCTCAGGTACCACTAAAATTCTAATCTACCTAGTAAAAATCTTTGCACATAAGTTGTTCTTCCTTTTTTCTTATCACTATCAATCTACAATTGCCGATCCTGGCCATATTTCTAATTCTAGGCACCTGCATAGTTTACCACCTTACAACTGGGTTAGTGTATATTTTTCTATCTGATTTTTATTCTTTTTAAAGTTCAATTAATTTTATTTTTCAACTCAAGTTATAAATTTCTTAAGAACGGTCACAGTCTTACACTCCTTTTGTATAAACAGACCCAGTACTGAGAACTTCACTGGAACTCAAAACTACTTGTTTTTGATTCATTAAAGGCTGGAGATAATGAGGAGTTCAAATGAAGCACTAAGAGGAGACATTCTTACTCTTTGAATTCAATGACAGAAATCCTAGATTTCAGCTTCTGAGACAAGTTCAGTAACACTAATCTCTGGAATGCGATGGACAAAACTGATGAAATAGCACGGATATTAGGACCCTTCGATGGGTTAAATGGGTTAACATAGTAGAAAATTACATAACAATAATCATGCCATATTTTTCTCTGCAGCCCAAGGCTCTTTTACCACCGGGGAAAATTTATCTCATCTTCTACCTACATTTTATTAGAAAATACATTTCATGTAAAAGAAAAAAGAGTGACAAGATTTTTGTGAAAATGTTGACCGATTCTTTTCCCTGGAGGGTCATTGAGGTTTCAGAAGCCATAGTCAGGGTGGTCAGGAAACATAGGATGACTTATTCCCACACTTCTGTCCAGCGTAGTAAATGGGGTTAAATGACCCCACTTGAGATTAGGGCTGGAGAAGGAAATAGGAGACACATGCTAGCATAAAGAAAACATTTTATATAAACATGGGAGTCCTCTCATGGCACAGCAGAAACAAATCTGACTAGTATCCATGAGGATGTGGGTTCAATCACTGGCCTTGCTCAGTGGGTTAAAGGATCTGGCATTGTCGTGAGCTGTGGTGTAGGTCACAGATGCAGCTTAAATCTGGCGCTGCTGTGGCTATGGCATAGGCCAGCAGCTATAGCTGCGATTGGACCCCTAGCCTGGGAACTTCCATATGCTATGGGTGAAGCCCTAAAAAGCAAAAAACAAAACGAAACAAAACAAAACAAAAACTTTAACATTATGCTGTAATATTATGCAATAACAAAGGCCAGAGGAGGAAAAACCAGACTGTGTGCCTAGCTCTTTTACCAGTGTGGTTTGTGATCTCTCTGATCCTTAGTTTCCTCACCCAAGCAACAGATAATGCTAATAACACTGACGTGAAAGAAATGTTGGGAGGTAGAATGGTAGAAGATTTACTTGGTGTAATAAGCTTTGTATTGACAGACTGACGAAGAGCCAATTCTTTTCTCATATATGAAAAAAACAGCCTACAATAGAACCACTTAAAGAAACTGTACTTCCAAAAATGTGGGAAGGGGAATGTTTCCAGGTATGCCATGGCCATGTAGTCACACGGTAGAACAGAGCTTTTAGCTCAGCAGATGCAAAGCAGCCACAAGAGTTATATGTCCTGATGACCCAGAACCAGCCTAGATTCTCATTGCCTGGATCTTTGTCACTCAGCAACAACACCCACGGCTCTGCCATGTTTCAGGCCTCCACGATCATTGCATTTATTGAAAAAGAACTTGTAGAGCTTGACAAATAAAATACCAATAAACAGAATAATAGAAGGGTTAAGCCAAAAGACAGATGAAAAAGCAGTCTATTCACCAAATATAGTAGTATGAAAGTAGAGTCTAGAGACTGGAAATTCATGCAGTATTTATGAATCACAGGTAATAAGCAGGGCTCAAATACTGATGATATAGGGGAAGGAGGGAAATCCTCAACACCCAGGATTTTTATTAGACAAAGGAAAGATTTTTACATTCCCTATTCCCTATCCTAAGACAATGTAGAGAACACCATTTTTAAAGAAGGTCTCAAATTTCAAGGTGTCTGCGTTTTATTGCTACTAAAGGTGAAGACTAAAGACAGAAGCTTTTTTTTATTTTATTTTTATTTATTTTCTTAAGAAGCATCTTAATATTTTTTTGATAGTGAAAGACAAAGCCGGCATGGTCTGAAAGCTTATTATTTTTCTACATTAAAGAGGAATAGAAGTTTTTAAGATTTCTTCTGGCAGCTCCCAAAAGAAGTTGAGGGACCCCAGAGAAACAGAGTGGTAGGAAAAATGGTACCTTGTGAGGAGGAAGAACGAACTCCAGAAATCAGAGGCTGTAAAATGGAGGAATGATGCAGGAAATATTCACTTTACATGCTCAACATCGCTCTTGCTTTTGCCTATTAGTCTCTCCCACAGGGCACATGATCTTAATGCAATCTCTCATCCTCTCTATCCCTCCCTGTTACTATTACTGCTACTATTACTGCTGCTGCTACACACGCACACACACACACACACACACAGATTGTAGTACAAGCAAGTGTCACTGTAATTTGTAATTTGATATATAGATATCATTAGACTTCATCTCTGGTAACTAATTTATATTCAAGTTCTTCCAGCTGTCTGGCAAGAATATACAATGGAGAAAAAACAGCCTGATCAATAAGTGGTGCTGGGAAAATTGGACAGCCACATGTAAAAGAATGAAATTAGAACACTTCCTAACACCATACACAAAAATAAACTCAAAATGGATTAAAGATCTAAATATAAGGCCAGATACTATAAAACTCTGAGAGGAAAACATAGGCCAAACACTATCTGACATAAACCACAGCAATATCTTCTCAGATTCACCTCCTAGAGTAATGACAATAAAAACAAAAATAAACAAATGGGACTTAGCTAAACTTAAAAGTTTCTGCACAGCAAAGGAAACCCTAAATAATAAAAAAAAGAGAAAATATTTGCAAATGAAGTGACTGACAAGGGATTAATCTCCAAAATTTATAAACACCTCCTACAGCTCAATACCAAAAAAAAAAAAAAAAAGGGCAGAAAATCTAAACAGACAGTTAACCAAAGAAGAAATACAGATGGCCAAAAAACACATGAAGCGATGTTCAACATCACTAATTATTAGGGAAATGCAAATCAAAACCACCATGAGGTAGCACCTTACACCTTCCAGAATGTTCATCATCAAAAGTCTACAAACAGTAAACATGGAGGGGGTGTGGAGAAAAGGGAACCCTATTACACTATTGGTGGGAATGTAAACTGGCACAATCACTGTGGAAAACAGTATGGAGATTCCTCAGAAAACTAAAAACAGAATTACTATTTGATCCAGCAATCCCACTCCTGGGCATCTATTCAGAGAAAACCATGACTCAAAAAGATACATATACCCCTATGTTCATTGCAGCATTATATACAATAGCCAAGACATGAAAACAACCTAAATGTCCATCGACAGAGATGTGGTACATATACATACACAATGGAATATTACTCAGCCACCAAAAGGAAAGAAATCACAGCATTTGCAGCAACATGCATGGACCTAGAAATTATCAGGCTAAGTGAGGTCAGTCAGACAGTGAGATACCAACATCAAACGCTTACACGTGGAATCTAAAACTTACATGTGGAATTTAAAAAAAGGACACAATGAACTTCTTTGCAGAACAGATACAGACTCAGACTTTGAAAAACTTTTGGTTTCCAAATGAGAGAATTTGGGGGACAGGGGGATGGGCTGGGGGTTTGGGATGGAAATGCTAAAAAATTTGGCTGTGATGATCACTGTACAACTATAAATGCAATAAAATTTATTGAGCAAAAATTGTAAAAAAAGGTTTAACACCAAGACCTAAATACTCAGAAAAAAAAAATTGCTCCAATTGTCTGCTCCTACCCTTCAAATTTTAGCGTTTTTTTTTCTTTTTTCTTTAAGACATGATTCCAATCTAGGTTGCACACAATACCATATTTTCCCACAGCAATTTGTAATTAACGTGAAAGGGTGATATCTTTTCCTCAGCAAATATTCTGTTCCTCCCAACATTATTCTCCCATAGTTTTAGCATTCATTGATGCGCCTTAGTATGTGTACTTTAAAAGACGTCTCTCCAATTTTACTTTTCATTTTAACACTTATCTTTTTCCAAGTTCTGTCCCAAAGTCTGGATCTAACAGAGCATGTCTAATAGAGTATGCTGATTTTTCTTTAGAAAAACATCTCTAAAAGAATTTTTATGTGTCATCGGAAAGCTTCTTCTCCCAAATTATTTATTTTTTTAAAAGATTTGATCATATCTGATTTAAGAAAATATCTTGACATTCTGTTAGAAAACATATTGTTTTGCTGGGATACCACAAAATTGAATTTCAGCTTTATTTGCCAATTGAAGAACCAGTATAGTATGCCTAAATTTCCCTTTATAGATCCCTAAGACTCAAGTAAGAACTCTATCTCTGCAGGAAGCTCTCAGTGAAATCTGCAACAATTCTGAGCGCAGAGAGAAATGTGGTAAGAGACATGGATCCTACATCTTTCAGCACATGCATGTCAATCAAAATCAAAACAGAAGAAAGATTCCTAATAATTTTACCACTTCATTTTAAAAAAATTCTCAGACAGAGAATGCTGTGTCTAACTTATTCAATAATTATTAAACTGTGAACGGTAAAAGCTTCAATTCATTAAGTATTGTTCTCAAAAGCTCATTAAATAAAATGATTTTTATAGAAATAATATTCCTCCCTGCATGTAACTTCTTTCTTCAGATACAATACTCCATTTTGTCATTTTTGGCACCAGTTAAAAAGTGCAATTTTCATAAAGAACGTAATTCCTAATATGGCGCAAAACATGAAGTCTGTTTAGATGGTTATCACCTCGAGAATTACACATATATTCTTGCAATGGGTCTTCTTGCCTCCATGCCCTTCTAAATTCACTCTCTCCCAAAATTAGTCTTTTAAAGATACAGTTTTCATAGTTCATGATTCACTGAAAACATTTAGTAGCTTATCACTGATGATAGACTCAAGATTAAATTTAACATTCTGGAATTTCAGTCTTTTGCATCTCACCTCTTTTCTCCAGTCTCACTTTTCCTTACTCCTGTCAAAATGTTCTAATTTCTTTTTGGATGGACTACATCACCCCAGGTGCACCTAGACAAGAGTGAAGTTTACTTCAGGGGTCCTTACTTGTGCAAGCCCCAAAGGGGCCTGTCCTCACTTTGTTTTCGTTATTTTATTTTCTTTTTCTCCAAAAAACCTTGAACTTCCCTTACTCTATGTCAAATACATTAATTCCATTTGCTTACTTTAAATTGTATATAAACTTTTTTGTGTGCCCCCTTTTCCTTCGGCATTCACTCTAAACACTGAAATCTCAGATTTCCTATTGTGGCTCAGCAGAAATTAACACAGATAGTATCCAAGAGGATGCAGGTTTGATCTCTGGCTTTGCATAGTGGGGTCAAGTATCCAGCATTGTCGTGAGCTGTGATGTAGGTCGCAGACATGGCTGGCGGCTACAGCTTTTATTCGACCTGGGAACTTCCATATGCCGCATCTGTGGCCTGAAAAATCAAAATAAATAAATAGGTAAGCAAATTAAAAAATAAACAGGAATAAACATTGAAATCTTTTCCTAAAGGCTCAAATCAACACCTGTTTCCTCCATGAAACAGCTACTAAGAACTTCTGGCGCTTATATACACTTATTCTTCTATTTGTCTTTTTTTAAATCATGTTTTAAAGTGTGTCATCATGTTATTTTTTATGTGTTTGTAGGCCATCTGAAATACACTTGGAATATGTAGAGTATTTGTACAAACATATCTACATACGCAGGTTATACATGTCACAACTCTCCAAATGGGAGTTTTGCCTATGCTATATACTTCAATATGCTGTTTTATATTGCTTTTTTTGTTCTTTAAACAAAAAGTATCTGGATATTTTATTTTAGTCCAGATAGCAGAATGAGAATTTCCATATTTAGTACTTAATAATGCACAGAGTATTTGATATGCCATGAACATTCATTAGTTGACAAAATATTTAGTCTGTGTCAGGAATCTGCTATGTACTAGGAATAGTTCAACAGTGGCTACTAATAATGAACAGACACAAGTTAGAATATTAATGCTATTATCAGGAATCACACATATTGAGAGCACTGGGCCATGTCTCTTGGTCAGATAAGGAGAGAAGTGGGCCGTGTAATGCATATGCACAGGAAGTGTCATGCAGTCCATGTTTATATATATTTATATTTTTTTTTAATTTGAATTCCATCTTAGAAGGACTCCTCTTGTGAAATGGTTTTGAAACCTTTCCTTTCCTTGCTGTTCCATCTGTAATGAGCAGAGGTCCCTGATCCTGACCTATTAAGAGACTGCTGCAGAGCCAAGGCAGCCACTGAGCTTCATACCAGAGTAGGAAAATAGTTTTAGCCTAAGGCTAACACAAGTGCAGTGGAGAAAACAAGTTTTATATGTATATAAAAGGGCCACAAGTACAGCATATGGAAGTTCCCAGGCTAGAAGTTAAATTGGAGCTACAGCTGCTGGCCTATGCCGCAGCCACAGCAACACAGGACACGAGCCGCGTGTGCGGCCCACACCATAGCTCACGGCAGCGCCAGATCCTTAACCCACTAAGAGAGGCCAGAGATTGAACACGCACCCTCACAGATACTAGTCAGGTCTGTTTTCTGCTGAGCTACGATGGGAACTCCATAATAAACCTGACTGATTGATATTAGAACTGCATTTGCTTATTGTTTGGTTTGATTTTTGTTTGAAAGACTGATCGCATAAAAATTTCTAGCAGTATTTGATTTCTGACAGTGAAAACAACAATTTGCCTTTAGAGTATTTGTTTGCTTGTTTGTTTTAGAGAAATCAGTAAGTTGACCTTTTAAATCTCACGAATGTAAGACAAATATCCACCCACAGTTCTTGGAAAAACCTACTGACATTAAAACTTGAACATAGATATTATAAGCTTAGGTGTTAAATGTTCTATTTAGTAAAATGCTTTGGGCAGATCTGCACTATTATTAACAGGGAAAATACAGATTCCATTCAGAAGATACAACCAACCATCTGGTCAAATTCAGGGATGTGGCACATGCTGATGTTCCCAAGTTCTCTCCTTCAGGAAGGACTGTCCTACAGACCCGCTCAGCACTGTTCCCATTCTATAATTTTATGTGAAGAAATACTTGAAAGCAAGGCATACATCCCTGTCTAGTCTAAATCCATGCTTCAGTTCAGTAAAGACACTGTGCTGGTTCTGAAACAATAGGTAAGAGAGAGGGGAAAAGGAGACTTCTTCATTTGGTGATAAGGTGGTTGAGAACTCAGACTCAAACATCGAGAACACTGGACATTCTCAGAAGTGAGTTACGTTGGGCTGCAAATTGTAAAAACCTGCCAGGGATTGGGCCCATATCCAGAGGCTGGCTTGAGGCCTCTGAGTCCAGTAGTAGTCTAATTCTTCCTTGCATTATAGTAATCAGTTTCTGTTGACCCTGAGCATTCACACTGAGGGTACATTTTATAGAGATTAAAGAAAGACTTGGAAAAGACAATAACAAAATGATAATCTGAAATGTTCTGAAATATGTACATTTCAGGACAAAAATGGCTTACAGAGCTGGCAAGTAATCTCAAGAGAGATTTGCGGAACATGTGAGCATTTCTAAAAGACCCAGGAAGAGGAAACTGGTGGAATAATGGACTTCCTCAATTTGTATGATGAAGTCCCTGGATCATAGTTTGTTAAAAGCTTATTGACTTGCTTTGGAGTCACAGGCTAGGATATCTGATAGCATATCAATTTTCCAGTAATTGGTCCAGTCCTCTCCTTGGTTAATAAAAAGGATTATAAGGAGATAAAGGGACTCCTCAGCACAAATCACAGAGGCAGTGTGAGTTAGAGCCCCTTGAAGACAAACATAATGAACAAAGACTGTAAACTTAGCAAGATTTTAAAACAATTTAAATTTAAATTTTTGGTAGACAATGCATTTACTGTTTTAAATCTAAGAAAAAAAGGGGATGTGGATGATAAGTTTCTCTCTCACTTTGTCCCATAGCCACACACTCCTCTGAAGCAACCAGTATCACCAGTTTCTTGAATAGTCCCAAGTTTTCTCCATGAAAAAAAAAATGCATACATACACACATGTATATTTCCCCAATTTTTTTAAAGAAATGGCACCATCCTATTCTAACATATTTGAGATCATTCAAACTATATATATAAAAACCTTATAATTCATTTTCATTGGCTATGTATTACATAACTTATTTAATTGTCCACTTACTGCTGGTCATTGATTTTTTTCCAATAATTTGTTATTTTATAAAAGAACAAAGTATTTTATAATACAGCAATGAATAAATCCGTGCATACATTTTTTTTCATGTGGGTAGGACTCTGTGAAAAACATTTCTAGACATGAGATTTTTTTTATCAAAGGATGTATATAATTGCAGTTTTAGAGAAACCTTTTATATAAACATTCCTTAAAAGGTGGACTGTTGTTTTATAGGAACTTCATTACAACCTCTATGGTTTATTATATATTAAAAAACAGTAAATGAAACTGGATAACGAACAATTAACATATGAAAATTTTCAGTCTTCCACAAGCCCTACTCTTAAAGCATCAGCTAGTTTTGCTTCTTCGATTTAATTCCCCTTACTCTACCTTTATAGAAATACAAAAAGATGTAGGGAAATGGGTTAGTAAGGAAAGGGGTATATTGAGAAGATACTTGCTGGAGATGATAGAAAGTGTAAGGGAAAAGAATACCAGAAGGATTGCTGTGTATTATTTTAATTTCATATTATTTAAAGGAACTCAAAGAAAAGAAAAGATTTATTTTTAAACTATGTACTTTTCTTGTCTAGGAAATTAATCTAATACTGGATCAAATGCATCCAGTTTTTAATAGGATTACATTGGGAATGAAGGCTTGCCATTTGGACTATGGATTTTAGGTAGAGTTCTTTGCTAATCCTTAATTCAAGTTATTATTCTAAGCCCAAGTGAAGAGTTCACTATGACTAAAGGACCATTGAAACAAAACCGCAGAGGGTCAGTAATTATCCTATCCAGATCTTTGAGGATCTTGGACTAATATCGTAAAGTCAGAAATATCTCAGGGACAACAATAAAGTCAGAGCTGTAAATTATGGGAGACTGTTCTTTCCATGATGGAAGTTATCAGCCATGGAAAAAACGTATGAGGTTCAGTTATTATTTAATTAATAAAGGAAGTCTAAGACCCCTTTTCTAGCAAGTAGAAACTGGAAATAAATATCTTTCTCTATATCAACAGGCACCCAGTTTATGACTTTTGTTGGGTTTTACTTATTCATTTAGTTTAAACCGCAGCTCTTTTGAGATGAATAGAAAGGGATTATATAAATACAGCTCACATTTTTTCGAATTCTCTGCCTGATTCAAACTGTATTCCTCACAGACATGCTGAGGTATACAGAGAATAACTGATGAGACTCATAGAGCTAGGCTCTGAACTCCAGGACCAACATCAGTTTGAATCCTACCTCTACAATCTCTAGCTCCGTCAGTCTCATCAATTATTCTCTGAATACCTCAGTTTCCTAATATACAAATTAGGAATAATAACAGAATTCACCACATGGGGTTTTATAGTGGGAGTTAAATTAGTTAAATAATATAAATATTTTTAACAATATTCTCATTTTGCCTACAAGGACATAGCATGTAGCATATCAATGATTTTTAACAAGAAAAACTAGAATTAAAAAAAAATTATCAGTGTGGGATCCATGGACAGAATTTATGGAGTTTGTGAACCTGAATGGGATAAATAATCACATGATCTTCTTTACTAACTTCAAACTAAAATTTAGCATTTTCTTCAATGATAAATGTCAGCCGAAATCAAATTACTATGAGTAGTATCTGTGATATTACGAAGAATAAAATTAGAGGGTTTTTTGTTTTTTTTTTTTTTTACTTATTATACTTGTATCTTAAAATACAATTTATGGTTATCCAACGTGACAGCTTAACTTTATATGTCAACTTGTCTAAACCAGGTGCCAGATATTTAGATTACTCTGGATGTTATTCTTGATGCTTCTGTGAAGCTGTATTTTGGATGAGATCAACATTAAAGTCAGTGAACTTTGAGTGAAGCAGATCACTCTCCACAATGTGAGTGGTCCTCATTGAATTAGTTGAAGGCCTTTACAGAACAAAGACTGACCTACCTTCTCTGAGCAAGAACGAATTCTGCCAACAGATGACCTTTGGGCTTGAACTGAAGCATCCGCTCTTCCCTAGCTCTCCAGCCTGCTAGCCTACCTTACAAATTTTGGGCTTGCCTGTCTCCATAACCACACAAGTCAATTCCTTAAAATCTCCCTCTCTCTCTCTCTACACACACACACACACATATACATCCTATTGGTTCTTTTTCTCTAGAGAACCCTGACTAATACATCTTATATTGAAATTATGATAGTTGTTAAATCTGCTAGATATTACTATTTAATACAAAATAAAGAAGAATGTTTTAACTCTAAACTCAAATATATATACACACTTGAAATAGTGTTTCAATATAGTTCCCTTCGTAATCATCTTATTTTATACATTTAAAGATCTATTCTGAGAATCTACCCATAGGACTATTCAGAATAACAAATATGTCCATGTCAAATAACAGTTAATATCTCTTGTAAAGGACACAAGAGAACTCAAGCGGCCCAGATTTCAAAGAGAAGGAAAGAGCAAGACTGACACTAACACTCTGAACCAGTTTTCCCCTTGTTGCATTCCTCAGTCTTTTAAACTGAATAGAAAAGATTATATAAATTAAGAAACCAAGGATAAATCAGCTGAAACCTGGACAGAACTTTTGACTATCTCACGGTACTAAAAAAAAAAGCCTCCAAATTATTATTCCTGGAAAAGAGAAAGGGCACCAGTAACATACTTAAGAGTCTCAGAAAGCATGGAGAATTATGCCTTAGGAATGAGAATAAAGTAGCAGTAGACTAAATCTTACAAAGGTTTTAACCCAGTTCCCTATCAGCTCAGACTGTGGCTGGATTGTAGTGACCTGCCCTTACTCTAGTTATCCACCAAGAATAGGGCAAATAATCTGTAGAATAAGTAGGGAGAGAGATAGGTAGGTAAGATAGATATAGATAGATAGACAGATAGACAGACAGGCAGGCGGGCAGGCAGGCAGATATACAGACAGACAGGAAGATATACAGATAGACAGATATAACATTTTCCGCAAATTGCCTGTCATTCAGTTAAAAATAATCAGGCTTCCAAATACGGATCCAAGGGGGAAAAAAAAACCAGACACTAGAAAGAACCTCACAGGTGATATGGAATTGAGATAAGAGACATACAGAATGTAGAAAAACTACAATTAATACGGTCAAGAAGATAGAGAACAAATGAAGGATTTCAGTACAGAAATTCTAGAACTGAAAAGTAAAATATCTAAAGACGAAAACTTAATATACGGTTTTAACAGCAAATTGGACATGGAAGAAATGATCATGGAGCTTACAAATATGTTAGTAGGAAATATCAAGACCAATGCACAAAGAGAAAAAATATTGAAAATATAGAAAAGAGTTCTTGAGATATATGAGAAGTAGCAAAAGGTCTAATGTATAATTAGGATAAAAGTAAAGAGAAGACAAAATGAGACAGAAGCAATATATGAAAAGATAATGACTGAGTTTTATCCAAAATTCAATAAAAGCATCAAGCCACAGAATGTCTATGAAATCTAAGCATAATAAATACACATAAAACCATACTGAGAGACTCTATAGTGAAACTGTTAATAACCAGTGACAGGAAAAATATTTAAAATAATAAGAAAAACGTATTTACTTCAAAAGAGTACTGATAAAACTGACAGTATACTTCCTGATAGAAATGATGGAAGTAAGAAAACAATAGAAAAATTCCTTTAAAGTGTTGAAAGAAAATAACTGCCGGTGTAAAATTCTACACTTAATGAAAATATCCCTCAAAAATAAAGAGAAAATAAATATCTTCAGACAGAAAAAGAAAAACACTGACACAATTTTCCTTGGCTAATCTGTAGTAATTCTTCAAGCAGAAGTAAATGAGCATAGATAGAAAAACAGAAGAGAGTAATAAAGAACAATGGGAATGATAAATACCTAATATTTATATAAAAGAACTTAGGCTGAACTCAATGATAATAATATTCTGTTGGGTTTAACTATATTTAGAGTTAAAATGTATGATAAAAATAATGTAATAAGAAGGAACAGAATAAATGGAGTTAAAGTATTTGAAGGTTTTAGCATTGTCAGGGGAGAGATATAAAGTATACTTAGATTCTAATAAATTAAAGAAAATGTTATAATCTCTGGGATAAACAGAGTGAGAAAAGAAATGAAGAATAAAATATCTGGTTAATTTTTAAAGGCAAGAAAATAGGGAAAAATGAATATATAGCATGTGAGGAAATACAGAAAACAAAACAAATAGGCAGTTGGTAGACATAAGTTCAGCTATATAAACAACTATTTTACCTATAAATGAGCTAAAATTACAAGGAAAACATTTAGACAGTACAGCAGGATTAAAAACAAAGAGAAAGGCAGAATTATATTCTCCTTACAAAGACACGACTCAGAAAGTTTAAAAGACTAGGAAATTATACACGAAGTAATCACCAAACAAATGTAATCTTGCACCACTATATTAGTGTCTGTAAAATTTAGATTTTAAAGCAACAAATTTATTCAAGGTAAGGAGGGATAATTCATAATGATAAAAGGGTCCATCCATAAGAAAGACTAAATAAGAAAAGTCTTCACACATCTATTAATATAGATACAGAATTCCTTAATAATTTTCTAATATCCAAGGAGAAATTTTAAAATCCAAGTAATAAAGGGAAATTTTAACACACTCACTTGAACACCAATAATACTAACAAAAGATATTGAAGAAAAAAATAGAAAGCTGTATCATAACATGAATTTGAAGAATAAATACTTAAAACAAAAGTTTAATTTTCTCCAACCAATCAATGAATTCACTGCCATTCTAATAAAAATTCTGGCAGATTTTTAAAAATATGTATATCTGTGTATGTTAGTGATGGAGGAGGAGAAGAGTGTAAATACACTGATTTTAAAATTTATTTAGAAATGCAAGGGGCTGAAAAGATAAGCTTAAAGAACAAAATTGGGAATAAGTTTGAAGAAGAACAAACACACACACGAGATACAAAGGTGTATTCTAAAGCAGCAGTAATTAGGAAAATGTGGTAAGAACAGACAAATAGACAGATGAAAATCCAAACAGACTTGACACACAAAGTTGTCACTTGTTTTATACAAATGTGACAGTGTAGTGTGGTTGAAATAAAATGATCTTTTCAATAAATAGTACTGGATCAATCAGATCTGCACATGGAAACAGATGATTCAGCCCATACTCCATTACTGCATGAAAAAGTCAATTCCATATGGACTGTGAAGCTAAAAATTAAAGAGAAAACAAGAAAAATGTTGTAAGAAATATGACAAATTTCTTCTTGATTTTAGGAAGGCAAGGACATAAAACATCGAGCATAGGGAAAAAAAACTGGTGTTAAATTTAACCACATTTGAATTAAGAAATTGTTCTTTTTTCCAAAGATACTTTAAAAAGCCACAAAGTATAAGAAGGTAGTTATAATACATGTCAAAACTACTCATATGCACTATTCTCCGTCCCCCTCCCAGTCCTTTAAATCATTATAAAAATGTAGACATTCCATAGACTACTGGGTAAAATTTTTGCACTTCACAAAAAAAGATTTACATAGCCAAAAAATGTGAGAGAGTACTCAGCATACTCAAAGGTTCACACATATAGACATACATTTTGAACAGTCTCAACAGGAGTAATCACAAAGATTATGCAATTAAAAATTGCGTATTGAGATATAAAAACACCCAGGAGAAGGCTAAAATAAAAAAAGATAGTATCAAGTGTTGAATGAATATGGAGCGACTGAACCACCATCTATTGCAACTGGGAGTATAAGTCAGTACAATCACTTTGAAAAAGTTTGGTAGTATACCCTATGACTGAACAATTTCTCTCCTGAGTATAGGCATAACAGAAATATTTCACAAAAAGCATGTACAAGGATGTTCATACATTAGTAGTCATAATAGCAAAAGGACAGTGCATAAAGAAGCTATATAGCAATGAGAAGGTATAAACAAGCAACAACACAGTTGACTCTCACCATCTTAAGGCTGAGTAAAAGAGGCCAGATATAAAATAATACATACATTCCCCTTTATACAAAGTTCTAAAAAGGGGCATTAATAAATGGTATTTGAAGTCAGGATAAAGGTTACAGGATAAAGGATGGGGATAATAACAATGTGTTAGTGGTGGGGAAGAAGCATAAGGATAATGGGTAACATGAGTACGATCGTTTTGTGAAAATTCATCAAGCTATATATGTTTCACCGATTTATCTGTATGCATGTTACACTTAAAATCTACCCATACAGAAATTCTGAACAGTCCCCACACAGTAAATACACCAAGAATGTTAGCAATTATTATTAGAGGTGAATATAGGAGTCACTGATTCTGTACTTGCAAGCTCGTGAAAATCAACAGTGACAATTTGAGACAGGGACGACTGCAGAAAAACATCAGAGGAAATACGCGCATGCCCCACAGAAAAAGAGGGGAAATGAATATTGGACTTGAAATAGAGAGTGTATCTGGGCAGCACGTTTAAATACTGTTCATGTCTTTTCAGGAACCACAAGTCCTCACCAGAAGGAAAGATTGATTAAACAGAAATTATTAATGTATTACAGTTCCAAATCTTTCTTCTTTTTCTTTATGCTAAAGAGGGTTCTGACCTTTGTACTCTCAGTTTGTTAACCTCCTTCCAGAGAGGATTCTGCTCATGCCAGATGGTTCTCTGGGTTTTGTAATGCAAAATCAATATAAGGAGTGGGAAACAGAATTTGGGGAATGCCAGATTAAGGAGAGGTAGGGAGTAAAAAGGACGGTATCCAGATGGCAGATGTGTCCTCTGTAATAAGGAGATACAGATTGGAAAGAAAGATTTTTCTCCTTAGAAAAATTAACATTAAAAAAGAAAAAAGAAAAGATAAAAGAGAAGGTGAGATTGTGCTGAAAAAAAAAACAAATCAGTTAATGGCAGGTTCAAGATCAATTCTTCACGTCCAAAGTTAAATATCCAGTGGTGCCTGAGTTCAGAAGAACTCAATTATGTGAGACATGTGCTAAATAAATGTGTCACATGGTCATGAAAATAGAAGATATATATCAGACAGTAACTTCTAAACAGAGACACTACTGTAGACCTTTGATTAATAAGTATAATTTTTTTCTAATAGAGAGCAAAATTATACACGGTTGCAGAAGCAATGTTCTTGACAGGATTCCCCTAAGTTGGGAAAACAATTTGAACTTGAGGCTAAAGGATAATTAATGGGTTGCTGTAGAAATAAAGTATTCTAGGAAATTTCTCCCTCAATGTTGGGAAGAGAAAGGGGAGATAGGAGCAAAGGTGTCCTTGTCTGCCTGGCCACATGTGGTAGTGGAGTGGTAGCCCTGGATTCACTGTGGTTCATTCTGGATCCATCTAAGGCTGCTGATGCAGTGGTTTCACCTCAGCTCCCTTTATCATTTAGTTATTTAGTGTTCAGTCACTTGGTGAGCAGCTATCCTGGCTTCCCCGTAGCAACCTGCTCCTCCATCCACCTCTGTACTCCTTCTTATGGAGCCATGGAAGACAGTGGGGCGACAGTGTGAGGTGCAGATCACCTCTATTTTTTTCAAGACACACAAAAATGTGGTATTTCTAAGTATCATTGACTTTCCAGCTATAGATAGTCTTAGACCAGAATTGTGCACAGTTTTGATATTCAAAAGTACCCGCAAATTTCAGAGAATACATAGGCGGTATAGTGCTTTTTCTTCTTCCACTTCTTCCCCCTCTCTTCTTATTCTTCCTCCTCTTCTTCCTCCCCCTCCCTCCACCTTCTTCTCCTCCTCCACCTCTTCGTCCTCTTCCCCCTCCTCCTTCTCCTTCTCCTCCTTCCTCTCCTTCTTCTTCTCTTCTTCTCTTTCCCCTCCCCCTCCTTGTCCTTCTCCTTCCTCTTCTTCTTCTTCTCCTTCCTCTTCTTCTTCTTCACAATAAAGTAGATACATAAAAAGGACAATGTGCCAAAGCATCTAGATTTCCAGAATACTCTACTAGAACACTGCAATATATACCACTCTACTAGGATGGGATTAAGGGTTTTGCAGCTCAACAAACACAGAATTGAGGAATAGAATATATCTCTGCTCCTTGCAGCCACCCTCAATATTTAAGAACTACTCTTCTGGAAAACTTGTGTTTATCTTGAGAGAGGATAAAACAATCTTTGCCTCTCACAGAAGAGGATAGGGTCTAGCATTTTGCTATAAACACTAAACTCTTGAAAAAAGACCTGTCTCAGTTCTCTGATTATACTGGTTTATTGAGCAGTGGCTGTTGGAGGTAGGGATGCAGGGTCCAGATGGGATTTTTGGTAAGATAGGTTTTAAACTGACCTCCAATAAGCCCTTCAGAACAGTGATTTGCCCCAACTTATGATAACTCCTTGAACTCAGGATTCAGAGTAGTTTGGGTCATTTGTTCTATTTAGAGCACTGGCTGCAATGCCGTGACAAGAAAAATTTCATTCCAAACCCTGTCAAAAAGGAATGAATCAGAGTTACCTGGTGGTACAGTGGTAACGAACCCTACTAGTATCCATGAGGACAAGGAGTTAATCCCTGGCCTTGCTCAGTGGGTTAAGGATCTGCAGTTTCTGTGGTAGACACAGCTCCAATTTCATGTGGCTGTGGCACAGGCCAGCAAGTGCAGCTCCAATACAACACCTAGCCTGTGAATTTCCATATGTTACACATGCAGCTCTTAAAAGACAAAAAAAAAAAAAAGGTAATAAATCAACTCTTCCAGAACAAGGGTTCTCAACCCTGAGCAATTCTTGCCCTCAGTGGACATTTACTAGATAGTACTGGTATCCAGTGGATAGAGGCCAAGGCTATCCCTTAACATCCTATAAGCCTCAAGGCAGCCCCCACAAAAATTACTCAACCTAAATATTATCATTGCTGAGGTTCAGAAACTCTGGTCTGGAACATATCTCTACGGTCATCTCTAAACTTAAATCTAAAGTTAACAATCTAAAGTTTCATAGGAACCTAGTAGTCTTATAAGTTCCATGTCTACTAGTAAAGATGATTATTCCCAAAACAAATGGGCATTTTATATGGTTCTATAAGGGATGCATGTTTCTTATTCCAAAATTTTCAGTGCAGTTGATTTCACTTAACCCCAACATCATCATTTACATTTCCAAATGTACCTATATTCTATGTCAATAAAAAATTAACCATTAAGATTCCATTGATCTCGCTTCAATGAGGGCAGCTTCCCCAACGTGACAATTCACAAGAATGTGATGACAGTTTCAACAAACAAATGGAAAACAGGAAAAGAGAAGACTAACCGTATCCCTTCACACTCTTTAGGGGTGCCATCAAACCAGCTCAGCTTATTGTTTCACGAGAAACAAGTAACTGCAAAACTATATAACTACCAGGCCAGGTGGTGAAGCAACCTAGAGGTCAAACAAGCAAATTGACCTAACACTTTAAAATATGCTATTTTGTCAGAGTGAATGACAGTTCTGTTATGTGCATAAAGTCACAGATTTATCTGAATGTTAACTTACTTGTCAAGGAGTCATTTTACCATTTTTTTTTTGCCTTATGTCATGTAAGATTCCTTGAAGCAACTAAAAAAACAGCCATAATCCATTTGATTTTCTGCCTTCCCGTGAGAAAAACTTTTGACAGATGATAAATAGCAACTGCTGACAATCACCAATGTGAAACTATCATGCTTTTACATTAAATACAAGAACAGAGTTGTAAAGTCACAAGGGATAGGACTTTTGACACATAAGAGACAAATATATAATCCTCAGAACTAAATCACTATTGGGATCTGAGCAAGTGCAACAAAGCACAGCTGCTTTTAGAATCTCACAAAGTCAAACTAAAGCTAACTTTGATATCTGGAACCTGATGCATGTTCGAACCCAATGTGCCATGCTCTTAGCCAGAAGCTTGGGTTAAACTTGAAAACATCAGCGAGTGCATGTGCACAAAGGAAACAGTCATTTTATCATACTGTCTCTTTTAATTAAGGCCAAACAGGAGACTAGAAGACAAATAAAAACACCATAAAACCTAGATAATTAGACTAGAAGGGCAATTCTGAGGCAAAGCGGTTTGAGTATCAAATGCCTCTATCTCATTAAACCTGCACAAGAGCTGAGCATGTATGAACCTTCAAAGAAAAATAGTAAAATTGTCCAAATCACATGTCAATAGGAAGAAGTCATCTGCAAAGGTTACTTCCTTTATTGTCTAAGCTGATCCCTCTTCTGCTGTTGACAAGGAATCAGAGTGGTTCACAGATGATTCTTTCACTTACGGCTAACTCGTGGCTATTCAGTGACATTCACTTCAAGTTATCTAAACAATTTAGCAACCCAGGGTACCCTTGGGACCCAATTTTCACCTTAAATTATATGTATTTTTATACTCTGGTCTTAAATGACTGATTTTAATGAGGGAAATCTTATATAAAAAGCTGGAGAATTGCTGTTATTTCAAATTTCATGCTATTGTGAATGATCCAGATAACAAAATCAAAAGATTTTATAGCACACTGTTTATTTACCTAATTAGTACTACACTGGCCTTTTGGCTTTAATCTAAACTTGTTTTTCTCTATTTGGTCTAATTTCTCCAGAGGAGGAAAAAAAAAAGGTGAAGTAGAGTTAGAGAGATCATTCTCTATTTTTCAACCTCTTTCCTTTCTTCCTCCTATCTGTGTGTGTGCATACACACACACACACACAGACATACACAGATCAATAGCTTTAGCATTGGTTACAATGATTAGCAGAGTATATGTCACTGAAAATCTTTAAATGGGGCTCCATTTTCAGAAATAGTTTCCATATTTTTTGGCATTTTCTATAGCTGTGAGGTATTTCTGCATCCATTCTACATGTCTATATTTCTTTTATTTTTTCCTTTTTTTTTTGGTTGTCAGCACCTGTGGTACGTGGTTGTTCCCAGGCCAGGGACTGAATCCAAGCCACAGCTGTAACCCACCTGCAACTGCAGCAGTGGTGGATCCTTAACCCACTGCCAGGGCAGCAATGGAACCCACACCTCAAGAGCAATCTGAGCCACTGTAGGGACAAGCCAGATCCTTAACCCACTGCACCACTGCAGGAATTCTCTACATTTCTAATCATGTATTTTTCAGTAATTTGATTGCAATTATCAAAATCAACCACAGATAAAGTGTCACATATTAAAAGCACACTTAAGATAGAAGGATCACCTACTTTCATGAAAGTCAGTAGGGGTGATGATGTCGATGGTGATACAGGTTCCATTAAGTACCTTACATATACAATTTTACTTAATCCATAGAGCAATGCAATTAAGGAGATACAATATGCTCAAATTTATAGATGTAAAGTAACTTTCGAAGGCCATATATCTAGGAATCAGCAGAGGGAGAACTTGAATTCTTTTTGCCTAGCTTTTCATCACTGATGCCCTTCAACACCTCTCACAAAATGCTTAATTCATTTACTTTTACTATTATTTTTCTTATTTTCAAAAAAACTTTCACAGTATTTTTTGAAAGAATGAAAAAATGTAAATGTTCCAGGTTATAAAGTTCATCAACTGAAGAATGATGGCTTAAGCAGTAATTTTTTAGATACTTCTTTGCCATTTTACTAAACAATATTTATCATTATTAGTCTTTAATGAAAATATAAATGATAAAGTTTTAGTTTTTCACACTAACCAACCATGAGTTTGAAAAAGTATATTCTCAAATCTTGAAATCTCAAATAATTACAATAATTTAAGTAGGTCTATTAAGAAGTGAGATTAAGACACGAAGGAACAAAAATCTCTACAGTTATTTAAGGTAAATGGAAATGACTGGGATTACTGTTACTTTGAAGTAGACCATAGGATCCTAACAAAGTTAGATAGTAAACATTAATAAAAAGAAATACTTATTTTTATTTACATGTACATAGAAAAACATACAATGATGCTCGTATTAAAGTCTTAACTTAGAGTTCCCTGGTGGCTTACTAGATTAAGGATCTGGTGTTGTCACTGCTACGGCACAGGTTCAGTCCCTGGCCTGGGAACTTCCACATGCCCAGAATATAGCCAAAAATAAAAAAACAAAAACAACTCAACTTTTAAGCAAAGAGAAATATATGGTTTGGACAAATGTCAACCAGAAGTGATATCCAATATCGATTGCAGGTATTTCTTCCATTAAAGTTGAATAGATGCTATAACTAATAAAGTTGCATACATTTTAACAGAAGATAAATAAAGCAGATGAACGAATCCATCCTAGAATATGTTTTAGGAGCATTTACTTACCAAGAGCATCACACAGGATATGTACTACCTTGTCTTCTTATAGACCAAAGCAGGATACTCTTATGGGAAAACACCAGCATTGTCAGAATTCTTAGTCTTTCCTCTTCATCTGACTTTAATTGAATATGCTTGAGAAAGACCATCACAGTGAGGACATATTTTTTTCAAAGCGCTGTCTATCATGACATCTCCTTGTCAGTCTGATCTTTATGAACCAAATACTATGTAAGAGAGGAATATATGATACCTGGATTATTATCTTAGGGACAGAGGCATGGATATAACTCTAAACCATGTTAGCTGTCAGGGGATATATAGTGTCTTAGTTCATTCAGGCAGCTAAAACAAAATACCATAGACTAGGTGGCTTACACAATATTTATTCCTCATAGTTCCACAGTCTAATATCAAGGAGTAGGCACTTTTGATGTCTGGTGAAAGCCTGCTTCCTGTTTCATAGACAGTTATCTTTTTGTTATGTCCTCATATGGCAGGAGGGGCAAAGAAGTTCTGCAGGGGCTCTTTTATAATGGCACTATTGCCATTCGTGCGGGTTTCACTCTCATGACATAATCATCTCTCAAAGGATTCACCTCCAAATGACATCACATCGGGAATTAGATTTCAAAACAGAAACGTGACGTGGATGGAAATCTTTAGTCTACAGAATATAATATGGTATTTGACTTCTCCTTTCATAATCTTACTCTTAAGAGGAAACATCTGAAGAAGAAATCTAAAATCAGATAATAATATTTATGTAATTGACCTTATCAAGTTAAATTTCTTTATAACATCTTACCTCAGCTCAGAATTAGGACGAAGGCGCTTTTATCCTTTTGGATGTCAATGCCCTTTTGAGATGGAGGGAAAACAATTTCCCTATAGATAAGGCACCTTAATAGACATATTAAGGGCTTTGGCCATTTTAATTTTAGCTGTCTAGCAGAATAATATCTACAACTGCAGAAAACAAATCAAATTATGGCCATTTATCATCAGTTATGGAAATAGAAAGTTTCTGCGAAAATAATCCTATTTAGCCAAACTCTAATGAAAGAAAGATAACAAATGTCCCAGTACTATGTTCTCAAAACTTAGGAAAAGTGAACTTGAGACTATTAACGGCTCCTGAGCAGAGATCACAGTCCCTGTTATATACTATTCTTTCCCTGAGATATTCCCTTGTGGTTCTGAGAGAAGGAAATGGGACCAGTTAATCTGACTAGTTCTGAGGACTCATAGGCTAAGGTCAAAGGTTGGGTCCTAGCAGACTAGTTAACTTCAAACGAAGAAGACATCTGTTCTTCAGTCACATATTGTGCCTCCAGTAATCCTGGCCAGCTGTCTCAGAAACATTTCAATCACAATAGGGATCAGTTGAGACTGTGTAGATAGTTCACTGGTTCAGTGTAATCACCACTACAGGTAAAAGAGATCAAAAGTCAACACTCTACTGACGCTCTCTTAGCAATTTTAACACAAAAAAAACCCCACTTATTAAAAAAAAATAATAAAGTTGGTTTTGTCTACACAATGCCAGCAAAAGCATCTCTTCAATGAGTGAAAAGCAGCTATAATATTTAACATTGTATGTGGAACAAACAGTATTTCAGTGTTTTGTATTTTCCAGCTATCACGATTACAAAGCCTTTCTCTTTGGTCTTACTGCATTTGTTTTCAGATGTATTCAATATTTGTATCAAATTGGCATTTGAAAAAACCTAGGAAATATTTATTTATTCCTTTTGCCAAGGAATAAGGCAGGTCATTCACCCTGTGACAGATGGACAACAAAAGAATGACAGAAGTGACTCACCCAGAGAGACAGATTATCAGCAAAAGCTGAGGCTTGAACCTGGGTCTCTAAAACCAAAATTTTTATTATGCCTCAAATTCATTCTAAACCATTCAGTATTTAAGCACATTTTGAAGCCGGGATATTACAATATCCCTGCAGTCTCCTGTTTCAGTTTCTAAAGAACTGACAATTAATCATAGCTAAAAGAGAAAGACATTATTTAAAACCTAGAATTATTTCTAACACATTTAGTCCCTCTTTGTCTTCCAAAGAATTATCTAAGATTGTCTTTTCAAATATATTGAACAAATGATACCAAACAAATCACAAAGTGTTTAAAATTTTGAATTGCTTTCTGACCAGACAATGTGAAGCAAAATAAATGAAAGCTGAGTTCAAATCTCATTTTCTTTCTCAAAAGTGACCAAGAAGACTAGCAAAATTCTTAATTTTATTATAAAGTTAATGAGAAAGTGCCAGAGAAAGAGAGAGAAGAACAAAACAAGGTATAAGGGCTATAGTCCTGTGCTGAGAAAAATTCTAAGATTTCTAAGAATTCTATGTTGATTCTCCTAGAAAGAAGGGGAAAAAACTGATCTAGATTATGGAAGCTACCCAGTAAATCAACTACCAATTTAAACAAATATAAACACACCCAGGATCAGAAGCATACTTGAAGTTTAGTATTACTTGATCTGATTTCTGGTTCTCTTCATATATAGTATCAACTGTCTCGATCATTTTTCTCCATATCTGTTACATATATACATATATGTATATTGTAAATTGAAGTATAGTTGACTTACAATATTGTAATAGTTTCACATATACAAAATAGTGATTCCATATTTTTATAGATTATACTCCATTTAAGGTTATTATAGGGAGTTCCTCTTGTGGCGTGGCGGAAACAACCCCAACTAGTATTTATGAGGATGCGGGTTCCATCCTTGGCCTTGCTCAGTGTGTCAAGGATCTGGCGTTGCCATGAGCTGTAGTGTAGATCACAGATGGGGCTCAGATCCCTCATTTCTGTGGCTGTGGTGCAGGCTGGCAGCTGTAGCTCTGATTCAACCCCTAGCTTGAGAACTTCTATATGCCACACCTATGGCCCTAAAAAGCAAAAAACAAAAAGTTATAAAATATTGGCTAGACTCCCCACACTATACATTATATCTTACATTTACTTATTTTACACCTAGAAGTTTGTACTGTTGAATCTCCTTCCCATACTTTGCCCTTCCCCCCAACCTCTATTCTTACTGGTAACCACTAGTTTGTTCTCTGTATATATGAGTCTGCTTGTGTTTTGTTGTATTTATTCATTTTACTTTTTAGATTCCACACATAAGTAAAAACATACAGTATTTCTCTTTTTTTGAATGACTTATTTCAATATTCACAACGTCTTCCAGGTGCATCCATGTTGTTGCAAATGGCTAAGGAAAACGATCTTTTTATGGCTAAGGAATATTCCATCACAGTACTCCATATACGTGAGATTAGATAGATAGACAGATAGACAGACAGACAGATAGGTAGGTATAAGTAACACTTCTTTTTTTTTTTAATTTTTTTTGTCTTTTTTATGTAGAGCCACACCCGCGGCATATGGAGGTTCCCAGGCTAGGGGTCTAACAGGAGCTGTAGCTGCCGGCCTGCACCACAGCCACAGCAACACGGGATCCGAGCCGCGTCTGCAACCTACACCACAGCTCATGGCAACGCCGGATCCTTAACCCACTAAGCAAGGCCAGGGATCGAACCCGCAACCTCATGGTTCTTAGTCAGATTCGTTAACCACTGAGCCACGAAGGGAACTCCTAAGTAACACCACTTCTTTATCCATTTATCTATCAATGGACACTGCAAAGTCTTGACTATTGTAAATAATGCTGCTATGAACATTATTATAAACAATGCTGGTATATGTTTTTGAATGAATATATTTATTTTCTTTGAATATATACCTAGGTGTGGAATTGTTGTACCATATGATATAGTTCTAATGTTAAGTTTTGGAGGAACGTCCATACTGGTTTCCATTGTATCTGTATCAGTTTACATTCCTATGAATAGTGTACTAGGTTTCCCTTTTATCCACATCCTTGCCAACACATATTGCTGTTCTTTTTTTAATGATACCCATTCTGACAGGTGTGAGGGAATATCTCATTATTTTGATTGGCATGTTCCTGATCATTAGTGATGTTGAGCATCTTTTCTTGTGCCTACTGGCCATCTATATGTCTTTTTGGGAAAAAGTGCCAATTCAGGTCTTCTGCCCACTTTTTAATCAGGCTGTTTGGTTTTTTTTTTGTCTTTTTGCCTTTTATGTAGAGCCGCACCCGCGGCATATGGAGGTTCCCAGGCTAGGGGTCTAACAGGAGCTGTAGCCGCCGGCCTTCGCGACAGCCACAGCAATGCGGGATCCGAGCCGCGTCTGCAGCCTACACCACAGCTCACAGCAACGCCGGATTCTTAACCCACTGAGCAAGGCCAGGGATCGAACCCGCAACCTCATGTTTCTTAGTCGGATTCATTAACCACTGAGCCACGAAGGGAACTCCTGGGGTTTTTTGATATTGAGTTGTATGAGTTCTTTATATATTTTGGATAGTACAAACAAATCATTTGCAAATATTTTCTCCTATGCAGTAGGTTGCCTTTTTCTTTTGTTGATGGTTTACTTTGCTGTGCAAAAACTTTTAAGTTTTGATTATTTTTACACATCAGTAATTTTTTAAAACTATTTTGCAGTTTGGGTACATAGGCCATTATATTTGAATGGTTTGTTAAGTGTGGCTATCTTCAAATAAATCTGGGTAAGTGCTTATATGGCCTTAACTGAACTAGGTTCTTCTAACGACCGTTAGCAGTGCCTGCTTTTTATGGCTTTCTGGGCAAAAAGACAAAGGGCATTTAAATTGCAAATGGTATAGCATTTTCAAAAAAAAAAATAGAGAGCATTTTCTCATATTCATAAAATACCATCTTTCAGTTAGGCTGTCGAAGAGGTTAAGAGGGTGTCTGGAGAAAAGAGAAATATAATGTAAGTTCAAGGTTTAGTAAATTTTTTTAGTAAAATAACTCTGAATTTCCTCATAAATATCAGATCTTTGGGGAGGGTGAATAAAATAACCTCAACTAAAAATAATAATTATAAAAATATAAATTATTAGAAATATACATTTCAGAATAAACATATAAACCTTTTAATTTAAATATACTCATTTATTTATTAAACAAACATTTATTGGGTATTGAGGTTTAAGAAGACTAGTCTTGAACCCAGGAGGGCAACAGATGAGAGAGAAGTCTGACTCTGTCCACCAACGTTAAAAAACAAACAAACAAAAACCTAAGATTTGTCTTCACTCTAAAGCCAAATATCCTCCCTTGTGCCCAGATCTCTTTATTCTCTGTTACTAGAGTAGCTCAAACAGAAAGGACTGACCTTCCTCATTTCTACAATATACACCTTTCCGTCTGCATATTGCTTTTTATGGAAATTTTTACTCTTCTGACTTGCTTTTGAAGCTTCTTTATTTATTTATTTTAATTTCATTGAAGTATAGTTGATTTACAAGGCTGTGCCAATTTCTGCTGCACAGCAAAGTACTCATTCACAAATATACATATTCTTTTTTTTAATTATTATTTTCCATCATGGTCTATCCCAGGAGACTGGATATAGATCCCTGGGCTATACAGTAGGATCTTGTTGCTTATCCATTCTAAATGCAATAGTCTACATCTGCTAACCCTTCTTGAAGCCTTTTTTAATCTACACATTGTGCCATGAAATCTACCCGGTTCTATACACTGTATAGGCTTGACCTTGTAGTAAAGGGTAACACAGCTCTCCAATGCACTTCAGACTAAGTGATAGGCTCAGTGAAGCAGGCACCACTGTCTCTCCTTCATGTATGTATTTCAGAGACTGGAATACTGTAGATGCTAAATAAAGATTTGTTAAATAAATGAATATATTGTCAAATTAATGAAATGACAAGGCCACCCTAAAACTAAGATAAAAGTTTATCTTATTTTATACATATTGTTATCCTGTTCATCCCCTTCCAATCTTGCCTTTCTCTTATCCCAAAGCACTTGTTCCTGGCTGCTGAGAGCCTTTCTCATGGTTTGATTTACATAACTATTGTTTATTAGTCTTTTCCCCTGATTAGACTATGATTCCTTGAGGGCAAAAATGTACGTTCCTTCCTCTATTTATACAGCTGGTAACTGGGAGGACGCCTCTCACAGGGCAACACTAGATAAATATTAGAAGGAATTGTTCAGATGGGTGTATATATGTATGCTGCAGTTGACTGAAACGAAGCCCATGTTTATAAGAAACAAAAGAATGCCCTGCCAGTGCTAGGCAGTTTCTACACAATATCTTATTAAATAAACACCAAAACAAGTAGACCTCATTAACCACACTTCGGCTTTGGAGACTTGGATTCAATTTGACTCTAGTTTGAGCATGAGTAGTGGCAGAATAAGATTTCAAATATGTCTTTCTTACCCCAATGTCAGCGCTCCTTCTACTCTATTACATTTCCCCACATTTGCCCTTCAAATGCATAGGGCAGAACTACACTAAACTTTAGTCCTTCTAAAGATATAGCCTGGGAGTTCCCTGGTGACCCAGTGGATTAAGGATCTTGCATTGTCACTGCTGTGCTTCTGCATGCCACAGGCATGGCCAAAAATAAAAAAATAAAAAATGAAAAAGAGGATATAGCCTATATCTTAGTTGTTTAATCTGTTATCAATGTTAAGATGGTAGATTCTTTTATAAAATTTTACCAATGGAAAGGTTAATTTTATAATTTAATCCATTTTTACTATCTTTAGTAATGGTACTTCAACCACCTTCCTTAGCAAGCCTTTCCATTTGTCTGATTTAACGCTCACTATGAAGAAGTGTTTCCTAAGTTGCATTTCCTCTTTTTCAATTTCAGGTCATCCTCAATCCATCCTTTCCTTGCAGTCCATATCAAACCTCTTGCAGTTCTCTTCTTGGTCATCTTTCTTTTTTATTCTTTTTTTTTTTTTCTATTTAGAGCATATGGAGATTCATATATGCCTATATATGCCTAGGCATAAAGGCATATATATATATATATATATATATATATATATATGCCTTTATGCTATGCCTTTATGCCTAGGGGTCAAATCAGAGCTACAGCCCCTGGCCTCACCACAGCCACACCAACACCAGGTCCGAGCTGCGTCTGTGATCTACACCACAGCTCACCGCAACACTGGATCTTTGACCCAGTGAGCGAGGCGAGGGATTGAGCCTACATCCTCACGGATACCACTCAGATTTGTTTCTACTGGGCCACGACAGGAACTCCCTTAGTCACCCTTCTTAAGTTCACGTACGCTAACCTGGATAATCATTCATGAATAATGCTCTATCCTCTTAAATTTTGTTTTGTTGCCCTTCATTCTATTTCTTTAATTTTAGTGATGTTCTTTCAACACAATAATATGGTAATCTGAAGTGTATATAACATACTCTTCCAAACATTGTTTCATGTTCATTATGATCTGCCAAAATAACTTGGATTGACTTAGAACCGATGCTCTGATTAATTATCTCCTCTTTCTTTCTTAAAGTTTCTAAACAAGGACTTTTTCTATTTTTGTCAAAGTATTAATAGAATTTTAATGACTTAATATACTTGCACAATCATTTCTCCTGTCATTTTCAGAAGTCTATATTGTACTTTGATTTTGATTCTAGACTTTCTGATTTTTTTCTACTCCTGTACTTACCGTCATTACGTGGGATTGTAACAGTCATTGGAATCCCCCAAACCAGTTATACAAAACATGTTTATGTTTGCTCTGGTCCTCAGTATTTTCCAATTTTTAGCTAAAAATCTGCATAACAAACAGGTTTAGATGCTCTAAAATAATCTCTTACCTAAGGTCATTTCTACACTACTAAAAACATTCTTGCACAAATTCATGAGAACTCAATTTCAATGTATATTAAGTATGTTTTTTAATCAATTTTATTTATTTTTTTATTTTCACATTCATTAACTACTGAGCCATGACAGGAACTCCTCCATTTTATTTATTTACAAGGATATAATTTTTTTAAATCAAGAAAAGTTTCTACAAATTTAGTCTCTTGTCCCCTATCGTACTTCTGTTTTCAAACTTATGACTCTCCATTTTTTTTTCTTTTTAGGGCCACACCAGAGGCATATGGAAGTTCCCAGGCTAGGGACTGAATTGGAGCTGCAGCTGCCAGCCTATGCCACAGCCACAGCAACACCAGATCCGAGCTTTGTCTGTGACCTAAACCACAGACAGAGGCAGCGCTAGATCTTTAAACCACTGAGTGAGGCCAGGGATCAAACCTGCATCCTCACAGATACTATTCAGGTGCTTAACCCACTGAACCACAATAGGAACGCTAACTCTCTATTTTTTATTCACGTATCTTGTGTCTCTAAACCAGCACTGTCCAATAGAGCCACGTGTGGATATTACATTTAAATTGATTTTAAATTAAATTCTTCAATTGCCCTAGTCACCTTTCAAGTGCTCCATAGTCACATGTGCTTACTGTTTGTTGTACTGGACAGGACAGATTATAAACCATTACTATCATCACAGAAAGCTCTGTTAGACAGCACTGCCCTAAATATACAGACCCCCAAAAGACTACGGCTATCTGAATCTTCTCTCAGTACACTGCTGCTGCACAGACATCAATAAATGTTTATTCAGTTTATTTGTTTTAGAATAATTGATATTCCGAGTAAGCGGGGCTGTATAATTTTAGCTATCACCTAGTCTAATCCTACCATTTTACAGATGACAATATTCAGCTCAGAGAGACTAATTTATTTCTTCAAAGTAAACCCAAGACAAAAACACTGGTCTCCTAAATATATATCCACAGTGCTCTTTCTACTAATCTACTCTGAATTCTTTATGAACTCGTGAATCATTTGAACCTGATGCTGATATCAAAAATCACAGGGATAACTCACAGGAAAAAAAATGCAGTAGCAGGTTTAAGTAGAATCAAAATAAAATCAAACATCGCTGAAATGAAGCCATTAACCACTAACTCTATCTAACATTGAATATTCTAACATTATTTTAGATAATATTAAGGACGTGCATTATTGCTACTATTTAATGAGAGGTATCAATTAGCAGATAGAGGTGGGGGGACACACACACATTTATTCATTCAAGCAACACCTACTGAGCATTTACTATGTGTTTGGCACTGAATATGTGATTATTAGCAAAATACATGACTAGACCAGAACTAGCAGTTACCATACTGTGAAAACTAGCAGATTGCAAACAAAGAGTGTAAATACTACAATAGAGGACAATCTGGAAATAAATAACAGGGACCCCCAAATATCTCCAAGGACAGTGTTAGAAAAAGCTTATTGGAAGGACCCCATATTCATACCTTCCTTCAGCAAGCAGTGAATTAACACAAAGTACATTGATATTGTGAGAGAACAGAGATGAACAAACCAGGACCCCAATCCAGCCAAGAGCCCCCTCAGAGGACACAGAGAGTGTCAGAAAGAGAAGATTCTTAAGGAGTCTCACTCTTGTGCTAAGATTCAGTGTGATCATCATTTCCTGTCACTTATCTAGGTTATCTGTCTCTAAGACCAATGAGAATGGTTGAGGAAAACAAGTGTGTCAATGACGCCATTAAGTAACTGCTGATCTTTAGAAACAAGTGTGTGGAACTTCTGATGAAATGAATAATACTATTATTTTAAAAATTCTTTATTCCAAATAGCAGCAACTCATACAGATACTAGCAGGAATTAGTGAGACCTGTAAAACATCTGGACTTTGGAAAGTAAGTGATAAACATTATGTGATTATTATATTAAATTATTATTCAGAATAGCAATACTTCATGCTTTTTAAAAATGCAGCAGTAATCCATTTAAAGATTTTATAGCAAGGTGATAAGGACAGTGTTCGAAGCTGACTCTGGTATTACTAAATTATGCATTACCAAATGTTTGGTAATTGTCAATTTCTCAAATCCTAGGCTGAGTCTTTCTACCAGCTTTCAAGGTGACTTCTTCTTGTTTCTGTTTTAATATCTATAAATCAAGGTAGGAGATTTTGAAATGATACTTGCTGACTACTTTTAAAAGGTCTTTTGATATTAGTGGGTTAATATCTATAAGCACACTGCAATAATTGCATATAAGAGAGGAAAAGGACCTCTGAAGACACAGGCTTTTCTGAGTTTTTTCAGGTGTGTGTGTGTGTGTGTGTGTGTGTATGTACGCGTGCATGTGTGTAAGTATATGCTTCTCTCAAATATACGAATACATTAGCACCCTTCAGCCCTCTGGTAAGATGTTGTCCTTAATGAGTTATAAAAAGTATTCACTAAAAATTGTACTATTTGTTATTTCCTTCAGAATTCTAGTGAGTAACGCATTTAAACTAATGCTCTGTCAAATTTAATAGTTGTAATTGCCTAATTATCTGCTCTAGTGTGATGATAAAGCCTTTTAACATCTCACTTACCCCTTAGGAGAATGCATTGCTGTTTCTAGAATGCTACCTTTCTCTTCTTTGGGGAATACTCAAGCAAATAATTCATTTTGCTCTCAGCTAAATAAGTCTCATTCCCTTCCTCGGTAGCTAATTTTTTGGCTTTCGTTTCTTTTTTATTTTTTTGTCTTTTTAGTGCCGCACCTGTGGTATATGGAGGTTCCCTAGCCTTGCGGTCAAATCAGAGCTGTTGTTGCCAGCCTACACCACAGCCACAGCAACGCCAGACCTGAGTCACATCTGTGACCTACACCACAGCTCATGGCAAGACCAGATACTTAACCCACTGAGCAAGTCCCGGGATCAAACTCACATCCTCAGGGATACTAATCAGGTTCATTACTGCTGAACCACAATGGGAACTTCTGTTTTTGTTTCTCTAACTCTCTTTGCCTCTCTTCTTAGGTCTCAGGTGCCAACTAAAAATTGTCCCTTGGGAGTTCCCACGGTGGTGCCATGGGATCAGCAGCAACTCTATAGCATCAGGACTCAGGTTTGATCCCCGCCTGGTATAGTGTTTAAAGGAACCAGTGTTGCAGCAGCTGCAACAGAGGCCATAACTGAAGCCTCAGATCTGACCCCTGGCCCAGGAACCTCATATGCTACTGGGCGAGCAAAAAAGAAAAAAAAACGTCACTTGTTATGTGCTTCTGTAAGGATTCGGTTACTAGTCACTGTAGTGGCTAACTTTCAACACTTCCTAAAGGAGTTCAGCGAGGAGATCAGGAATGAGGCACACTGTGCTCTGGGAAAAACTGTCAGAACTGGTCTTTATACAGTCACATATTTTTAGGAGATGCTTTTATGAGCCCCAATTCTTACAACTTCTCATATCTAAAAAATATCTTAAAAAGCACTAAAATCATTAACAGACATCTGCTTCTTGTGACTAGCAGTAGCCTTCTGCCAAAATGTGTGCCTAACTGGATGTATCCCCCTTCTCTAAAACCCACTATACACTGACTTCCCACTACCTCTTTGAAGCAGTTCCTTTAAGAGAAGTGAGAGGCTGTCTCCCAGGCTATAGTCCTCATTTTGCCCAAAAGAAAACTTAACTCACAACTCTCATGTGCATTTTTTTCAGTTGACACAGGTATACAAAATGTTTTTAAGTGGATTAGCATTCACATCCATAAAATGTTGTTGTTCTTGTCTTGTTCTTTGGCTTTGTCAATTAATTTGATGATGTTCCTTTCCAACACACCCTTTTCATCTTTAACATCTTCAACAGTACATGTTCAGATAAATGCTTTCATGTTTGTAATAATTAACTAACACTCTCCTTATTCAGCTTCTAAGGATTTATATCACTTCCCACAAAATAATTAACTAGCACACATGACCAGGTGACCTTTTTACTAAGATGAATCAATTTTTTTTTTCTGTGAGTTCATTTCTATTTGCTTGTTTTGGTTATAATACAATTTCAGATCCATGCACTCGGTACCTAATTGCAGTGTGCAAAGTACATTATCATGACATATATTTCACCTATGACCTTAAAACTAGGCCTCTGAAATTAATGGTTTCACATCTAGTCCATTTGGGGATCCATACCAGTGGATGACACAAAGAGGCAGAGATCTGATTGACAGACACAGATGCTGGCCTGCACAGAGGATGAAGACTATCTCTTTTAGTGAAGAATGTAGGAAATTATAGAGACAAATATATGAAGTTAGAAATAGCAAAAGGTGTGCCCAGATTGTGGTACAGTTTTCCAGGGATTCCAGAGTTCTCCACAGGAAAGCAGGGAACCTCTAACCACAAGCCTGCCCCATCACCAAGCACAGGTCACTAGTGTCAAAGAGGCCCACAACTTTCCTGAACGCTCACTGCTTAACTGGATGAAGCAAAGGTCCATAGCTGGAAAAAAACACACGTATGTTCAAACTTCAAGCCTATCAGAAGTCCTCTCCTCAATTTTGTGTTTTTAGAACATAATCCCTTTATTTACATCTTAGGCAGATATCAACATCAACTTAAACCACCCAACTGGGAAGATATTTTATGATTTAAAAATACAAATTCTCAACAGTTCCTGTTGTGGCACAGCAGAAATGAATCCAGCTAGTATCCATCAGGATGGGGGTTCGATCCCTGGCCTTACTCACTGGGCTGGGGATCCGGTGTTGCCATGAGCTGTAGTGTAGGTCACAGACATACTCAGATCCCCTCATAGGCTGGCAGTTGTAGCTTCAATTTGACCCCTAACCTGGGAACTTCCATATGCTGTAAGTGTAGCCCTAAAAAGCAAAAAAAAAAAAAAAAAAAAAAAAACTCCACTTTTCTTTATGTACTGAATGATTTGACCACTTGCCTCCAACCTGAGTGTGTATGTGTGTGCATATGTGTGCACACATTACTGGGTATCAAACAACTGATCACACTGATATTATTCAAAAAAGAAATCACAGGCTCAGCATGGAGTCACTTGTGCTAAAACCAAGACTTAACACCTAACCTAACTGTAGTTTAAACCTTCCCCAATTAGGGGAATGTAATCCTAACCAGTCAGTGTGGAATTTTTTGATCAGTACCAATTAGATAATCCTTTCCATTCCACAGAGGAAGATGGGGTAATACACCACACAGATCCCTTCTGTTCCACATAGGGACGTTACCTAAGCCTGAAATAAGTTTTGCTTGTTTATGACTTCATTTTTGTGCCTTTTAAAACCTTTCCCTTTCTGTCCCATTTGGAGCTCCCTTCTACTTGCTAGATGAGATGCTGCCTGATTCAAGAACCATTCAAGAAAGCCAAATAGAGCTTTAAAATTTAATTGGTTAACTTTTGGGTTTTTTGACAATAAATAGACATTTTATTTTATTTTATTTTGCTTTCTTACAGCTGAACCCATAGCATATAGAAGTTCCCAGGCTGGGGGTCAAATTGGAGCTGCAGTTTCAGCCTACACCACAGCCACAGCAAAGCCAAATACAAGCCACATCTGAGACCTATACCACAGCTCACTGCAATGCTGGATCCTTAACCCAGTGAGCAAGGCCAGGGATCAACACCACATCCTCATGGATACCAGTCAGGTTAGTTACTGCTGCGCCAAAATGGGAACTCCAATATGCATGATTTTTATCTATGACACTTAAATGTTCATCTCAAAACTCTTGCTCTAATCATGGAATAATCTCTTCTAAATGGGAGCCCTGGTTCCTTTCAGTGAATTAAGGAAACAGAGAACTAATCTAGAGGCTAGGATAGATCACACAACTCTCTACTGGAAATAGAAGACATCCAAGAAGAGAATATTTAAATCATTCTAGTGATTGAGCAAAAAATTAACTTTCCCCCCAGTGATCATGTGTTCAAGCTATTTTCAATTCAACATGCTTCTTCTAACTTGCACTAAAATAAGAGGCTTTTAATTTACTATTCCCTTCTTTCTGCCAATCATCAAGTATTATGTCTATGTTGTCACACTCAACAATATTATCAAATTATAGTTTTCTTGCTTTTTTTTAAACTTTAAGCTCACACGCTAGAAACTGGCTGGTCACATTTTCACGATTTTCCTTTCAGTGTCACTTGGACATGAACACTCTGAAAAAATGGGAAAATAATCTAACGTTAATCCAAGCAAACCTCCCAAAATATACACATGACAAAGTCACAAGGATTGGAAATGGTACAAAAGAGTAAAATACATGCTTACAAGTATCCTTTGGCTTTTGATTTCCACGGGACCTTATATCATTATTAGTCTTCTATTACAGGCATTTTTATTTTAATTCTAAATTCCAGTTTCTGAGAGACTTCAAAGTAAAAGTAGGCATTCAATATCTTTGTATTGTATCAATCTCACTTTAAAAAAAAAGTCTAAAATGACTGAATATACCACCAAATTAGCATTCAGAATAACACAGAATTTAGAAAATATTACCCCAACAATCAAGCAAACATTTTGATAGGTAGTATTCTTTCCCCACAATACTGCCTGGCTTCCACAAGAACCAGTTCTTAGAAGACACTAAAATACTTAGATCAGAGCACATTTTAGTCAATGTTCTATATTTATGCCTTTCAGATAACTCTCAATACGCTTTCAAGTACTTCCCAGAATTTTTTGGACTCCCCCCCAGAAATTTAATTTTCACTTAAAACGATCAGAGAAAATTTGGATTTTGTGAAAATATCCAAAACGTGAATGATTAACATCTACACTCCCATATTTTTGCCTTCTATGCTAATTGCATGATCATCATGGAGAAGAATCAGATGAAAAATCCTCTCTGAAGCAAAGTGTCTCCTTAGGTCTCTAGGAAACCTACATATTAATATGTCACCATTAACTCAGCACCAAGGCTGCCAAAGACATGAGGTGACAAGCCACCTTGAATATAAAACAACATTGGGTTTAGGGTCCACAAAGGACATCAGATATTGGAATTGTTAAATACAAATAAAGAAATACAGGATTTGATTTCAAAGGCCAAGGAAAAAGAAATTATAACAATAAATAAAAATTTAAGAATGAAATTGATAGCATTCAAAATTATAAAGTAAAATCTACCATTCCTAGAGTTTTAAAAGACTGAGTGAAAAAAATTAGCAAAATATGTAACTGACGATGCAATCATATATAAGACAAGACAGAAAATTTAGTAAAATATGTGACTAGGCAATTGACTAAAGGGAAAAAAAAAGGGATTAATACGTATTTGAAAAGTTATTTAACTGCACAAGAAATAAGAGCAATAAAATTAAAATAATAGTAGTTCCCTTTGCAGTGCAGGGGAAATGAATCTGACTAGTACCCATGAGGATGCAGGGTCAATTCCTGGCCTGGCTCAGTGGGTCGGGGATCCTGCATTGCTATGAGTTGTGGTGTAGGTTGCAGATGCAGCTCTGATTCAATCCCTAGCCTGGGAACTTTCATATGCTGCAGGTTCAGCTCTAAAGAGCAAAAATAAAATAATAAAATAAAATAAAAGTAACTACAGCAAAACTGCTGAGAATGGGGAATATGAACTTTTTTGCTGCAGCATTTGCTGCTCTTGGGGTTGTAAACTGATGCAGTCATTTTGGGAAGCAATCTAGTGGGTAGTAAAATTATGTGTGCATATATATTAAAACCTGTTCATTTAACTTCTGTGTCTGTACCCCAGACACTCACATACAGATAACACAAACAGACATGACCACAACTGAACTAAACAAATTATTTCTGGGAGGGAAGCATAGAGCTAACACTTTGTGCTTCCATAGAACTGTCCTTATCTTTCTTACTAGCTTCCTTCCTTCCTTCCCCTCTGCACTAACCTTATCTCCCTTCCTTCTCCTCTTTCCTTCTGATTCTCCTCCCCTTTACTCCACCTGATAAATCCTATTCCGTCAGCATGAACATCACATCCCCAGAAATGCCTCTTCTGACCTTCTAGACTAGATCAGTTTTCTGCTCTGTTTTCCTAAGTCTATTTTTTTTCCTATCTTATTTACATATTTCTGTGTTACTTGCTTAATTTCTCCATAAACTTTTTTTTTTTTTTTTTAAGGATGCCTTACAGCATATGGAAGTTTCCAGGCTAGGGGGTTGAACTGGAGCTGCAGTTGCTGGCCTATACCACAGTCACAGCAACACCAGATCCAAGCCACATCTGTGACCTACACCACAGCTTGCAGCAATGCCAGATCCTTAACCCACTAAGTGAGGCCAGGGATTGAACCTGCCTCATAGATCCTAGTCAGGTTCTAAACCCCCTGAGCCACAATGGGAACTCCCTTAGACCATAAGCTCCTTAAGTTTGTTCAGTTCACTGTTGCATTCTTGTTAGGTTCACTGCTGCTAGAAGATTGCTAAGATGATAAATATCTACTGAATAAAATAATGGATGAATGAATAGAAATTAAGCTGAGGCCATCACTACTCCTAATACATCAATTCCCCTACCCTGTGTCCCAGCCCCACAAAACATGGGTAATTTTTGTTTTGTTTTTTTTCAGAGAAAAGAAATGAGAGCCGAACTTTGGAGAACAGAGAATATGGTGGGCAATGGAAATCTTTTGCTAAAATGAGAACTATAGAAGGTTGAACTATAGAAGGCAAACAGATTAAAGAAAGGAATCCTCTTTGGTCTTTAACACTCACTTTACATGTGCTACTTTTTTTGGTTCTAACAATCTGGAATAAGAAATAAGATGGTACTCAAAGCACAGATAGATAGTTTGGACTCTCCTTCGCTAGGGAAAAAGACAGGAATATGCCTATCAATAAATCAAGATAAGATCTATATGAGCATTTCTTACGAATGAGGGGAATCTAAGATCAGTCTATAAGGAGCTAAGAACCCAATACATCTGTTTAGAGTTGAAATGGTAATGACGAAATAGGTTTCAACCCAGGAGGCAATTACAAACTATTATTAAGTGTGGCTTCTTAGGAGTTCCTGTCGTGGCTCAGCGGTAATGAACCCGACCAGTATCTATGAAGATGTGGGTTCAATCCCTGGCCTCACTTAGTGAGTGAGCTGTGGTGTGGGCTGGCATCTATAGCTCCAATCTGACCCCTAGCTTGGGAACTTTCATACGCCACAAGTGCAGTCCTTAAAAAAAAAAAAAAGAGTAGCTTCTTAGAGAACAATGTTGACAAGAATTCTGACACCACATCTCAGCCCAAGAGCCAAGAGTGTTACGATCATTTAGTGATGTCAGTTAGGCTTTGAACGGCTACTGGTAGAATGCAAGCTAGGTATCTGCATTCTTTTCAAAGATCAGAAAGTGGATAGGAAGATGGTGTAGGGGAATGGGTTAGCATTTCCATTTGTTCCCATTACAGGATTAAAAAACACACTTCTTTGGAACAGGAGTTCAATATCTATTCACCACCCAGGTCAAACATGCTGTGTCCATCATTTCTGATTAACAATTTGGAAACTGCTCTGAAAATCGTAAATACAGAAATGCTAAGTGGTTTCTACCAAGATAATTTATGAGAGTCCATGACAGGGCTAGAAAAATGTTTATTCCAGTGCCTTATCTTAATCAATATAGTCTCATTTTAAATTCACAACCTGTGATATAAAAATACCTGAACATGTTTAATGAGATCAATTAAATATTTAGTTTGACATTGTCAACAGGAAATGGAACATTTGCATGGAAATAAGCACTACTACCTATACTATTCTAAGCAATACACTGTTCTGCAGTTCAATTATCTGGTCACACTTGTGCCAGAGTAAATATCTCTGGAGATAATGTCAAGCCTAGCTACCCTTAGGGGAAGATAAAGAGGGAGTATGCCAAATTTGCATTATTTATTTTTTTCTTATTGTGAAAGCCAAGCTCAGAGTTCCTTATCAGTGTTTGTTGAAATATACATTAAAGGGTTTTCTGAGATCTATCTACTTTCACCATCAGTTGTCAGTGTGACATTAAGTATGTAATGAATGTCTATAGATTCTCTGTGTCAACCGTGAAAGCATACACATACTGTTTATAAACACATTTTCCCGCATCTGCTGCTGTTGTCTTACCTCTGCTTTAAAATACATGAGTTGATTAGAGCTGTGTGGGTGGAGTAATATCTGCAGTGGCAAGCCACTTCCAAGCTGTCATATGTCACCCCTGTCTCTGGAGGATCTAACTCACTAATTACTTCTCCAGAAATATACAAGAGGGCACTTGCTTGCTACCTTTCACCATTACTTAACCACCAACAAGAGCTTTAAAATGGTTGTAAAGGTAGGAGGAGAAAATGAGTGAGAGACACTTGTAAAACTTAGAAACCAACCCCATTGGTAAGAGCCCAAATAGCAGTTCAGATATGTGCAGTAAATGTTGCAAGGAGCACTTTGAAAAAACAGGATCTTCAGAAAGAAGAAACCATCCCTTAAAAACATACAGCAGTTGAATTCATTAAAAAAAATGCACATCCTCAGATTTCCCATTGTGGCTTAGCAGTAATGAAATCAACTAGTATCCCTGAGGACGTGGGTTCGATTCCTGGCCTCACTCAGTGGGTTAAGGATCTGGCATTGCTGTGAGCTGTGATGTAGGTCACAGACATGGCTCAGATCCCAAGTTGCTATGGCTGTGGTGTATGCCTATGGCTGAAGCTCCAATTTGACCCCTAGTTTGGGAACTTCCATATGCTACAGGTGCGGCCCTAAAAAGGATACATACACACACACACACACACATCCTAGGTTTCTTAACACTCATTTGTAAACTTGAAATTGAGCAGGCCCTGTGGGGTGCCTGGGCACAAAAGCCTTTTGGTGTCCCTTATTTCCTTTTTTTTTTTAAGGAAATTGGCCTCATTCATTCTCCATGGCCTTCACTGAGTTCTAAGGGGCAGGTTCAGATTGCTGATCAGGAAGCGAGGGGATACAAAAACAGGGCAGGAACAGTCCAGCAACAACAGTACAGCCTAGTGGCAGAGTCCTGGTTCCCCCTTCAAGGGACACACATAATGATGTAGGCATCCTATACACCCAAGAGAAAAGTTTTATTTCTTATGCTTCTTGTAGAAATGAATACATTAAAATTGAACATTTTGGAGCCCTTCCCTGTCCTTCTCCATCACTGGACTGCACCCCAAATACAATCATCTGTAAACTAAAGATTAGGCACCCTGAGAACAACTGTCCAGGGGTTAAAGATTATAAGCATATGATGTTTTTCAGGAACTTTCCTAGTTTCTAATCTCTGATCAATATGCCCCTTTTGAAAGCATGGTCATTCTAGGGAAAGTCAAGATCCTGTGACCCAGAAGACCACCACCAGGATCACGCTGAGATCTCCTGATGCCAGGTTCCATGACTACTAGTCCCCAAAACAGAAGACTGTATGTCTGCCCCAACTCTTGATCCTTATCTGGAACCTTGTTTTTCCCCTTTTAGACTACAGAACTCCCTGTAATTCTTCCCCAGCAGAGGATACAGTCTTTAAGGCATTAGCCAGCTGTGGCCCCCTTTGCCTGGCAAAGCAATAAAAGCTATTTTTTTTTTTTCTCCTTCACCTAAAACTCTGTCCCTACGTTTCTGTTTAGCACACGGTGGACAGAGGTCAAGTTTCAGCAACAAACTTTGTGGCAAACACTGTGCTTTAAAATGATTCTTTGATTACTTTATACTAAGATCCTAAAATTCTTTCAATACAATATGATAAGTGGTATTTCCTGCTTTGAGATGGAATGGGGAATAAAATTGAGGATATTCATTCTTGGTTTTCAAAGCCCAAAGATCTGCCAGATGATGAAACCACTAGGGTCAAGCCATTCAACAGCCCACCTATGGTTTTTATCCATCTGTAGTGTTTCCAGCATCTTTCTCCCCACCACTAGGCAAAGCTCCCTGCAGAGTCTAGAGTCAGTCCCTAACCAACTGGTTCAAATGTGACTTTTCTCAACTTTTCTGATGTGTGTGGAAAGGTGTCGTGGGTGACGGTAATGGTACCATTGTTTTATTGGGAGAGAAATGGGAGGAATTTAGATTCATGCCATACTGAGGACGCAGGATATTAAAAATAGAAAAGAGAACTTCCTTTTTCATGCTTAAGAAATGTGCTCTTGAAAAAAAATCAGACTTCATTATAGGTTAGAAAAACAAGGCACACAGATGAAAAGCTTTTTCTTTTGTTTTTTGTTTTTGTCTTTTTGCCTTATCTAGGCCCACACCCACAGCATATGGAGGTCCCCAGGTTAGGGGTGTAACAGGAGCTGCAGCTGCCAGCCTTCACCACAGCCACAGCAACGCGGGATCCGAGCTGCGTCTGCAACCTACACCACAGCTCACGGCAACGCCGGATCCTTAACGCACTGAGCAAGGCCAGGGATTGAACCCGCAACCTCATGGTTCCAAGTCGGATTCGTTAACCACTGTGCCACGATAGGAACTCCTGAAAAGTTATTTTTTAAGTCTAAACACATTAAAAAATAATTTCTAGGACTCAGATTTAGTTTTATAGTCATGTGACAGTGCATTTCCCTCTAGTTTTCATATGTGAGAACTGACTCATACCTGGCTTATATAGATGCTTGCATAAGCACAATTTCATGTATTTTCAAAAAGCATAATAATATATCCATCTACTCTTTCTGAAGATGAAGGAACTAGCCAGGATTTTTTGCCATTAGTTCTGGGCCTTTATATATATGATCACCAGCTCCTTCAGAGAAAGGATCCTTAGAGAAACTGCTTTAAGATCTTTAAGATCTGATACGTGAGCATCAACACTGGATTCCCCTTTGGCATTTTAACTTTTCTATCATTCTCTTTAACCCAGTGTTCACCAACATCATACTCACTGACAAGTATCTGTTAGATTCCAAAAGACATGTAAGGCTGAACAATCTAGTAGCTTAAAATTATCCTAAAGCATATCTTACAGAGAATATGGAGGAGCCTGATGAATTTTCCAGTCTGAGGTAATTAATTTTTAGATTCATGATTAACAAAGAGCCACCTAAATTTCAAGAGACAACAGACTGGCAAATACATGGTCGTTATTCCTTATCATGTTAATTGGTTGTCCTCCAAAGGTTTAGTTTTTCTTCCAAACTAACTCTCATTAGATAAACAAGATCTTGGGCGGGGGGGGCGGAAGAGGACAAAAAAACAAAAAATGGCTGTGAAAATAAAAATAAAAGGGGTCTTTTTAGATACTTATGAAACTGAAGGTAAAGTTTATATAATGATAATTTCAAAAGTCTGGATAAGCAATACCATAATGAATCTTCATTTTTATCATACTTTACAGTTTTAGGAAAGAATTTTCACATAAAATCAATTCTTTGTGACTAAGTGAAACCAAACAGAATTCTGTGGGGCTCCCAGGTACAAATCCTTTCTGTGTCTCCCATTTCTTGTTCATAGGAAATAGTCTTCAGACAGCCTCCTTGACCTTCCCTGAGTTCCAAAGGACAGATTCAAACTGCCACTTCTCAGGCTAAGGAAGGAGGAGAAGAAACAAGAGTGCAGCCTTGGGGCAGGGGCCTGGTTCCTCCTTAATGGATATAAGTAACAATAGCTTTGAGCTCTTTTGCTGAACTAAGGTGCCTCCCCAGGAGGAGGATGGCAGCAACTTCAGGCTGAGCACAAGATTTCTGGAGCACTGCCTTGTACCTCACCACCAACCAATCAGAAGAAAGCCACAGACCCTGGCAGTCCTCATCACAAGTTTTGCCTTTAAAAACTTTTCCCCAGGAGTTCCCATCATGGCTCAGTGGTAACGAACCCAACTAATACTAACTAGTATCCATGAGGACGCACGTTTGATCCCTGGCCTCGCTCAATGGGTTAAGGATCTGGCATTGCATTGCTGTGATGTAGGCTGCAAACACATCTGGATCCCATGTTGTTGTGGCTGTGGTGTAGGCTGGAGGCTGCAGTTGCCATTTGACCCTTAGCCTGGGAACTTCCATATGCCACAGGTGCAGCCAAAAAAAGAAAAAACAAACCAAAAACAAATAAACAAAAAACCACCACCATCACAACAAAAACTTTCCCTCAAAAATTGTAAGAGAGTTCAGGGGTTTTGAGCATGAATCATTCATTCTCTTTCCTTGGCTCTGCCATAAGTCCTTCTCTGTTCCAAAATGTGACATTTCAGTTTATTTGGCCTCAGTGTGTGTTAGGAACACGAAGTTTGCGCAGTAACATAAGCAGAGTATTGGTATCTCTACACAGATTGATTTTATATACAAATTTAGATAAATTGATTGTATTCATAATTGAACCTAGGAATTCTATGTCTGATATAACATCTGAGAATGTTTATATTTTTCTATCTCACATAAATTTAAATAGTAATGCTATTGGTACAAATTCATTTCTTAATGATATAAAATCTAAATAGCTTTGATACGGATAGAGTAGGGTAGTTACACAGGTAGTTGTAGAAATCCCAGCAGGGGACTGATAGAGGAGTAGGACTAGGAGAACAGAGAAAGACCTCCTCACCCCCTGAATGTGGCTGTTCACCCAGGAGACCTGCTATAGACATGGGTACAGCCCTAGCACAAGACCTATACCCTTTCCCAGAATGTGGATGCTCAAATTGGGGAACAAGAAACAATGGCCTCCAGAAAGCAACTACCCGCATAGATTAACCACCTATAAGGAGTAACTGCCCTCTGACATGGGGACTTGACCCTTGACCCCGCTCCCTTGACCTTCCCCTCCTCCTTCTTCATTGTTCCTGCCGCAAATTCTGACATGAGCTCCAGCCACAGATTCCTGCCATAGATCCCCAGAGATGCTAGCATCTTGAGCTCAGTCCATCCCCGCTTGATGCCTTAATAAATCTCTCTTGCTTTATCGATTTAGCATGTTCTTCCCAATCCTAATCCAGACCCCAATCCCTCTTTCTCCCCTCCTCTTATACGGTCTTGGACCCAACCTCCTGCCTCCAAAGACACCTCCCAGTTGGCTCCTTTACTCCCTTTATGAGAAGCTGCAGGAACTGAAGGGATTGTCAGGGTCCACGTCCCTTTTTCTATGACTAACCTCTCTCAAATTGAAAAAAGATTAGGTTCCTTCTCTTCTGACTCCCCACTTACATTAAGGAATTTGAATGTCTCAATCAGTCTTACAACCTTAGCTGGCACAACATCTGTATCATCTTATCCTTTCCCCCACCCCACGGAAAAGGAAAGGGTCTGGTTAGCTGCTCAGGCCCACTCTGATGACATCCACCAGCAAGGTAACCACCAGCCAGTTGGTGCAGCAGCAGTCCCCAGACAGGATTCAAACTGGGACTATCAGGTAGATTCCCCCAGGCATAAACACAGGAGTCACATGATAAGTTGCCTCATAGCAGGACTCCGGAAAAGTGGCATGCAGAGCTAGTAACTATGAAAAACTAAAAGGAATTAGCCAAGGCACAGATGAAAACTCTGCCCTCAGAGTTCCCATTGTAGTGCAGCAGAAACAAACCTGACTAGTATCCATGAGGATGCAGGTTCGATCCCTGGCCTCCACTCACTGGGTCAGGGATCTGGCCTTGCTGTGAACTGTAGTGAAGGTTGCAGACATGGTGTGGCTGTGGTGTAGGCCGGTAGCTGCAGCTCTGATTTGACTGCTAGCCTGGGAACCTCCATATGCCACAGTCATGGCCCTAAAAATCAAAAAAAAAAAAAAAAAAAGAAAGAAAGAAAACCCTGCCCTTTTTCTTGCTAGCTTAATAGAGGCTCTCCAAAAATATGCAAATTTAGACCCTTCCTCAGTAAAAGGAAGTCCGTTTTTTCTTTTTCTTTTTCTTTTTTGGTCTTTTTGTCTTTATAGGGCCACACCCATGGCATATGGAGATTCCCAGGCTAGGCGTCCAATCAGAGCTGTAGCTGCTGGCCTACACCACAACAACAGCAACTCAGAATCCGAGCCACATCTGCGACCTACACCACAGCTCATGGCAACACCAGATCCCCAACCCACTGAGCAAGGCCAGGGATCAAACCCACGTCCTCATGGATACTAATGGGGTCCATTTCTGCTGAGTCATGACAGGAACTCCAGAAGGAAGTCTTTTCTTAAACACTTAGTTCCTCTCTCAATCTGCACCTGACATAAGGTGCAAACTACAAAAATTGGAGGACAGCCCTCATACCCCACAACAGGGTCTCACCCCTAAACCATATTAAAAAAGTCTAGAATAATGGGATCCCAGGAGGATGGAGACCGATCCCACCCTTGCCCCCCAAATGTGGCTGTTCACTTTGAAGACCTGATGCAGACATGGGTATGGTCTGGTACAATATCTACACCCTTTCCTGGAATGTGGATGCTCAAGTTGAGCATCCAACTCACAGTCAGGGCTCCTGCCATCTTGAGCTCAGCCCGTCCCCCTCTGATGCCTTAATAAATCTCTCTTGCTTTACGAACGTGGCCTTGTGCACTCCTCCCTCAGCAAACCTAACAGAGAGGGACAGCTAGGAAAAACTTTGGTAGACTACTGTAAGTTAATGATCGATCGAGAAAGCCATCAGAACATCGTGGAACAAAGCAGACCTGCTTATCTATAAAATCATAAATAAAAACACAATATATGTTTCAGGTCATTAAGTGAAAGATAAAATGAGGCCTGCATTCAAGTTCAGCAAGATAATGATCCTTAGGACCAAGGACAGGAATTTAAGGGAAGGATGACATTCCAAAGTAGGAGACCCTCATTATATGGAAACCTGAGGTGACTCAACATATTTTAGCATATGTTACCACCCTTCTGCTGATTTGAATAAGCACCATGACAGTCCTCCTTTGACCTCATCAAAACCCTCTTACCCAATTCGAAGGAGGAGCTAGTGATGTAAGCCTGATGTCTACTCACAGAATGAGGAAGAAGGCAGTCTTTTCCCCTTCCCACTTTCCTTGGATTATTAAAATATACCCAGCTAATCCTTAGGGCAGAGCCTTCTCACCTGCCCACTTATATCCCTCCCAAATGTCCTATCTTCATAAATCTGTTTTTTTGCCTATCACTTTGTCTCTCACTGAATTCCTTCTGTGCTGAGACACAAAGAACCTGAGCCTTAGTAAGTACACACACCAAGTGAGTGATCCTAATTAAAAAAAAAAAAAAAAAAATTTGTGGGGGAGTTTCCATTTTGGCTCAGTGGCAACCAACTAGTATCCATGAGGATGCGATTCAATCCCTGGCCTTGCTGAGTGGGTTAAGGATCTGGCGTTGCTATAACTGTGGTGTAGGTCAGCAGCTATAGCTCCGATTCAACCCCTAGCCTGGGAATTTCCATATGCCGAGGGTGTCAGTTCAGCCCTAAAAAGCCAAAAAACAAAAAAAATAATTAATGATTTTTTATTTAAAATGTGGGTTCAAGCCCCAATTTGGGTTCTGGCTGTGTTCAAGTCAGAGGTATTTTGGTTTCAGTTTCACTGTTGAAATTATAATCAACTGTGCAAGATTATCACTATCTATATCTCAGCCTAACTTTGACAGGAGTGATTATACTTAGTATTATCTTGATGGCAAAGTTTCGGTGAGAGAAAAAAACCCAAACTTTCTTTGAAAACACGTTAACCTGAATTTATAGGGGAAGGAAATCTTAATTTTCTAAGCACTAGGCGTTAAGAGCACTTTGAAGAGTTTTAGGTGGTTTTCATAAAGCAAACTTCCTGTCCTACGTTTTCCCTGCTGAAACTGACAGAGAAGCCACAAATGGAAAGAAGGTACTCCATTAGTCCACTGTAATTTCCCTTGTAGAAATTAATACGAGGTGGACACGGAAATAGCTCTCGGTTTGCCTTCCTGTGGGGCCCATGTGAATCTGTGCAGACACAGCCATAAGTAATTGGGTGACAAGTTTAAAGACAGAGGCAGACTAAGGAAATCAGCTTTAAATAGTGATTTCCCACAAAAGAAAGTCACTTTTGTCTCTCTCTTTGTTCAGTTCCAGGTTTGGCTTTGTTTTGTTTCCTTTTTTCTTTTAAACAACCACAACCCAGGAGCCCTGCCTAAGGGTATATACTGTAAACCAAACGGATTGCTGAGAGTTCAGCCCCTCGCTTCCAAGGCTTTCTCATCCAGGATTCGAATACGTCTGTGATTCGCTAACAAGACCAGAACGAGATAGGCTGCTTCTGGTATCTCTGCTTTGTGGGGAGAAAAGAAAAAAAGAAAACCTGAAAGCTGTAATTTAGTAGCAATCCATTTGATGACACCCCCCCCCACCAAGCTGCATTATCATCTTGGAGTTCAAAGTGCACTGTATCAGAAAAAGGGTAAAAAAAAGCAAGAGACAAAAGTTCAGAAAGCGGGTTATCACACTGTGTTGAGAGGAAGCTCCTGACTCAAGTGGTCAGATAACACCCTCATGCCACTGTTTGGAACAATAGTCCACCAGGATGAGACTCATATCTCTGCCTCCATCTGCTTTCCTGTCTCTGCAAAATTAATAAAGGAAAGGATATCTATTTACTGATAGACGGTTCCCTAGTAACATTCTTATAATTTCTACATCCTGCTTAATCGTGTTATGTCTGACATTCTGTTCATTCTCTTTAACTTGTTTTTCCTATATTTGATGAATATTCACCCCACAGAAAATGAAAATTAGATCTCTTCCGCATAAGCCAAAGAAAAGTAACTCTCTATGGACCTAGGATTTGTGCTGTTTGATTTCTGCCTCAAGCATCTACAATAAAATATTGAAAATGCCTAGTAGAGGTTTCAGCTCATAGGAAGACTTGAAGCACAACTTTCATCCTGGCACAAGGGCCATTTCCTAGGGAAAGAATGGAATTGTGAAATAGGACTTTTTTTTTGTTTGTTTTTCTCACAGAGGCTATATTCAGTGAGTAATGGGCAAACCTCTTTGTTCAATTATTTATGCTCTATCTAACAAATCTGTACACAGTTATTTGGGGAGAGAAATATGTCATGTTTTTAGATGCCCTTGGGTAGGAGCTACACATCTCTATGATGCATTTTATAGGATACCAACAATTTTTAGGAACATCGTAGGTCAGTTTTTCATGCAATGCAAGAAGCCTTTCTACAACATCATTGCCAAATAGTTGCCTAGTGTCTACTATTTAGATGTTAACCAATACTTACTGAATGCTAAGTTTTAAGCAATAAGATAAGCACATGTAAAGATTTTTTTATAAAAGCAAATACATTATTATCCTTGCCCTCAAGATTCTCACAATCTACAAGAAAAAATATATATGTAACCCAATTATAAGAACCATGCTAAGAAAGATGTGAAAGGTAATACTTAATTCTGAGTGGTTGAGAAATAAAACACAGAAAATTTAATAATAAGATTAGATCTTAAGTTAGTCACCAGGTGGGGAAAGAATGAAAGGGCATTCTGAGCAAACAAACACCTCATCTGGAAATGTGACAACTCTGGGAGTAGATATATTTATTCTTTTTAAGACTACACTAATGTGGTAGCCACTACAGATCTTCCTTGACTTACAGTAGGATTAGGTCCCAAATAACCCACTGTAAATTGAAAATAACATGTCAAAAATGCATTTAGTACACTTAACCTACCGAGTCTCACAGCTTAGTCTAACCTACCTTAAACAGAGTCAGAACTTAACATTAGCCTATAGTTGGGCAAAATCTAACCCAACCCCTATTTTATAATAAAGTATTGATTATCACATGTAATTTATTGAAAATTGTATTGAATGTGTAAAACAGAATGGTTGTCTAGGTACAGATGGTTCTAAGTTTATCTGTTGTCTCCCCTCCTGATCGCATGGCTGACTGGGCCCTGTGGCTTGCTGCCACTGCCCAGAATCATGAGAGAGTATCGTACTGCATACAGCTAGCTTGGGAAAAGATCAAATTCAAAATCTGAAGTATGGTTTCTATTGAACGCATATTGCTTTCACACCATCCTAAAGTTGAAAAATTAAGTTGAACCGTGATAAAGTAAGAACCATTCATGGTAGTAAACAGCTATTGAATGCCACATTAGTTCAAATCTAAATATGCTTTAAGTGTAAAATAGACACTAGATTATTAAAGTATTTTTAAAGACTATACATTGTATTAGCAATACATTGCTGTATCACAATTTAGTGAAAAAATTTAGTAGATATAAACACTAACACTATCTCACAGTTTCTGTGGATCAGGAATTTGAAAGTAATTATTGGAGCTCCCATCGTAGCTCAGTGGTTAATGAACCTGACCAGTATCCAAGAGGACATGGGTTTGATCCCTGGACTTGTTCAGGGGGTTAAGGATCCAGCGTTGCCGTGAACTGTGGTGTAGATCACAGTTGTGGCTCGGCTCCCATGTTGCCGTGACTGTTGTGTAGGCCAGCAGCTGTAGCTCTGATGTGATTAGACGCAAGCCTGAAAACTTCCACACCACGGGTGTGGCCCTAAAAAGACAAAAGCCAAAAAAAAAAAAAAAGGGAAAGGAAGTAATTCTTGCTCAGCAACTCTGTAGAGATTACAGTAAAAAACGTTAGTCAGGGATGCAGACATCTGAAGGCTTGAGCAAGGCTGGAGGATCCACTTCCCAAAGATCACTCACACTGCTGTTGGCAGTAGACCTGTTTCTCACCAGCTGTTGGTCAGAGAACTCAGTTCCTTGCAACATCAGCCATCACCATAGATAAGTCTTCATTATATGGCAGTTGCCTTCTCAAAGAGTGTGTGATCAAAGAGACAGAAAGCAAGAAGGAAGATTTAATGCTTCTTATGACAGTCTCCCAGTGTCAAACACCATCACCTCTACTTTATTCTATCCATCAGAAACTATTAAAAGTCCAGTCCACACTCAAGAAAAGAGGAACTTTGAAGAAAAAAGATAGGTTAAACAGTCCACCCTTCAGCTGCAATTATTTATATTCTTCTTACATAGAAAATATATGCACTCTTTCCCAAGACTCCCCAAAGTCTCAACCTATCTCAGTATCAGCTTGAAGTCCAGAATCTTGTGATCTAGATCAGGTGTAGGTACAAACGTAGCTTAGTAAGTACAGCTCCTCAGTATGGTTCTTCTTCTTCTTCTTTTTTTAAAGACACAGTGCAGATAGCTTATTCATTTATTTATTTATTTTTGCATTTCAAGGCCACACACTCCGGCATATGGAAGTTCTCAGACTAGGGATCAAGGCAACGCCAGATCCCTGACCCACTGCTTGAGGCCAGGGATCAAACCCACATCCCAATGGATACTAGTCAGATTCATTTCTGCTGTACCACAACAGGAACTCCAATTACAGTTTTTCTTTATTAGACAAGTTATATGTCACCCATACGTACAAACTGGTGGGACAGGCATAATGTAAGCATTACAGACATTTCTGTTTAAAAGGGGGAAGATAAGAAGCATAAAGTCATTACTTTACAACATTCCTGATATTGAGCCAGACAAAGGTTGAGTGTTCCCTGAATCAGTCCCATTTCTTCCTAGGAATAATCCACCATGGTTTTCAGCTTCCTGGACCCTTGTTTCTTCCCTCTGATTCATCTTTTTTTTTTTTTTCCCAAGAAAGTAGCCTATATTTGTAGCTGTGTAGTTTTTTCCGCCTCATTCCTGTCTGTAGAATTCTGGGGGGTTGAAAAGTCACTTTTCATTTTGTGTTCTTTCTCTACCTTTTGGTCTAAGCTGGCAGTGTTTCTGTGAATATAACTGCCATTAAAATTTTGTGGATATCCTATGATTCTTTTTAGGGTTCATTCCATTAGAAAAAAAAGCCACAAACATAATTCTTTTCAAAATAAGTCCTTTTCTAGCTTGAGTTCTCCTGCGATAGTTGAGGGACAAGACCCTTAAGTGTTTAGAAGCCCTACCGTTTTGAGAGGTTCTGTGAGGCACACCCCTAGCTTTTAGAAGGACTTTTGTCTGATGAACTGTACTGATCGTGAGATAAGATCTATGATTTTTCTGAGGCCTTAACATAGGATTTTATAGTTCCACCCACAACTTCAACTTTGAACCAGGCTTTCTTGATAGTACCCTGGATTTGATCTTTACTCATAAGGCGTTTCTTAATCTTAACATCATTCACTATATGAATAGGCTAGGAATTTTCTAAAATATCAGGTTCTTCCTTTTTTTTCTTTTTTTTTTCCTTTTTAGGGCTGCACCTGCAGCATATGGAAGTTCCCAGGCCAGGGATCAAATCAGAGCTGTAGCTACCAGCCTACACCACAGCTCACAGAAACACCAGATCCTTAACTCACTAAGCAAGGTCAGTGATTGAATCCCCATCCACATGGATACTAGTTGGGTTTGTTACCTCTGAGTCACAATGGGAACTATGTAAAAGCATCAAGTTCTGCCTTCCTGTTTATCTTTTATCTTTTTTCTTTTTTTTATATATATTATTTCTCTCCCTATTCACTTCATTATAAACATAAAGAAAAATGCAGCTGGCATCTTTACCACTTTGCTTGCAAATCTCCTTAGCTAGATCACCCAGTTCACTGGATGGATTTCCTGCTTTCCATGTTATCGTGGGCAACAATGTTGCTGAACTTTCTGACATTACATAAGACTGTCCTCCATTTCCTTTAAGTCCTCACTCACAGCTCCTCAAAGGGTATTATGTTTCTAAAAACAGATTTTATAGGACTGTCCATGCATTAATGAACACTCTCCTTAAAGATCTTTCAGCTTCTACCTGGTTCCAAGACCACTCCTACATTTCGGGGTTTTACTACAAGAGCACCTCACTGGCAAGTACCAAGTCTGTATAAGCTTAAAATCGTCACATAATAAATTACTTCAAATTTTTGGATCTTAAAACAACAAACATTTATTATCTCATGGGTCTCTGAGGTCCAAGAATATGGAAGTGGTTTTGCTGTTTGTTTTGACTCAGGATCTCTCATGAGTTTGCCATAAAGATGTCAGCTTGGGTGGTTGTCATCTGAACTTTGCCTATGGCTAAATGACCTGCTCCAAGGTGGACTACTTCTGTGGCAACTGGCAAGAGGCCTCTGTTTCTCTCTTGTTGGTAGAAAGCCCCAGTTCATCTCTACATGTGTCTCTTCACAAGACTACCTGAATGTCTTCTCCACCTGGCAGCTGGCATCCCCCAGAATCCAAAAGGCCTTCTATAACCTAGCCTGAAAAGTAACATACCATCTGCCATAGTCTACTGGTCACACCAATCAACCCTGATGCACTGCAAAAGGGGATTATACAAGGGTAATCAAGAGCCATTGATCTTGGCAGAGACCACTGAGGGTCATCTTGGAAGCTCGCTACCACATTAAGTGTTTAATCATTAATTTTTATATTGACTACATGACTTGGATTATATGTATAATTTATGTAATTAATATAAATATAACTTTTAAATATAAAATATTCTTTAAATATAAATATAAATGTAAACATATGAATGCAATAAGCCACATGCATATCAATAAGTATAAATTACATAAATTTAATTGATCATTAAATATTTTCATCTGCTTATTTTTGCTTTCATTTTGATGTGGCCATTAAGTTCAAAGTTATATACCTGATTCATGTTACATTGCTACTGGACAGCACTGTCCTGGAGAATATATAAAAGAAAAATAAGATTGGAAGAAAAAGGCAGAAGACAAATCATACAGCTTCCTGAACTCCTCTTAAGTGTTCAGATCTTCTTCTCTAAGCAATAAAGAGACCTTGAGGTTTTGAGCCGGGAAGTGACATTATCTGAGATATGTTTCAGGGTGATTACATCGAACAGCAGGGTGTTAGATGGATTAGGCCAGAGGAAACACTGAAGAGAGATCCAAAAGACAGTGAATCACACAAAGCATCAACCCAGAAGAAAAACCAGGATGACAGAGTAAAACATTTTTAAGTCACATACTTAAAAATTATAGGTTGAAAGCTTGAAAAGGCTGAGTCCACTAAAAGCAATAGTGATAGATGCTTAAAGAAAATTTTCATTTAGAAAGATCAGTGGGTGAAGAAAAGCTAGAGAAGAGAGAAGGAAGCAAGGACAAAAAGTAGGCAGAATCAGAAGAAATAATAGTAAATGGAGGTTTGCTGTCTTCTTTGGGGTTACCACTGTGGATTTCAGGTTTAGTTTTCGGTACTCTTAGAGCCCCAGAGGAACAGAGATGCATCCTAGAGCAATTGCTACAAAGGTTGATTTTTTTTTTTTTTTTCCATCCAGTAAACACTGCTTTTTAAAACAGACCACTTTGGGAGTTCCCATCGTGGCTCAGTGGTTAACGAATCCGACTAAGAACCATGAGGTTGCGGGTTAGATCCCTGGCCTTGCTCAGTGGGTTAAGGATCTGGCATTGCCGTGAGCTGTGGTGTAGGTTGCAGACGCGACTCGGATCCCACGTTGCTGTGGCTGTGGCGAAGGCTGGCAGCTACAGCTCCTGTTAGACCCCTAGCCTGGAACCTCCGTATGCCGCGGGTGCGGCTCTAGATAAAGGCAAAAAGACAAAAATAAATAAATAAATAAAAATAAATAAATAAAACAGACTGCTTTGCAATTCACAGGTTGCAATTCAAGAAACTGGCAAGCTCTGATTAAGATAGTATGTCTTTATCTTCTGTCAGCTCCTATCCTCTGTCAAACTTTTGGGAAGGAGGCAGTTGTGGATAAGCAGTTTTGGTGTCATCCACAGCTCTGGTCTAAATGTTTATGATGTGCTGCTATAGAAGAGGAAGTGAAAAGAACAGCTGGTTTTATTCAGTTGAAATTGAAAAGGCTTTTAATGAAAAGTTTAAATTACTCTTCCATCTTTAAAAAAATGCTTTGTCAGTAGCCCTACAAATGGTGAACTCAGTAGCATTTTGGATTATGTAAAATATAGTTCTTAAAAGTTTTAAGAAACGTATTTTCAAGTAACTTTCCCCCTTGTGCCAAGCCTGTTTTCTGATTTTTTTATATCAGCTTCATGCTATATTAAAGAAACCACCATTGTCTAAAGACATGTTTTTGTATTTTTGTTAAAAATATTAATCAAATTTATAGATCACAAACAAAATTTTAATACTGCAAGTAAAGAAACCCAAAAGAGTTGGAAGAAAAAAAGCAACTGGTAACACACATGGAAATTTCTAAATATTTTTCCATTTGCTACTACCTAAAATTTAAAGCAATAAATGCTATGATTAAAACTTAAGTTTATAAACCAGACCTAGAGAAAAAACGAAGCTTCTATTTTGATGTCATTTTCTTCCTTATCCTCTCTGGTAATTTGAAAAGTATACTTGCCAAGAGGATTTTTTTTATTATGCCTACTGGAAAGTGGAACAAAATCAACAGTTCTCATAAGACCCAAACAGTCTGATTCACTGCACTGTTAAGACTTGTTCCATCAATTGTATATGGTGATGACTGAATATTTATTTCTCCATGAATGTGAACAGATTTTTTTGATCAAGTAATTTTTAGAGCTTAATTATATCCTAGAAAACAAGGAAATCACAAAAGTGGTTGTCATTACAATCCCGAGAGTGACTGAGTGTAAAAAAAAAAAAAAAAAAATCAATGTTTTGTTCTGGATATTTAGCAAAGTAAAGTGAGCAATTATTTTATTTTTTTTATTTTTTAATTTTTTTTAGGGCTGCAACACCTGAGACATATGGAAGTTCCCAGGCTAGGGGTCAAATAGGAGCTACAGCTTCCGGCCTACACCACAGCCACAGCAGCACCAGATCCAAGCCAAGGCTGCAACCTACACCACAGCTCACAGTAACACCAGCTCCTTAAGCCACTGAGCAGGGCCGGGGATTGAGCCTGCATCTTCATGGATACTAGTTGGGTTTGTTACCGCTGAGCCACAATGGGAACTCCAAAGTGTGTAATTCTTAAAGGAAAATGGCAATATTCCTTCCTAACATTTAGCGTCTTGCACATTGTATTTGGTAAGTGGATAAATGAAAAAAATAAGTAAATAAAGGGGAGTATAAGAAAAGGAAACTCCAAGCAAAAGAAATAAGCATAAAATCTTTATCTAGCTTTCTTGACTGCTTCCTTTCATACGTTCAACCAATATTTAACAACTACTTTATCCTAGGCATGCTTATAGATGGTAGGGGATATAAAAATTATAAAACAATTACCTCTCATTGTGATTATATAATCCATCAGGAGAAGCAAACATTTATACAACCAACTACAATACAAAGGGACACATACTATAATAATAATTTATATCTGTATAGCATTTAATATGTTGCATATTATTTTCACATTTTATTTATTCCTAAAACAAACCCATTTACTAAGTAAGTTATTATCCCTGATACCATCAATCTATATAACAGGAAGCTGAGACATAGGGATGGATACTGCTCTATACCATATCCTTTATGGAGAACAGAAGACATATATTGGAGTCCAGTGAAATTTCTCTTAAAAAATATAATGGATCTTGTAAGAAAAATGAGTTTTTAAGTGAAAATGATCATTGGTTTTCACAAGAGAGCTAACATTAGAACAAATTCTTCATGGGCTAATAGAATTTAACTCAGGGAAAAAAGAACATTTCAGACAAAGTAAACACCATTAGCTGTGTAGAGCTACTGTCACAAATGGAAGGTTCTAGGTTCAGTAATTCTGGAGTTGTGGGCAATGATACTGGAAGGGAGAGTGCAGCCTGTACATGAGTGAATTCAGTCTGAGTAGTTTGGCCTTTGTCCCAAAAGGTTAAGGGGCCACTTAAGAGGTACTTTACCGCTTTAGTAAAAGAGTAAAACAGTAGGCTTTGTGTTTCAAGAAGACGACTTGGATGCTGTTTAGAGAATGGACTGGAGCAGGGAGAGCAGTTCAGTTAGTGACAGCACAGTGGACAAACGGGAGAGAAGAGAAACAACAACTAGAGCAGCTAAAATGGGGAGGAAAGGTGAGCAAAGAATCCAGAAACACCCCTGGATTGAGGAAAGACCCAGGTAAAGCCCTGAGGAGTGGTTCTCATTATCAATGGCCAAGAGATCCAGCACCCAGAATGTGCAAGAGGCAATGTACTGCTAGCACCTATATAAAACATTCAATGGGAGAAGCTCTATACCCACCCCTTGATGAGTCTGCCAGGCAGAAGATAAAAATCTAAAGACGAGAACAAATAATTCTCTTTCCCTTTTTTTTCTTTTTTTTTTCAGACGTTCCAAGGCTAGGGGTCACATTGGAGCTGCAGCTGCCACAGCACAGCAACACCAGATGCAAGCTGCATCTGCAACCTACACCACAGCTCATGGCAACGCCAGGTCCTTAACCCACTGAGCAAGGCCAGGGATAAAACCTGCGTCCCCATGGATACTAGCTGGGTTCATTACCTCTGAGCCACGACGGGAACTCTGAGGACAAACATTTCTTAACCTGTAAAGAAAATTCACAGCTGAATTCATTTCGCATAAGGGTATATTACAAGCTGTAATTATAACTACATCCCACAGGGATTTTTGCATTCTGAATAGGTATTTAGAGATGATTTCTTCAGGTTGAAGTGGCATATCTTGCTACCACTTGGCAGCTCTTCAGATGTATCAGAGCTGGGGAATGTATCATTGATTCCACTGTTCTGTGTTACATAGGCAGCCTCTGTGCTCTTCAGCTAACAAAACAGCAATGAAGGGCAAGGTCCCAGGCCAGTCGTCATTCCTCAGGGAAGGAGCTGACAGCTCGTGAGGTGATCAAACACTTGGTGGGAGTCATTTCTGCTAAGTAGCACTCTTACCCAAACGCACAGAAAATACTTAGGTTTTCCTTGATAATACTGAGCACTATTGTAGCACTTTCTAATCATTAATTAGTTAATCTGAAACCATCCCTATGAGATAGGTAAGGATAATTATCCTCATTTTACAGATGAGAAAACAAACACTAAGAGGTTAAATGACTTTGACAAGGTTATTTAGGAAGCTGGAGAGGCAGAGGTATAATGCAGATAACTTTCAGACCTGAAGAAATAAAATGCTCTTTTCTTCAGCACATAGCAAATGTAATTCTAGTATGTTTAAGCAATCCATATGACATAGTTTTCCTTTTGATATAGAGACTTGGGGCCTTAAACCTAGTCTACTGAATCACCAGTTAGTAATGGGTAGTGACTAACAGGGCAATATATATTTCTGTGGGCTGCCACCAGTAATAGACTGGCTGCAAGTACTGGAAGATAATGTAAGAAAACTGATGAAGAGGTCTCATAGAGTCACTTGTATACTGAGTTCAAGCAAAAGAAAATTATTAATTTTAATATCCCTATTTAAAGAGAAATAAGTCTCAAGAGTTAGAATTCTAATTAAAGCACGTATCAAAATATCAGGAACATATCAGGACTTATTTTAAACCACCTGATCTTAATAATACCATTAGTCTATAAATGGAAAGAAATTAACAAACATAATATAGAAATATTTACATCAATATCTGCCAAAAATGACCGAAGAATTGATGGGTTCCATATACATCAGTTTAATTGACTGGCTAGGTACCAAGTTCAAGGTTAAACATAATTACACATAACATATTTATACATAACAATTTAACATAATTTTAGTTTAGAGCAATTCTATTGTGGTTCAGTGGGTTATCAAAGCAACTAGTAACCATGAAGATATGGGTTGGATCTCTGGCCTTGCGCAGTGGGTTAAGGATCTGGCATTGCTGTGAGCTGTGATGTAGGTCATGGACGTGGCTTGGATACCTAGTTGCTGTGGATGTGGTGTATGCTGGCAGTTGCAGCTCCAGTTCAACCCCTAGCCTGGGAACTTCCATAAGCCACAGGTGCAATCCTGAAAAGCAAAAAAAAAAAAAAAAAAAAGGAAATAATTATAGTTTAAAAATTTTAAATAAACAATCACCAAAACTGAGGATTTTTTTCACAGCTATCTATATGCAAAATAGTGAACTATGAAAAAACTCAAAATGAAATAAAATGTTCTTCTCATCCATCCTGCACTTTCCAAAATTTCATTTGTTCACTGCACCCTGGAATTATTTCAGCAGCATTTTTTTCACTTACGGTGATTTTCATATGAACTGTACAATTATAATTCCTTATCAACATGAAGAGATATCCACAGGCTGCCCACTTGCATATTGGTTTCTTGGGGACTGTAACACAAGTCCAGTGTCTCCATATTCACATAGACATAAACAGTGTTATATTTGCCCACATATCATGAAGCTTGCAATTATTTGGCTAATGTAGCTAGTACTTGCAATATTAGATTTTCTGGTTAAGAACAGATTTCTCAATCTAAACTGTGTGCTTGTCCAAGAAACAACTAGTCTCCTGGGAAAGATGTCAGGAAGGTAAAACAAGAAAGAACTCACAGCAGATCTGTAAATAGCACATCAAAAACCAGTTGTTTATATCCTTCACTCAATTTGTCTAGCTTGTCCTTTGATTTTAAATTACACATTTTTCCATCAAAAGGGAAATTTTAAATGCAAATATATAAACGGTCGAGGTTTTACTATGCTTTTCAAGAAATAGACTTACTTGAGTCCAAAGCATTAAAGAGCAATTTAAAATTGTAGTAACATTTTCCTAGAATGGAGTAGGGAGCATTTATCTTAAATCCAGTTATAAGATTTCTTAAAAATCTCCTTGAACTGTTTCTCATTTTATTCAAGATTTCTCTTTCCTTGTTTGTAAATATCCCTTCTCATTCTCCTATCAAAACTCTTTTCCAACAACCCTCCTCCTCGCCTCTCCATTGCTCCTTCCTGGGCCACTTCATTCTCACTCTTTTCCTTGTACCCTTGGAGCACCCCCAGGCTTATTCACCCTTTTTATTTTTACACACTAATTCGACCTTTCTTGACTTTTCCCACATGAATTCTTATCCATCTCCTCAGCAAAACATTGGCTCTTTCTCTAAATCCTAAAGAGTGCAAGAGAAAGAGATCGTAAATATTTACCATTTGATATTTTCCTTGTCACAAATCAAAGGAATAAAGGAAAAAGAGTAGAGGACATGTGAAAGACCAATGGAAAACGGGAGAGATAAATGTTAACTCTAATACATGTAAAACTGGCAAAGGTGAACCAACTGATAAAGGTCCCAAGCCCAAACAAATTTAAAAGCAGCCTTACAAGTCTAGGGATTTGCCTCTGTGAAATCAAAAAGGGAAAGGAAAATGATCAGATATCATAGCAGCCAACCCGCCTCCCCCAGTTGGACATCACTTCCCCAGGAGGGGGTCTCCCTCCTGTATTAGCCTCTCAGAATCAGTGTTCACAATCAATCTCTATTGAGCAGGGACAATTTCAGTCTACTGAGTGAATCTTTGAAAACCTACTAAAGGAAATCTCTAAAGAGGGACTTACTGCAGCACAGCGACCCTGACAATGGCAAAGAAAGGTCACAGGCCTCCTACAGGATGGTAACCCACCACCAAAGCTTTGGGATAATTTTTCTTCCATTTCTTTTGCCAGCCACTGAGGGCATCAGATCAGTTTGGTAATGCTAGTGGAGAGAAAGATTAAAAAAAAAAACAGACAGACACTAGCAAATCAGATGTGATAAAGTAAAAAGGAGGAAATGCTCCTGTGGTTTTGCAAGAGGTGTATGTAGTGCTTGGAGCATACACAAGACCAGCAGAGGCTGCTGCTCGTGACCAATAATGAATCATGATCCCGAGCTTAGCTAATCCCAAGATTAGTGCCAGCAAGATGGCACATTACTGACTTCTGCTGCTGATAAGGACTGGAGTGATATGGAAGTCAGATGGCTCCACGTGAGCATTGCACTGGAGCACATGGAAAAGCAAATGAAGCAACCATTGGGAAAGTCACATCCTATTCTTCTAAATCAAAGAGAGAAGAGTGAGCTGACAGTAATGAAGTTATTGGCAGAAGTTTGTTAAGTATGTGGAAGCTCCTTGTCAGAAATCTCCAAGGAGGGGAGTTGGTTTTTGGACACTAGTCTGCCATTTCCCCAAACTGCTGACCTCCTGGGTAAAGCAAATTTTCCATTACTATCAGCATTTCTATCTCAGGTACTGGCTTTTGAGTGGTGAACAGCCAGACCTGAGTTGGGTACTATCTAGTGAGAAACCCCCCTTTCGGGATGTATGGCTTTAATAGCTAGGAAGCTGGATCTACTCGGGTCTTCTGTTCTTGGCACCCATTCCAGCAACATGGCCCCCTCACTCTAGAAGAACAGAAGTGACGGGCACTGAGCCTTTTCCTACATGTCTCAAGAGTGCTTATTTATGCAAAACTAATGGCATACGATTGCCTCTTAGAAATCTTCTTGATAGTGTTGAGGAGGAGCAAATATTTTTCTGCCCTTCTATGATGTTCTGATTGGTCCAATAATTAAATTGACATAAGACAGGTTAATAGGAGAAAATAAAATGAAACTTTAATAACATGTATGCATGAGAGAGACCCAGGAAAATGGAGTAACTCAACAAAATGACCCAAGCCCTCACCTTAAACACCATCTTCAGATAAGAGGATGTTGGGGGTGGGGTTTGAGACTTCAAAGGGGAGGAGGGCAATAAAAAAAAAAAAAAAGCAAATCTCCAGCAGGAGTAAAAAAGCCAAAACTGAACTCACTTTTGAGTGTGAGTACATATCACAAATGAATGAAAGGAAAGGTGTGGGTGGGAAAGGGAAGATAATATACACACAAACACACACACACAACTGAAAAACCTAAGAAACAGATAGGAATTCCTTGAAAAAAGGGACTATATTGAAAATGTTTTCATGAAATTTCCTAACACTAACATAATTCAGACTCCAGCAGAATCCTAAACGTAATTTAAAAATGCTGTTAAACTCCACAATTCACACAAAGAACAATGTACGAAAGGAGGGAGTAAGTAAATACATGTCAAAATAGGTCTGGAGGCTCTATAATTTAGTGAGCATCAGAGGCACTTGTAAAGTGGGTCTGTTAGCACAGAGTTGTAGGCTCCATTCCCCAAAGTTCTGATTTCACTAAGTCTGCAGTAGGGCCTTCCAAGTGGTACAGATGCTGCTGGTCTCTGGACCATAACTTGAGCAGCACTGATCTAAAATATGCAATCATATCATGGACATATAAGTTTCTAAATTCACATTTCATGATCAGTGGGTTACCAGGGACCTTAATTTCTGAGTACTTTGCTGGAAGTATAATCTCAACCTCTCCATCTCTGTGTACCTTAGATTTCCTTTATGTGGCATTAAGATAGCTATCCTTAATTTTCTAGTGCAGTTTGATATTTAGGTGCATTCTTAATGGTGGGTGAGGCCCCTAGTTATGCAATTAAAGTTCTACAACCTTTTGAAATCCCAATGCGGAGGGTACTTTCTCAAAAGTGTTCTTATTATTTTTAAAACCCCTATAATATCTAGCAGAAGCAATCCTGCCATCTATACCCAATTCACACTTGCCCCAGATAGTAATTACAGAAAACTTACGACTTTTCTGTTTGTACAGGCTGAAGTTTTTGAGGAAATAAGCAGCTTCCAAATGTCAAGCACTCTACAGAACCTCCCCTCCCACTAAAGAGGTTGCTGCGGCTGCATCTAAGGATGGGAAAGTTTCCGATATTAGAAAAGGGATTTACTCCGATGAGGCTTGAATTGACTCATGGGGCAAAGAGTCATTTGTTCACTTGGTCTTTTCTGCATGAAAGAGAGCATTTTGACCATATTTCTGCCAGAGTCTTTTTATTCTTCAGGCTGACCCTGTTTCTGGACACTTGGCTAAGAAAAAGCAAGTAGATAAAGACATTATTTATATTTTGCCTTTTTCTTTTTTTGCCTATTAAAGGTGATGGAAATCATTATCTCTAGAAAAATATCTTCTTTAACAAAGGTATCACACAGGTTTGAAGAAGATGTCATGCTAATATGATAATGATAATGCTAAAGTAACTAGTACTGACAATGAAAATACTAAATGAATTCATCTCTCCTTCCCTCTTTATTTGCCTTGTTTCTCCTTTCTTTGCCTTCTTTTTATTTTCCTTCCTCTTCTCTTTATTCTTCCCTTCTGTCTATCTTCCTCCTAATGAAGGGATATTACATGATTCAAGTTAAAACTCATCATCATCATCATAAATTGATTCAACATCATTAAGTACAATCATCTGGCATTATCATCATCATTATCTAAGGCGGCTGGAGATGCCAAAGCATGTTCCTCCCCTCCGCTCCTGCCTTCCCACAGCTTCCAAGATAAGAGGATATTTATTCTTGCCATCAACCTCCCTGTTTCTGAGTACAAAAGAAAAAGGTTGTTCTTTCTTTCCTTTTCCTTTTCTCCAATACTATATACTGCCAATGTAATTTCTGCTGTTTCTTCCCTTTATTTGTTTTACCAGCAATTATTTACAGCTCCTTAACTGAAAAAGAAATTGGCAAGGAAATTTGGCATTGGACAGCATTTTAGATTTCACTCAATGGTGTAAAGATGTGGAAATTACTCCCTGTGAAGTACCAATGGACTGGATTGTTCTATTAACTATTTAAGTGAGCATGCAAGATTATTTCTTCAAAGCTTCATCTACTGCAATTATGTCTAAGTATGCCTTCACTGAGAAGATCCGGGATGCGATGTTGGAGGGTCATTTCCAAGTTAAAATCATGCCTGTCTTTCTACAGTGAGATGAGATGTCAACGTAGTCACTACTCACTGAAGGAGAGGGAGTGTACACACAGTCATCACAGGGTTACAACTCAAGTCAAGAGATCTTCTCTTAGATAAATAGCTTAGTGTTGCTTCAAACATTTTATTTCCTAATTGGAAGCGCATACTTCTTTCCTGGATAAATGGAATGGACTAGGTAGGGCATCATCCTTAATTAATTGGTGTGCTAGCTACTTAAGAGGGCACACACCACTTGTGTTATTAAACAGTGTCATGTCAGACTTAATGGATGTCATTATTGGGGGGTCCTCAGGGATCAATCCTTGGACCACTGTTATTTATGATCTTTATAAATAAGCTGACAAGGCAGTGTTCCTAGTATAGTGTGCGTCTTTATGCTGATGATACAGTCCTGGGTGGGTGTGCTCAATCACTGAGTGAACGTTGAAGCAGCGGTGTTCAGGGATTCTTTAGACGGAAATTGAACTGTTTCAACAAAGCAAAGAAACGTTTAGGCATTTTGTGTAGGAATTCTTTAAAACTCTGTGCCTTCAAAGATAAAAGTTAAATACCCAGGTATTTCTGAGTTCAGAATGATCTCAGAGAAAGGTCTATATCATGCCAGAATTAAGTCATATCAAGTAAATCACACTTATCTAGATAACTCAATATATTTTATTCAGTTTAGAGAAAAATGTAGGGAAATTTATGCTCTGGGAACAATAGGTATTAAAGAGCCTGAGTGGTTTTAGCATAGATTCCCTCCTCCTAAGGGTGCTATCTGACCACCTCAGTCTGCATTAGACTTCCTACATGTTTTCATTTTCACCTGGCACATACTTTTCAGTCTTCCCACTAGATTTTCAGATTTTTTAGAGGGCAGGACCATGTCTTTATCTCTGTAGCCCCAGAGCCTAGCCCACCACAGGGTATATTTTAGACTCTAAGAAAATGGTTATGGAATGAGTGTATCAGCCTGTGTTTTGTGGGGAAAGGGGTGGTGGTGAGAGAGAAAGAGGGTGAGAGAGACTACAGATATTGTGACCGAAGCACTGCAGTGGGTAAAGAGGCTGGAACTCAAAAGTCTGAGAAGCTGTAACTACTGTGAATCAAACAGGAGCTTATAACAAAGTCTGAGAGACTGCTGTGTCTGGCCACCTTGATAGAGAGGTGTGAGCCCCTGGAATACACTGAGAAGCCACCACATCTGATAAAGACAATCTTCTGAGAATAATGGCCCCTCCTTTTTCTGCTTTCTCATTGTCAAACTTTACCTGGAGACCATTCACGGAAGGGGATGATGGGAAGAGTAAGCTAAGTTTTTTCCACATAAGACAAGAATAGACTTTCAGCACAGAGGGAGGAAAGAGGGGAGGAGTGATGCAAAGTTGGCAGGCAGCAATCTAGTATGATGTACAAATGAAGCACAAGCACACCAGCATTAAGGAACACATATTCACCAAAGACTGCCTTAGATAGAGAAAGATCTTCTTTTAGGACATCATTTAGATATAAGTTAAACCAACAGAAGAGAGAAAATATCTGCCAACTCCTCTTTATTAACTTTAAGGTTCGCCTATGGGGTAACAGAACAAACATGGGCAAAGGAATAAAAACAACTGTCTCTGCCAATAAATGTTTTTGTTCTGATAGAATAGGAAAATTAACACAGTCAACAGGACTTGGCTATTTTATTGAGAATAACTGAGGATCCAAGATCAAACACAATTTATATTTTATGATTTAATAACTAAGTACCACCACAGGATACTGCCAGTTCACTCTTTCTGGAGCATCACGGAAACTGCTGCCTTAAATCTACCAGAAACAGTCTGATCTGACCTAGCCTGGAAAACAGTGACTATACTACCATAGGTTTAGAGCTACCAACATGATCCTCCTTCAAGTCCCTCCACTTGTGTCACACTCTACCTTCACACAATAACAAACCACAAATAATTGTACTATAAGCACATGGTTCTTGATTGTTAAAGTTAGGCACAATATAAGTAACATTATTTTAATTATATTTCAGACAATGTGTCATTGTTCCTCTTTGGAATTAAAAATGGTGAGAAAGGACTTGGTGCTATGACTTCAGTAAGACAGAACGAAGAGGCAGAATGAAAAGGAAAGATCTCCTTTTTTTCTTTCAAGTTCAGATATCTTTCTTAAAACATTTGCCAAGGATGTGTATTGATTACAATGTTGCAGCAGAATGCTCAAAAAATTTCCACAGTAAGAAAAGGGTTTATACCTAAAGGAAGTAAACTTGTTTTTAAGTATAGATTCTGTTAATATGCCTATTGCTAGGGTTCATTCATTTGCTCAGTGAATATTTACCAAGAAGTATTTAATATGGGTATGTCATGATAGTAAGTCTTATGAGGGATACAACGATGAATCTAAAATAAGCTCCATTCATAATAAATTTACAATCTGGTAAGAAAAATAAGTCCAATACAATGTAAAATACAAGTATTAAAATATGTAAGCTCATAACAGTGTGAGTAGCAGAAGAGGGAAGTTTTCAGAGATGTGCCATTGAGTTTTACTTTGTAGAATGGGTATAATTTGAATCCTCTCCACCTGGGCTTCTTTTTTTCCCTTTACCAAATCAGTTTACCAAGGTCACTCATGATCTTCAAGTTGATCAGACTTTACTTGACATATCAGCAATTAGTAAACAGAGTTGACCACTGCTGACTTTTTCTTCACTTAACTTCCAAAACATTAAAGCCTTTTCTCCTGTCTCCCTGGTTGCCTCATCTTAGCTCACCTGAGATTATTCTTAACTGTACTTCAGTTATACTGGCCTGCTTGCTATTCTTTGGACATTCCAAACATAGTCATGCCTGAAAGGCTTTACTCTGGCTGTTCCTCTACCTAGATCATTCTTCTTTCAGAAAATCAAAGGGCAAACTCCCTCACTTGTTCTAAATCTTTCCTCAGATGTTCTGGTGGGTTGAATGGTGGCCACCAAAAGATACGTCCATATATAAATCCCTAGATCTTATGACTTCATACTTACTGGAAAAAAGAATCTTTGGAGATGCATTAAGTCAAGGTCCTTGAGATGAGAATATTCTGAATTAACTGACTGTTCCCTCAGCCCAGTGACAAATGTCCTTGCAAGAGACCCAAAGAGAGGAGGAGAATACACAGAGGAGGAAATCATATGATGACAGAAAGAGAGAGTGAAGTTATGCACTCCCAAGCCAGCAAAGTCCCATAGCTACAGAATTTGAAAGAAGAAAGACAGGATTTTCTCCTAGACACTTCAGAGCAGGGCAGTCCTGAAAATCCCTCGATTTTGGACTTCTGGCTTCCAGAACTGAGAAAGAATAAATTTCTGTAGTTGTAGGCCACCAGGTTTGGGGTAACTTATTACAGCAGCCCCAGGAATCTAATAATAAATGCTAAGGTTTCAATGAACCTTACCTTGGCCACCCTTTTATAAGTGTCTTCTACTGTCTGCAATGTCCTTGGTACTTCCAGTTTTGTCTATTTTGCTCTATTTTTATAGCACATATCATTTTCTAAAATACTGTAAGTTTACTTTTACCAATTTATATTGGTAACCATTGGAGATGGTTATATTTCTTAACCATCTCCTGCTAGAAAATAATGGCAAGGATTTTTTCATGTTTCATTCACTGATGTATCCCAGTTACCTAAAACGGTGCCTGGCACATGTTAGGTACACAGTAAAAATTTGTTAATGAGGACGTGGGAGTTCCCTTCATGGCTCAGTGGTTAACAAATCTGACTAAGAACCATGAGGTTGAGGGTTTGATCCCTGGCCTTGCTCAGTGGGTTAAGGATCTGGCGTTGCCGTGAGCTGTGGTGAAGGTTGCAGACGCGGCTCGGATCCCGCGTTGCTGTGGCTGTGGCGAAGGGCGGCGGCTACAGCTCCTGTTAGACCCCTAGCCTGGGAACCTCCATATGCCGCGGGTACAGCTCTACATAAAAGGCAAAAAGACAAAAAAAAAAATGAGGGGGTGGTCACAAACATGAGAAAACACAGGAAATGTATAATGAACAATGAGATACACAGTCTTGAGTTTACCAATGGGTCTTTCTAATAGAAGCCTGAAAAATCAGACTGGGAAAAATTAGGATTATAGAAAATAATAAATTCAACATAACTTGTGAACCAACAGAATTTTATTTTGTGTAGGGATATTGTGTGATCAGAGCTATGCTTCATTACAAATAGCTGATGATGGTTTCCTTGTTGAGGAAGTCCCCTAACATAAAACTGCTGACCTCTCATGGCTCCTTCACTCATTTTCCGGAATGGAGGAGATAGAACTTATCTCATGGTGAAGCTGATAAAGGAATAAACTAGACCAGTTCTGTCTAACTCTTCCTCTTTCCTCTTTTGAGAGACAACTCACTGGATGCACGTGTTTTGCTCTCCCACCCTGCTAGTTTCAAGAAGGCCAGGCCCCTGCATGGAGAGGCCTTCAGAGCGGCTTGTAAAAGTGTAGATAATCTAAGAGACATAGGAATCACTACAGAGCCTGAAAAGAGGTCATGCTTTCTAGACTCCATTATACCATCACCTTACTAGAGAAGGTTATCAAAATGAGCAAAGATCCTTTATTCACTGACATCAGAGAAAATAAGGTAAATTTTCCCCAATCTGTGATTTTCATACCTCAATTTGACATGAAGTATAAAATGAAAAATCATCAGTAAAGACAAAAGATGTGTCCTGAAGGTGGAAACAAAGTGTCAATTTTAAAAGTGAGGCTTAAGGGAGTTCCCTTCGTGGCTCAGTGGTTAACGAATCCGACTAAGAACTACGAGGTTGCCAGTTCGATCCCTGGCCTTGCTCAGTGGGTTAAGGATCCGGAGTTGCCGTGAGCTGTGGTGAAGGTTGCGGATGCAGCTCGGATCCCGCGTTGCTGTGGCTGTGGCGAAGGCCAGCAGCTATAGCTCCTCTTAGACCCCTAGCCTGGGAACCTCCATATGCCACAGAAGCGGCTCTACATAAAGGCAAAAAGACAAAAATAAATAAATAAATAAATAAAATAAAATAAAATAAAATAAAATAAAATTGAGGCTTAAGAATATTTTGGAAACTGAAGTTAGGCCATCAGGATACATACGTCTCTTTGGAGACAATTCAAAAACCACTGTTTTCCTAGAGCCTAGAAGAAGAATACCTCAGTGCGAATTTAAGTTCTATATCTTACTAGCTCTTTTAATCTGTCCAGTCAGTTTGTGTCTTTTGACCTTAGTTTATTAATGTTTACCATACGATAAAATTTAGCTCATAAGGTTGTTCTGAGTAATGAATGCTCTGTGTTCATGGGAACCTACATATTTCCATGAGAAGGGACTTTTGCTATAATAACGCTGCTGGTTTCTCCTCCAGTCTCTCACCCATTACCTAGTTTGGTGTTCCAGAGAAAGAAGCGGTCATGCTCTGCTCAATTCCTTCTTATTTCTTTCTTGAAAGCAGCCACTTAAGGGAGGTCTATATTTTCTGCTACTCTACGCTGTAAGCTTAAGGAGCAGACCCCAGTGGGCAGAGGCCTGCCACCATCCAGCCATGCCATGACTTGGAAGTTAGTCTGTCTAATTAGAAGGTAAAGTCTTGGCACACCCACTGTGGCACACATATATTCCATGTCCTCAATTCAGCTTTCATCAGTAACCAAACTCTTAATTTTCCTCCCATCTCACTGATTTTTGTATTTATTTTTCATATGGTTTCAAACTCAGTAGGGCAGAGGTACATTATTAACGGCTTTCCTTTAAACTCCAGCATCCTCTACAAATGCAAATTAATGCAATTATTATGCAATATCTTTGAGCCATGCTTGCCAATGACTATCATGTGTGTTTATTTTTGCTTACTTTCTCTGCCACAAGCACTAAATATCTTCATTTTAAAAATCCAATTTTCTACACCAATAGCAAATCAGAAAAGAGCAGAGGAAGAAAGGAGAATACTAAATAAATGATATAGATTTGTTGGGCTTTGTAATTATGCAGTCCTTTCACTGTACAATTTCTTAAAAATAAGTCCTCCTGTTCATACATCTAAATAGCTCTACTGGTTTGTGTGTGTGTGTGCGTGTTTGTGTGTGTGTGTGTGTTTACGGTTTTCAATAAAAATATCATTCTTTCTTATTTTTAGAAAAAAAAGTTTCAAAAAGAAGTTTGTTCTTCCACTGTGTTCCTGCCCCTCAACTCCTTCTACTCCCTAGTTGAAGTCATTATCACCCTGCACCCAGGGAAAAGGAAGAAACTGACCTAATGTTTTCTTCTTCGATCTCAAATGACTAGAAGACATTGCATTTTGAGCTTAATCACTAAATAGTATAATATTCTCCAAGCCTGGGTTATATGGTTATTTAAGAGAAAACTGTAGCTGTTTTAATATGGTTATTGTAGCTATACATTTTGTCTTTATGAGTTTTTATATAGCACTATTACTTGTGTGGTAATCTTAAGGATATTGTTATAATTTGCTTTATGTCTTAAACCGTATAAAGGCCTTGCTAACACTACTATAGTTAAAAGTCTTCAAGCATCTCATTTGATTCGAGCACGTTCTCTGACGTAAGCCATTCCTTGTTACCATGGGCTCTCTACACAGTTTTTGCTCACTGATTTATACCATTTGCTCTTGGAAATTTTAGCGCCTTTTCTTCTGAAGGAGATCATCTCCAAGCTCCCAGAAACTCTGCCTCTAAGAAATGACCCATGCTCTACACGCTCCTCTACACACGCAGAGCTCTGCAGGCTCCTACTCAGCCTAAAAGTGCCACTTCTATTGATTGCTGTGTGCCAGTACAGTGCTTGTTTGTGACTCATCTCTTCCTTCTGCTTCCTCATCTTTTCAGTCTGTAATATTAGTGGTTGATCGTCTTTGTTTTTTTTTTTTAAACACAGATTTTAGGTGCTGTTATTACTCATATACCTTCAACCAACGTTCTCTGTTTTCCTTAATTCACATAAAGAGATAGTCCTCAGAGAGGACCATTCTAGAGGTGTTATGAAATCTTATTTCACTAGCAAGACTGTTTCTAGGAGAGCAGTTGCCATTATTCAAGCAAGAATAGCTTATTCATATGCTGTGGATTATAGCAGAGGTGACAACATCTGACAAAGTACAGGAACCACTGGGGACAAACACCCCAGGCTGACAGCTTACTTTGTTTTCTTAGGAATTACTCCATGCTCATCAGGTTTCTGAAAGTTTTTTGGTTTGTGCTGCCACACAGAAACACACTTTTATATGCTGGACATTCATGAATTGATGTGCACAGATCACAGATGTCATCTAATCACCTGACTGTATGTTATTTGAGCTTTAAAACTCTTAATACCTACAGCTAGGGCATAAAGAGAAGGAATAAAATTACATTGTAAGTATCATGGTCTCGTATAGTCTCAAATAACTATTCTGGTTTTTAGAATGACATTGAGAAGGGACCAAGTGAGAACTTACAACTTAGGTTAGGATATAGAAAGCTGCATGGTACAATCTTTCCAACCCAACCAGGTAAGTGACAAAATTTTAAATCAATATGAGAGCTGAGGAAACAAAAATAAAATTCTCCAAAGTGGTAAATTCTATAGAAGAGAAGCACAGCTACTTCCAGCAGTGTTAGAGTGGCAAAGGAGTTTGGGGAGGGTAAACCAGCCAAACTTTTAACAAATTGTAGTCAACACATGGAGACTGGTGTGATAGATTAGAATCACTAAAAGCCATAGAATAAGTCTGCATCTACTTGCCAACTCTTTCCAAAGACACTTCAGCCAACACAATGGTCAAATATGCCAAAGGCTTGGTCAGGACAAGAATTCTGAGGATGCTACCCCTTGGGGATTGTAGGACCTTCCCCTAGTATAAGTCAGGGGCAAGGCTCTGTAGGAGAGCACAGGGAAATCTGTCTGGGCACATTCAATGCCTTTATCAAGAGAAGTCACTGACTGCCAAAGATTCCCGAAAAGGTCAAAGAACTGAAAAAACTTCTTAAAAGACACTTTGAGCTTTGACTCAGTGCAATGCAGAGGTGTTCTAGGAGTTAGCTGAGGAAAGCTGAGTGGAGAGAGTACTCCTGATGGACAGAAAGCCAACGGTAAAACTGGAGTGAAGAAAGGACTCTTTAGTGACTAATAAAACAAGCAGCTGTGTGTAAAGAAGATGGAGGTCACCCACACTTTGAAAAGCTAGCAGGAGGACTCTAAAGCATAAAGAAATCACTGGAATTCTTCAAAAAGTTGAAGATAGTGGTTATGTGCAATTAACTAAAAGTTGTAACAAAACCCAGACCCAACTCAGTTTACTTATTAGATTGAAACCACTGGACACTCCAGCAGCCTGACAGAAGGGAACATGTCTTTTTCTCGGAAACAGATACTATTTACCTCAGTCTCTGATTTTTTTTTTTAACACACAATGTGCAACATATAATTAAAAATCATGAGACATGGAAAGGATTGAGAAAATGTCACCTACAATTAACAAAGGACACAATATAAGTGAATTCAGAAATAGCACAGATGTTGGAATTATAAAACAGTGATTTAAAATCTGATGTTCTCATATTTCAGTATGTTAAAGAACTGTGGGGGAAAGATGCACAACACGCATAACAGTTGGGGAATTCGCGCAGAAAGGAACAACACAAAAGAATCGAATAGGAATATAAAAGACATTATCGGAAATAAAATATTCGGTGAACTTAAATAAGACTAGAAACAACAGTGAAAATAATCAGTGAACTTCAACACAGGTCAGGAGAACTTACTGGAATACAAAGGGGAAATATAAATGAAAAATTCAGAACTAGATGTACTGGATCCTGTGAAATAATATTAAATTATTAAATGATATAATATATTAATAATGAAATCTAAGATAGAAAGCAGAGAGAAAATGAAGTAGAAGAATATTTGACTGAGAAAGAAATTACTGAGAATTTTCCAAAATTAATTAAAAGTATCAGTCCTAGGATCCAAAAAGCAAAGTGAACACTAATCAGAATAAATTTGAAGAAAACCATGGTTAGGAATTTCATCAAAATTCTGAAAATCAAAGAAAAAGAGAACACAATTCAGCAAAAGTAAAAAGATAAATACCTTATATGCCAAGAAACAAGAAGAAGAGAGATGACTGATTTATTACCAGAAAAGAAAAGGTCAAAAGGAAGTTGAGTAACATATAAAAAAAAGAAGGAAAAAAATTATCCTAAAACTATATACACAGCAAAAAAAGATCTATCAACTATAAAAGTAAAATAGAAGTATTTTTAATTATTTAGAAAGCAGCTGAGAGAATTAATTCCTAGCAGAACTGTCCTACAAGAAGTGTTAAAGGTTTTCAGGGTGAAGGAAACAGACACTAGAGGAAATACTGTATAAAAGCAACAGAATGACTAAATATATGCAGATATAAGACCTTTGCTTATAAGTCACTGACCAGTTCAAGTAAAAATAATAAAAATGTGTATATAAGTAAAATATATGAAGACAGAGGGAAAATATGGTAGGAGGGGAAAATAGAAACTATGTAGATATAAAGTTCTTACATTTTTTGTGAAAGAATAAAATATGATTTGAAAGTACTCTGTGTTATGATAAGGTACATATTTGAATCTCTAGAAAAATATTAAAAATAAAACAGATAGGCACTACAAAAATCAATATAGCAGAAAAATAAATACTAAAAAATGCTAGATTTTTCTAAAATAAAGGCAGAAAATGAATAACAGGAACAAAAAACAGATGAAAGTAACAGAAAATAATTTTTCATAGTTTTGACTTAAATCCAACAATGTCAATAACTGCAATAAAAGTGAATGGAATGGACACGCCAATCAAGAGCAGAGACTTTAAGAGCAAAACCAATCTATATGCTGTTTGCAAGTTATCCATTTGACATAAAAAAGACAAATTAGGCTGAAAATGCAATGTGTGAAGAAAGATATAATATCAAGCACTTATTATAAGAGAGCTGCTGTGGTTATATAAATAACAAAATAAAACTTACTAGAATTAAGCAAATGTGGTAGAGAATAATCCCCCCCTCCGCAACAGACACACACACACACACAGACAGACGTGTGCATGCATGCGCCGCAATGTCTTAATCCCTGGAATCTCTGAATAAGTGACCTTATAGGGCAAAAAGAATTTTGCAGATGTGATTGAGAATCTCGAGATGGGGGAAGTTTCTTAAATTATCTAGCAGTGTTAATAGAGTTGCAAGGGAATATAAGTAAAGGAAGAGGGTCAAAGTCATACAAAAATTGCTCTGACAAAGAAAGCAGAGGAACAGAGAGAAACTGAAAGACGCTGTGCTTTTGGATTTCAAGATGGGAAACAGGGCTCCCAAAGAAAGTAGATCAAAGAATGATGACCTCTAGAAACCAGAAAAGGCAAGAAAAGAGATCACCCTCTAGACCTTCCAGAATGCAACCCAGACAACCCATTTTAAGACTTCTCACCCCCGAACTAACAGAATAAATTTATATTGTTTTAAGTCACAAAGACTTGGTAATTTGTTACAGCAACAAGAGAAAACTAATACTGATTATAGCAAGGTCCCATAGTACAAGATCAGTATATAATAAATGAATTATATTTCCATACACTAGCAATGGTCAACTAGAGGAAATTTTTTTTTAAAAATACACTATTGAAAAGAACATATTAAAAAACAAATACTTAGAAATAAATCTAATAGAATATGTACATGACTAAAATCTACAGAGCATTGCTAAGCTAGAAACAACATCTTTTAGAAGAAATAAAGAAGAAAAATTTTGCAACTATAGTTTAGGCAAAGATATGTAAGAGAAGTCGCAAAAGCATTAACCATAAAATTTTAAAATTTAAAAAGCTTTAAAAAAAATTGTAGGGCAGCAGAAAACTCAAGCAGTGTTTCTGTTCTACAGTTTTTTGTTTCTTTGTTTTGCCCCCAGCACACGGGAGTTTCCAGGCAAGGCATCAAACCCACACCCCTGCAGTAACCAAAGCCACAGCAGGGATAATGTCAGATCCTTAACCTACTGAGCCTCCAGGGAATTCCTTCATGTTGCAGTTTTGAGACAGAATTTCTTTATAGGAAATCTTGGTTTTTGCTCTTAAGGCCTTCAGCTGATTGAATAAAACCCATCCACACTATCAAGAGTAATTTCCTTTACTTAAAGTCAACTGATTATAAATGCTGACCATATCTACAAATCACTATACAGTTACATATACAGGTACATATTTGTATTCACAAAAAAATACCTAGATTAGTGACTGATTTAACTGGATACTGTAGTCTAGTCAAGTTAACATATAAAATTAACTACCACAGACATTGTTAAGAAAATTAATAAGGAGGAGTTCCCATTGTGGCTCAGCAGGTTAAGAACCCAACATAGTGTCCATGAGGATGCAGGTTTGATCCTTGGTCTTACTTGGTGGGTTGAGGTTCCAGCGTTGTCATATGCAGATGCGGCTCAGATTCAGTGTTGGCGTGGCTGTGGTGTAGGCTTCAGCTGCAGCTCCAATTTAGCCACTAGCCCAGGAACTTCTATATGCCACAGGTATGGCCAAAAAAGAAAGATAAAAAGAAAGAAGGAAGGGAGGAAGAAGGAAGCAAGGAAGGAAGGAAAGAAGAAGGGAAGAGAGAAAGAAAGAAGATTAATAATAAAGTCATAGCTTGGGGAAAAAAAAGTCACATATATTCTTTTTGACAAAGAAATTATAAAAATACATAAAGAATTATTTTAAATCAACAACTAAAAAGAGAAATAATACAGTGAAAATAGGCAAAAAACAGATACTTCACAAAAGAAGATACATGGAGTAACCAAAAAGCAAATAAAATGATGCTTAACATTTTTTGTTATAAGGGAAACACATATTAAAATTGCAATGAGAAAACACTGTGTACCCATTAGAAAAGCCAAGGTCAAAAAAGCTGACAATACCAAAAGCTAGTGAGTATGTGAAACAACTGGAACTCTCCTGCATTGTTTGTGGAAGCGAAGATTGGTAAAATCACTTGGAAAGCTGTTAGGCAGTTTCTCATAAAATTAGGTACACACCAATCTCTAAATTAGCAATACAACTTCCAGGTTTATGCTCCAAAGAAATGAAACACAAAGTCCAAAAGATTTGTAAATGAATATTCATGGAAGCCTCATTCAGAATTAGCCATTAGCTAGAAAGACCGAAATGTCTCTCTACAGGAGATGGCACAAAAATTTGGATAATACTCTGTAATGTGGAATATTACTAAGCAATACAAAACAATGTGCTATTGATACATACAATAATATGGATGAATCTCAAAAACATATTGAGTGAAATAAACCAGAAACAGAAGAACACATACTAAATGATTAAATTTATATGAAGTCCAGGAATCAGCCAAACTAATTTACAATGATATAAACCAAAAAGGTGATTGCTTTGGAGAAATAACAGGAGTGAACTGTTTAGAAGAGACATAAAGCAACTTTCAAGAATGAAGGAAATGTGCTATATCTTGTTTCAATGCCAGTATGAGTGTTAAATATACAGTTGTCAAAATGCATCAACCTGAAACTCTTAAGGTCTCTATTTCATTGTTTATGATTAAACCCTTAATAAAAAAAAAATGAGGTACAATAGCCTCTAGAAGACACATTTTACTGCTACTGCCTTACAGAGGCAGTCTGCAAAGTCTTACATTAGAAAGAAAGAGAGGCAGATTCTGAAGAGGGTGCTGGCTTTTTCCCCCAGAGAAAATGGCACACTGCTTGACATCATCCCTTTACCTCTAGAGAGAGTGTGGAATAAAAATAGTAGAATTGCTTTTCTCTGAAACAAAACAGATCAAGTTTAATCAGTTTGCAATGATTATAGGAAAAGGGACAGAAGCTTGATACACAGACCCAATCTCATTAAATTTTTGCATAAACTTTTATACTAATCTGTATTTCAAAGAGGAGTTAATTGAAAATGAAAATATTTGGGGTTTGAGGGTTTTTTTTAAATATATCATGTTAGTCCTCTCTTAACTATACAGTATCTTTAAATCAGATACAAAAGTAAAACAAAGCTTGCTAAACACACACGGGATACCAAGGGAATGGTTTCCTTAGTAATGCTATTCATATGTATTAAGCACTCAGCTCAAATTTATGAGAGCAGCCACACAAAGACAGAGTGCTAAATTGCCCAGATTATTACTTTTGGACTACATGCAGAATTTTACTAATTTATAATAGAAACGTTTCACACTAGAAAGTTCTTTCTTTGAAAGAATTTATCTAGTATCATTGAGCGTGCATCTCATACTACACATGTATAAACACATATATATGTATTATATGTGTATATGGATATATGATTAATACTATAACATCTGGCATTTTGAGGGACTGAAATTACTGGAATGTTCTACATAATTTTTCAGCGATGACAGTAGCAAATCTTCTGACAAAGACTGAAGAAAAAATAACGATGTAGATGTTTATTTTGGAAGATATCTTCCAGGGAGAAGATTTTAAGCAAAGATATATTACTTGAATTCTAGAGCTGAAGGGAATTGGGGGTCATATGGTTCATCTTCCATGCCCAAACTAGAACTCTCACTACTACACTGACTGATGACCAACCTGTCTCTGCTTGAATTCCTTCAGCAACAGGAAGTCTCCACTTTGGAAGTCAGTCCAATCAGATTCCTTTCTTGAGAAAAATTAATGTACCACTGCAAACTACTATGATCTTATAAGCACTAGAGATTAAAGTTTACAATAGACTCAAAACTGGAGAAGCAAACAGAATTGGGAGAAAAAATGAGATGGTGAAAAATGGGAGGAAGTCAAATTACCGAAAGAAAAAAAAAGAATGATAGAGAAGAAAAGAAGCCCTGCAGTCCTTGCCAGAGTTGTCTTGCATCTTTACTCTTTCTACTTCCTCATCCAAACTCTTTCCAGTCATCTGTGCTTGGGCTGAAGTGTCTCCAAAAGAGTGCCATTTGGAGGGGCAGCCTTCCAGAAAATATGAAACTGATCTAAACAAATAGAATTGTCTGAGAAGGCACTCATCAAGGCATCTACCATCTAATTCACTGAGCATCTGATTCCCTGAGCATTCCCTCAGGCCTCTTCTTGGCATACAGAGAGATATTTGGGTTCTCAGGAGATGAAGCCTTAGCAAGAAGAGGCTGGGGAAATTAAAACCCTTGTTGGCTAAGACCACTGCAAGATGGAATCCTTTTTTGCCAATATAAAGTATTGCTGTTAAAACAAGTATTTCTGTTAAAAGTAACCCCCTAAATTCTCTTATTTAGGTAACCAGTAGTTGGAGAATATTATTTTATTTCTGTAAAATTATAAGAGGAAGAAAAAAATAGAGATTATAACAATAGGAATTGGTCAAAAATAAAATAATCACATATTTGAAAAATGTGTAGTCTTTACCTTTGTCCAATAAAACATACTCATTTCTACAAGTACAACTTCAGGTAAACTCAGTTTTATTGTGCCAACTTGTGCATTAGTTAGAAGAGTGACTTTTTTCTTAATCTTCTTCCTTGTTACTCATTCTTGACAGTTTTAGGATACGTCTTTTGGCTTTATTTTCTGGATACACTTATTTCCTTCCACAAAAAGTTTATACCTTCACAATTGTAGGCATTTTTTTCAGGTTTCATCTCCAGGAAAAGAAGTTTATCTCAAAAGTTGACTACTGCTGACTTAGAAATCCAATTCCATCATATCTATGGATAAGAGTGCCTCTGAGTATTACTAAATGATGTGGAATAGATGGATAAGCTTCAGATATTTACCAGAAAATGGGAGTTTAATTCTTTCTCCAAGAAAAGAAATCTAGCAATTACATTTTTTAAAAAGTTTTGTTAATCCTTATAGAGTGCCAAAAATAGAAAAATATAAAAAAATCAAATGTCTGAAACATGCTGAATCTATCCCAGTTATAGCCACATATCAAAGCCATTTAGAGAATGAGTATTTATTATCTTTCCGCATTTAAAAGAAAGTCTTAATTTAAAAGAAAATAGGAAGCTGAGCAAACAATTCAGTTCTTAAAAGGTTTGAAAAGCCTTCCATTTTAGTAGCCTTTCAATTTAAATAAATGTCCCACTCTAAAAGGAACACCATTCTCAAGAAATTTCCGTGGGCCACACATTAGCGAGGAATTCTGTAATGTGCCAGTGTTTAAATGTATATAACCAACTAGTATCTTTTCTTGAAATATATCCTGAGATAATAGGGAAAATGCATACATATATCTATATATGTACACAGGCATGTGCATATGTTTGTATCAACATTCACTGAAACAGATTTTATAACAGAAAAAACTGAAAACATTCTAAATATCACGTGTAAGGAGTCAATTAAAAATATATCTAATCGGCACAATACTACTCTTTAGCATTTAAAATGAAAATGTGTAGTTTTAATCACTGACAAAGAAACAGATTCTTAATAAATTTACATGTGAGAACAGCATATACACCTTGTAAAATTGTGTGTGTGCACACATGCACGCATGCATTCCATGTGCACAAAGACACATTTATAAAAGGAGGTTTATAAATATACTACCAGTAGTTATCTCTCCCTGAATAGAATGTAGATGATTTTTTAATTTTCTTATAAATATTTACTTTTCATCACAAACATGTATAATTCTGCAGTAGAAAAAACATTATAGAATTCCGATTTTTAAATAAAGACTATATCTGGGTGCCACAGAGGATACTGGTAGAGTCTCTATATCTTGAACATGAATAAATTCTCTACACATTCATTTATATGTGAACAGGCCATTCTTTCATAATAACGCTTCTGATGAAGTTAATTTTATTGAACATGCAACTCTGCTTAGCTGAAGTCTTGTTTAGCCATTTTCATATATATTATATACTTCAGAAAACTTAGTAGACCTGATCCTATGTTTGGCTTGAAAATACTTTATACCTATTGTTGGACACTTGGTTGGGTAAAAATGAGGGAGGAAATAAGGATCTTTGAATTTTCTCTGAAATTATGTCTTAAAGCAAGGAGAATGGGGGTGATTTTTTTTTTCTCCTATGTACTGAAAACATTATCATGAATTGTAAGCTGGTACAACCAGTAAGGAAAACAATATGGAGGTACATTAGAAAACTATACATAGAACTACCATATGACCCAGCAATCCCACTCTTAGGCATATATCCAGACAAAACTTTCCTGGAAAAAGACATTTGCACACGCATGTTCATTGCAGCACTATTCACAACAGCCAAGACATGGAAACAACCCAAATGTCCATCAATAGATGACTGCATTAGGAAGATGTATATATACACAATGAAATACTACTCAGCCATAAAAAAGAATAAAATAAAGCCATTTGCAGAAACATGGATGGAACTAGAGACTCTCATACTAAGTGAAGTAAGTCAGAAAGAGAAAGACAAATACCATATGATATCACATATCTGGAATCTAATATACTGCACAAATGATCCTTTCTACAGAAAAGAAAATCATGGACTTGGAGAACAAACTTGTGGTTGCCAAGGGGGAGGGGGAGGGAGTGGGATGGTCTGGGAGCCTAAGGTTAATAGATGTAAACAATTGCCTTTGGGGTGGAAAAGCAAGGAGATCCTGCCTGTATAGCACCAGGAACTATGTCTAATTACTTGTGACGAATCTATATATGTATGAGTAACGGGGTCACCATGCTATACAGTTGAAAAATTGACAGAAAACTGTAAACCAGCTAGAGTGGAAAAAATAAGAATCATTATATTAAAAAAAATTAAGAGAAAAAATTATCGTGAATTGAATTTTGAATATTACTGTATTTGCTTTATTTAAACAAAACTATAATACTTTGAACAATTTTTTTTTTTTTTTTTTTTTTTTTTTTTTTTTTTTTTTTTTTTTTTTTTTTTGCCTTTTGTCATTTTATGGCCGTGGGTTTATGGCCACACCCGCGGCATGTGGAGGTTCCCAGGCTAGGGGTCTAATCGGAGCTGTGGCCACCGGCCTGCACCGCAGCCACAGCAACGCAGGATCCGAGCCGCGTCTGCAACCTACACCACAGCTCACGGCAACGCCGGATCGTTAACCCACTGAGCAAGGGCAGGGATCGAACCCGCAACCTCATGGTTCCTAGTCGGATTCGTTAACCACTGCACCACGACGGGAACTCCAATACTTTGAACAATTTTTAATTGTCAATTCCACTTTAACTTGATTAGCTAGCATATTATATTTTTCTATCTTACTAAGTTATTCAAGACTAGACTTGAGGAGGAGCATATATCCTGAAAGAGGTAGTCAGGCTGACAGTCTGACATAAGGTACAATGAGACTACTTAAAAGTAGGACTAAATAGGAAAAGTTAGGATTTGACTGACACCATATGAGTAAAATTTTTAATAAAAGTTTTGTTATATAGATATGGGATCTATCAACATGTCAAAAAGTGATTTAACTAAAGGCCTTTAATTTTGCAATACCACTTACTAGCTCAAAAAAATGACCCTTATTTTCTCACAATGCTGTAAGTCAGGAATTCAGGTAGGGTTCCTCTGGGCAGTTCTTTGGTTTCACATGGTATTAGCTGAGGTCACTTAAGAGGCTGCAGTCAGTCAATGTCTGGGGATAGGACATAACAGATGGATTCACTACATGTCTGGTCCCTTGAAATGAATGGAAAAGTGAGATTTCCCACACTCTCTCTGCGTTATTTTTCCCTCTCTCTCTTTCTCCCTCTCTCTCTCTCTCTCTCTCCCCGCCCCCACCCAAGTGGCTCTTTCTATAGGGATACCTTGGGCTTATTTACATGCTTCTGAATCCTGCATCTAATCTAGTAGATCTGATGGCATATGACGTGTCTATGGCAGATAGTGATATGGTATAGGCGGTCACAGTTCCCAAACTGAGGATTTTGAGGCAAGGTTATGCTATGCACATATTTATTCTCCTTTGAGAAACAGCTTCTGGTTGCCTACTGAGACTTAGAACTCAACACTCAGCTGTGGGATATCAAGGTAGAGTGCAATCTGAGTTTTCCCTTACAAACTCAATGTTGTCTCAAGTTTGTTGTCTTACAAACTCAAGCTATTTGAGCAAACACCCTATCACCAACTAGAGATGCTATAGAAAAGCTGTGCTTAAGAAAATTCCCTAATTCATAAAAAACTGTATAAACAAGTGGCTCAGATTTTCACAGTCTCTACATAACACATTGCTTCTCCTCTTTCAACCTATAACTATGACTTTATATAGAGTTTCTTATAATAAAATGACCACAAAAAAAAAGAAAAGAAAAGATCAAGCCTGGTTTACAGGTGGTTTTGCATCAAATGCTGGCATTACCTTAAAGTGGATGAGCACAGCACTAGGGCCCTACTAAAAGGGCCTATTTGAAGGACAGTGGTGAAAAACAAAAATCCACGAATCAACATAACTTCAGTAGAATGCCTGGTTGTTAATTTTGCTTGAAAAATAGAGATGGCAAGAGGTATGGATCCACACTGATTCTTGAGTAATGGCTGAGTGGTTAGGAACATAAAGGAAACAACTGGAAAAGTAATGGCAAGAAGTTTTTGAGGGAAAGATAGATGTTTCTGGTTGGCCACAGACTAGAAAAATATTTATGCATCAGGGGAAGACATCAAAAAGCAATCTTAGCAGAGGGGGGCCTATTTGAATATCAGTCATTTGTCTTCCCCACTCACCACTGTTTTCGACCAAGAGAATTACGAACAAAGAACACATGATGACAAGGGTGGAGACTACACGTGGGCTCAGAAACATGGACTTTCACTTATCGAGGTCAGTCTGGCTACAACCATTACCAAATGTCTACCTGGCCAACAGCAGAGACCAGTCCTAAGACCCCACAGGCAAGCATTCTCCACATGGTAGAGATCTTCAAGAGATCTTCTAGGGCCAATCTGATCATGTAATTTGGCCACTGATTGTGATTTGATCACTTCCCTCAAAGAAGAGACAGAACTTTGTTCTCACTAGAATAAATACTTACTCTGGATATAGATTCGCGTTTCTCTGCCCACAATGCTTTTGCCAAGACCAACCACTACCATGGACATACAGAATGCTTTATTCACCATCTGGGTATTTGAATCTCAACAGGGAACTCATTTTTTAGGAAATGAAGTGTGGCAATGGGCTCATGGAATCCACTGGTCTTGCCATGTTTCCCATCACCCTGAAGCAGCTAACCTGACATAATGATGAAATGGCCACTTGAATAAATAGTTATAGCACCAAATGGATGACAACATCTTGCAGAGCCAGGATAACGTTCTCTGGGATGTGGTCTATACACTGCATCAATAATCAAAGTATGAATTTTTCTCCTACCTAAGACTCACATGTCTGAAATCAAAGAATAAAAATTTGGAGTAGCTCTTTCCATTTTTTTTTTTTTTCAGTTGTACCTATGGCATGTGGAATTCCCCGGGTCAGGGATTGTACACGAGCTGCAGCTACAACTTATGCCACTACAGTAACAATGCTGGATCCTTAACCCACTACTCCAAGCAGGGGATCAAACCCACTCTGTCTCAGAGATAATGCTGGACCCTTAACCTGCTATGCCACAGCAGGAACTTCTGCTCTTTCCACTATTAACCTTAATTATATGTTAATGAATTCTATACTTTTTATTCTTGCAAATCCCACCTCTGTTTGGTTTAGAAGTCTTAGTTCCGAAGAGTGATATATTTCCACCAGGGGACACAATGGTGCTTCCAATAAACTGGAAAATTTACCATGCAAGTGGTAATCTTTTAGGCTTTTATATTGATATCACTGAAAACTACCAGGTCTTTATATGTGGTCTTTATTTTCATTATCACTATTTTTTACCCACTCAGTAATACCTCTTTTAGTACTTTAAAATTAATATTCAAAGATTTCACAATAAATTTTATGAAGAATAGGAGAAATTGCCACTAAAGAGCCATTGATCTGAGGTGATATGAACACATAGGGATTTCTAAGAAAGGGAAACATGGTTGCCAATTAGATTGTGACTTTATTTTAACTAACCTGAAATTACAGAGGATTCACAGGATGTACAGTGGGTGCATTTTAGCCCTAAAAGTATATATGCTCCTTTTTCTACTTTTTTGTCCACCTAAATAATACTGGATCTGTAGTCCTCTGAGATATAGCTTGATTTAAGTCTTAACTGTTTCACACGTATGTTACAGCTGTGGTTCTGGCAGATGTAAACAGAACAGTATTCCACTGACAATCAAGTAATTCTTGTGAATGAATACTGATTATATGTGCACAGCAGTTTATCAAACACAATGGGTCATCTTGCCCTATTAAGTACAGTACACAACATTCAAGGAATTGAATCAGGAATGATAGCAACGTCTTATGTTTCGACCAATGTGACAAATTTCCAGACATTCTTAATTCTTCAGCTGACTCTCTGTGAGCCTGGGCAAGTCATTTAAACTTTAAAGAAGTGTGATTCTCCATCTGTAAAATGGGATAATTAGATTGACTTAAAGATGTTCAGTTGAAAGGAATGACATAAGTGCAAAACAATCTACTCATCATTAGGAAGACAAGATTATCTACTTCTGAAAGTCAGTAGTACTAGAAAACTATGGTCAAAGGAAAAAAGACATTTGAGTAGATTTTCATAATTGCATGAAGCTAATTTGACCAACTTATTCTTTAAGACAGGTATTATTTTATTTCATATATTATCTCTTCTGCAAGATAGATGAAACTATCTTTGCAATTCTTTAATGATAGTGGTGTCCCAAAAAAGCAATTCACTATGATTTATAGCTCCCGTGGGAATTTTAAAAGCACTGCTCAATAATTTTTTTTAAATGCCTAAAATGTTGTCCACAAAACAAACATAACTTATCTTGTTGTTTTGAAATAACTGTAGATAACTGCATATCTAATTCTTTTAGTTTGGAAAAATTTAGTTTCTGAACCTATTGAATCAAAACATGGTAGATCTTCTACACAAGATTTAGACGAGTATTGTTTTTGGTAAATAGTACCAATAAGATTATAGTCTCAAAATCATTGATTCTGAGCAAATTTTATCCAATTTTGATATTACTTTAAGACACTTTTGCAAGTAAGTTGCAAAAGTGCTTTTTTCAGGCTATACCCTCAAAGTGAGCACTGAGTTTGGGATTAGAACAAATTATGAAAGCAGTAATTTAAATACACAAATACAATAAAATAAAATTCTCTCCACAATTTGTCTCAGAAATACACTTAAGTTTTTCAAATACTTTTAAAGTCTATGTCTTAATCAATAGTTTCTTCCAACTAATTGAAAGGAACAAGTACTAAAAGAGAAAGAGGGAGGAAATATGTCTTCAGAGAAAGCTGAAGTTTTTATTAATGCTTCTAAACCTCCATAGCAGCTGATTTAATTGCCTCACCCCCAAGAACTGAAACATCTTCCAGGAGTTCTAACTTTTGAGTAAAATATTTATATATAAACATTACATTTTCATAGTCATCAATTCCTTTTCTACAGACTAAATACAATAAGCTGTGTATGTAATTAATAGTGACATAATTTTTAAACAATTTCAACCTTAGAGCCACAAAAACATATTAACTTAAGAAAACCAGGTGTGAAAAGTAAGCATCCGTGGGGTGGTTTTCTGAGGCAGCTCTTTGGTTTCTTGCTCCAGTGAAGGCAAGTGTGTGATTGATAAAACCTTAGATTTTTAAAACAAAGTGATTAGCAAGATAATTGCCTTAAATCTTATACCCAAAGGGGTAAATCCACCAAGAGGTTCCCTTTACAATGCCAGAGAAAAACTCCATTCTCAAATGTACATGGGCTCAATTTTAAAATGTTATGCATTAATGCAAAAGGGACAATGACTTAAACAAAATTAAAACTGAAATGGCTCCTTTTATATTTCTCCTGGATATTTTCTGAATATCTGGCTATAATTATGCCTCCTATAGGTTACATCCATGTGGCATGCTGGACTTCACTGGCTGTCATTAAAGAACTTGATTCATGACCTTTTCCCTACAGCCAGGGAGAAAGGTGGGGAATATTTAAAACCACAAAGTTCAAGAGATATAGCTAACTTCAGAATGAACTGAGTGAAGAATGACATATGAGTTCAGTGCTGTAAAAGGAGTCAATGCCGGGATTCAAAGACAAATAAAATTCTTGATAAGTTGTGAGACAGCCTAGGATGACTGAATTTTAAAAATATCCAAAGAATTGGCTGGAGATACATAAGCAAAATCCAACTTCCTGGAAAGAAGAATGGCAAGGGTCTAGCAAGTTGTTTGGGGAGATTTCCCAGGGGAGCAGAATGAAAATCAGAAATAGGGCCAGAGCACGGGTACATGGGGTGCAAGCTAAAGTCTGATGATCGTGCTGGTGCTATATACAAATTTTCTTATTCAGCTCTCACAATATATGGGCAACTAAATATGAGCTAGTCATATAGCTATAAAGAGGCCGAGTTTGCATTAAAACCTGAATCTTTTTGACTTCACAACCCATGACCTTTATAAATATCTTTCATTTTGTAGATAAGAAAACTGAAATTAAGTCATCTGCCCAAGATTGCATACACTTAGAAATAGCAATAAAGACAATCGTCTTGGATACCAGTGAAAGGTAGCAGACTAATTCCAGAATACCCATGCTTTTGCGATTAAAGATCCAAATAAAATACCATACTTTATTTTCACAATGCAAAGATGGTTTAGCAGAGCAAATTCAGGCAAAAAGAAACATCAGACAGGAAGCAAATAACGAATATCATTTTTATACACCCCATAGAAAAACATTTCAAAATTTTTCCTATCAAGAAAAAAAAAGGTAAGACTAAGATTTATTGGACCCTGTCTATATTAGAAGTCAAATGATTAGCAATTCAAGACATGCAGAAGGCCAAGCAATTCTTGGCAGGAGCTGCCTGTGAGAGGAATCAACACTCCAGGTAGGTGGTCTGGAGTCACAGAGGTTTTTATCAGTCATATAGATGCCATAGACAAACGGACAGATAGGAATGGAAGTCAGAAAACAGAGCCAGAAATTGGAAGTCAGAAAAATAGCCAATCCACCAGTGAAACCAACATTACCGATGTAAAATATGTAAAAGTGAGCAAAGGAGTGCTTTTGGACATATTAAATGGCATTTTTTTTTTCTAGATAGCCTATGCACGATGCAATCACCACAGGCCAAAATATTGAGCTGTTATACTAGACCCCACAAGGAATTCATACAAATTAACAAGTATCTCCTAATTGCCTGTGTTCTAGGTGCTATACATATGACAACGAACAAGACGATTCTGATCTCAAAAGGCTTATGTTCTGGGATAGGAGATAGATAATAGAGAAATAAACATACAAAATAATGATCAGTGGTCGTTAGCACTGAGAAGAAAACTTGAAAATGATGGATGGGCAGCTTAGGGCCTTTGAGAGAAGAAATTCTCTGAGATAAGGACATTTGAACATAGGAATGAAATTAAGAAACTAGTTCTGTGAATTTAAAGGGAAAGAGAACAAAAAATGAAATCTCATGAAAAATAAACAAAAAATTTCATGTTTGAGCAAAAACAAGACCTGTGTAGCCAGAGCAGAGTGAGCAAGGCAGGGAGTCACAGATGAAGTCAAAGAGAGTGTTCAGATCAAGGGTGAGTTAAAACGTAACATCCTCAGTTGGCATTTCCAAAAGGCCAATAGTCATACAGAAAGACAAAATACCTGAGAAGCCTAGATGTGAGAGGATGGTGGCTTGGACAAAAATAGTAATACTGGAGATGATGGTTTTTGAATACACTGTGTATGCTGAAGGTAAATTATAGAGATTTTGCACATCAGTACCTGGGGATGAGGGCAAAAGAGGAGTCAAGAATGATTTTTCTGAGTGTTTTTGCCTAAACAACCAATAAGTGGAAATACCACTTATTAAATGAAAAGTCTGGGAAAGGAGCAGGTGTTAGATGGTGGGAGGAAGAGGCAATAAATGGTGAATAAGGCACATGTGATCAAAAGCTCAGTATTGGAAGTGTTCAGTTTGAGATAATTAGTAAGCATCAAGCAGAGATGTCAAGTTGCAGCTTTAAATCTGTTTTGAACTTCAGGAGAAAAGTCCAGGCAAAAATTATACATTAAGATTCATCAATGTGCACATTGTATTTAAAATCCTGGGACTGGAGAAGACAGAGAAATATCCAGAAAAGAAGCACTATCACTAGCAAACAAAAACAGGAATTACTATCATGGCTCAGCAGAAATGAATCCATGAGGACACAGGTTCGATCCTTGGCCTTACTCAGTGGGTTAAGGATCCAGTGTTGCCATGAGCTGTGGTGCAGGCCGGCAGCTATAGCTCTGATTCAACCCCTAGCCTGGAAACCTCCACATGTCTCAGGCGAGGCCCTAAAAAGATAAATAAAATAAAGCAAAAAGAAACCTGAGGCCTAAAAAATTTGACTAGTTGACTAGATGGTCACCTAATTAGGAAGGAGGAGTGCCAAGACTGGAACAAAGACATCTCGGAGACTACATTCTTATTCTGTATTTTTCAAAATCATTTAATATATCAGTGCAGATTTAATAATCTTCACAGCAGTCTTGGGAAACAAGTATTTTATAACTATTCATATGTGATAAAATACTTTTCAAGATTACATACAACTAGTAAATTATAAAACATTTATATCCTTAATATTTAAGAGCACAGGTTCAGAATATGAACTAGATGCATCCAATTCTTACTCCACTGCTTGCTTTGCCACCTTGGACAAGTTAATAAAACTTTCTGTGCCTCAGTTTTTTTTTTTTTTTTTTAATCTGTAGAATAGAGAGAATAATAGTGCCTCCTTATAGGGTTGTTGTCATAATTAAGTGTGGTAATATTTGCAAAATATTTTGAAGAGTATCTGACACACGGCAAGAGGTATAATGGCATGGCTGGGGTTACTGTCTAGGTCAGAGGCAGCAGAGTGGAATGGTAAAGAGCGAGGGCTCTACCAGATTTCCTGCCATCGCATTCAGGCTCTTGATTTACTGGATGCAGAACTTGTACAAGTCTAATCTACCTGGGTTTCGGTTTCCTCATTTATATATTGGGTATAAGAAAAATATATACCTCATAGGATTACTGTGATGACCCAATACATAAACGGACCTATAGTATTTAGAACAATTCATGGCACATATTAAGTGCTCAATGAATGTTAAGTATTTACATCTAGTCCAGATCTGTTCCAACATTCAATATGCCCCCACTGCATTCTAGGCATCAAACAATACCTCTTATGAAAAACATAACTACCACACTTACAAGAACTCAGCCACACTTTGCATACTTTTATGAATCAAATCTATAAATATTTAGAGGCTTATCTAACACTAATCGCCATCAATCCTTTCATTGCAAGGCAATAAAGACCAGGAATTTTCATGAGAAGTATTGTGAATAGGACAGATGCTTTTGTTCCTAAATTAGGTAGTGACCTCAATCATTAATAAACAAATCAGGGCCGGAGCAGCAAGAGAATATAAAGAGCAATTTGGTAAGGAATCCAAAAACTTTATTCAACACAAATAATCAAAACAAAGAATTTATTCTTAATCCTGCCATGCTAATGGCTTCTGTTAAAATGAAAATGATTAAATCAAATTTGGCTTTAATTTGTTGTGGCTAGATGCAGTTTTCCCTAATGTGATAAATTACTGTGAGAGCAAGTCAAATAATGTGAAATTTACTATGAGCCTGCTGTTGCATGAAAGTGGAATGAAACAAGAAACAATTCGAGTTATTTAGCATATAGTTCACTGGATTCAAGAAGGAAAAAGTATTATCAAAACCTCACATACTTTTGTTACTTTGTGGGTTAAGAATCCAAGTGCAGTGGCTCAGGTCACTGCAGAGGTGCTGGTTCAGTCCCCAGCCCATCGCAGTGGATAAGGATCCAGCATTGCCTCAAATGTGACACAGGTCACAGCTGTGGCTCAGATTCCATCCCTGGCCCAGGGAACTTCCATATGCCATGGATGCAGCCATTAAAATAAATAAATAAATAAAAAATAAAAATACTTTCCACGCTATGGCCTACTGGGGGCTCCTTAAGGTAAACCATAATTGTGATTCAGACAGTCTTTCAAGTCCAGAGATTGCACAGAATCACAGAATATTTTTGTTGTGAGACATGCCAGAAATAGCTTGTCCCAACTTTCTCGATTTATAAACCAGGGGAATGAGGACCTTTGGTTTAATGACCTTCCCAAGTTCCACATGGGACAGAGCCAGAAGTTGCTTTGTGTTCTTGTTCAGTCCAGATGGGAAAGAGAAATGGAAGGAGATGGTAAGCAGAAAGGAGCTGGTCTCCCAGCGTGCAGTTTATTTAACATTCATCTTTAAAAAGTTTTTTCTAAAGCTCTCCTTTTCTCCAGTTAAGGAGATATTAACTTACCCTTCAGTCACCTACCAGTTGTTTCAACTTTTATTTCTTCACTATTTAAAAAGTTGTACTAGGATAGTTTGGATTTGTAAACTTTAAATATTTGGGGAAGAAATTACTTCAAAGAGTTTTTTTTTCTATTTTTGCCCTTTATTTGGAAATTACTGGGTAACATCTGTGTCTCTCCATCAGGAACCCCAACAACAGAGCAGGAGTATAAGTGAAAATTGTAGGAAAACAAAGTTTAAGCACCTGCAAACATAGCAAAGGCCATGGGAGGTAACAAAGGGCCACAGCACAAAGGAGAAAATAAATCAGAATGATTTCAAAATTTTCACATGGTACAGAAACAGAATGCGGTAAATTTAACCTGTCATGAGGAAGCTGGCCTAGTAGACACTGGCAAGGGGTAATTAAGGAGTCACTCTCCAAAGAAAACTATTTTTCTAAGTGGAAATCAGTGGGTGCGTTTCTCCCACCAACACTGTCTGCCACTGAATTTTTGGCTTTGCATTTCACCTGAAGTGGCTGATTAAATCACTGACACTTGGAGCAGAACAAGAACTTGTAGTCTGTACAATGCACTGTGCTAATCAGGCTGGCAACTGTGCAAGGGACAGCAAGACCTGGACTTCTGTGCTGACAGCACTAAGTGGAGTAGAAAGAGATGTAATGGATAGCTTAAGCCACTCTGTGCAGAGTCCTGGATATGTCAGCCTAAGAGAAAAGTCAGTGCAAAGACTTGCCTAAGGTCAAACTTTAATCATGAGAAGAAAAGATGATTTGCTCATATTTACCATGCCAGCCTCTGCTGAGAGCCTTTTTGCCCAGCTCCTATGCAAAATATGAATGAGAAAGAATGAGAAAATGGCTAGAAGAGAAAATAAAGAGTCCAGACTGACACCCTAGTGTCCTGTATAGTTTGAGTTTTGCTTGAATATATATACTAGTTACACAAGCAGAGCCAATAATAGAGTATGGGTCCTATCTTTTAGCCGAGGGGCCTTTAAATTATGGCAGAAGCTCTAATACTTGCACTGGACATCTAAAAAGTTTAGATCATAAGTGGGTCTTTCCTGAACTCATCCAGCAAACCTATATTAGGTTAAATTCATAACAAGAATCCCCCAGACACCAATTTGTAAAAACTGAATATTCTTATTAGTAAACAGGCTTTTCAACAGCATATGCACAATATTTCTCAAAATAGTTCCGCTCCCCAGATACACTCAATTCTTCAAGTCTGCCCCAAACTCACTGTTCTTCACATTCATTCTGATAAATAGCATTTCTTTATATTATTGCACCACAAAACATGAGTACATCTTTCTTTACCTCCCTCCATTCTTTCTTTCTTTCTAGCACTGTTTACAACTATAATAAACACTTTCTTAGTCCCTTCAGGCTGCTGTAACAAATTGCCATAGGTGGCTGGCTTATAAACAACAGACACTAATTTCTCACAGTTCTGGAGGCTAGAAGTGCAAGATCAAGGGTAGGTAGATGTGATTTCTGTTGAGAACCTACTTCCTGTGTTCCTAGAGGGCTATGTGGCTGTGTCCTCACATTGCAGAAAGGGTGAAGAAGCCCTAGGGTCTCTTTATAAAGGCACGATCTAATCACCTTCAAAGGGGTTTAGGTTTCAGTATATGAATTTGGTGGGACACACACATTCAGTTCACTACACTCCATTTTGCTTGAGGTTGGGTTCAAAGGGCACCAAGCCAAAGATTCCATAGGCCGAGAACCATTATCCCCAAATTTTTGGCATTTTATTTAAATTTTGTTTCTAGGAAGAGGAGTTCCTGTCCTGGTGCAGTGGAAACGAATCCAACTAGGAACCATAAGGTTGCGGGTTCGATCCCTGGCCTCCCTCAGTGAGTTAAGGATCCAGCTTTGCTGTGAGCTGTGTAGACCGCAGACACAGCTCGGATTCTACACTGCTATGGCTGTGGCGTAGGCCAGAAGCTGGAGCTCTGATTGGACCCCTAGCCTGGGAACCTCCATATGCCATGGGTGTGCCCCCCCAAAAGAAAAAGCAAAAAAATGTTTTGTTTCTAGGAACAAAGCTTCAAGTGGCTTAGTCTAGATTCTCCCAGTTGCTTTTTAAATGCATTTTGTCAAATGAACTTGCCATGTAGAAGAGGGTTCTGACAAATTTTACATTTTACAGAACGCCAACAAAAACTTTGAATTTTAAATTTCTGAACAACCCATAACAAGTCAGTCCAAGAATGTAAACTTTGCAATGAGTTTAGAATATTCCGCCTACACATCGTAAGAAGAGAAAGAAGTGGTACATGATTGAGACATCGCTGACCCTGTCCCTTGGGATCAATTTTTCATATAAGCTAGTCCTAACAGTGTCAGAATCAGTGTCACAACTACACAAAACAAAGGAGCAATTTTGCCTGCAAGGGCTTGCTGCAGATAGCACAGATGCCTCACTTTCTGACAAATTAGGGGAAAAAATAAAATCTCAAGTTGTTGTGACTTCGATTCAGAGTAGAGCTACTATTAAAATCCAAATCCAGACTTTCAGTATCACTTTTAATGGCTATTATAACTGATGAAGCAGATTCAGGGCAAATCCTTTTTATGCCTTTTCCAGGAAGTTTGTACTTAGTTAACAGTGCTAAATAAAATTGAGAAGGTGGGACATGGAAGGCAGAGAAAGTGCTAAAAATGCAAAATATTGTGAGCATGATCTTTCTAAATTGCAAATCTGAAACAAGACACATCTCTCCACCCCCAGTTAAAGCCCTTTAGTGACTCTCACAGCCGTTGAGATACATATCAATCTCCTTAGCCGACAATGTGATCCCAGTTAGTTCTCCATCTCATCCCACAAGTGCTTCATTGTCCCTGCCTTATCTGGAGCTGCCCAGTTCTCAGCCATGATGTGCTCTTTTACCCCGTGCCTTTTCATATCGTCATAGATGCACCTGCTTGACTGTTGCAGTCTCATTTTGATGTACCTGCCTTACTGAGCCAGCTAAAACTGCACTTTCTGTTCTCCATTTCAGCCAGTGTTCTAGTTATGTCATAGTTAACAGTCAGATGTACTAGTGAATGAAGAGAAGGAAAACAGAGAACAGTAATTTATTCAACGGACAACATAGTGTCAAATATTACCTTAAAAACTGACGGTCATTTCCCTATTTTTAAAGAGGAATTACCAAATGAAATATTCCCTTTTTTAAAACCCTATAATACTAAACATAGTTCAACAGAAAATATCAAATGCTTTAATTAAAGTAAGTAACAAAGCAGCTGTGTCACCATTCTTTTAATCTTTCGAAGAAATATTTGTCAGTTCCTTTCTATATTCTCAGTGTAATCAATGTCTATCATATTGGTGACTCATCATCCAGGAATGATAGGATGGTATTCTACAGTATCAAAGAATCCCTAAATGTCAATGACTTAGAAAAATAAAGGTTTATTTCACATTCATGCCAAAATCCCACCATGACTGGGAGTTCTGCTCTGTATCTCTAAAGTCTGGGATCCAGGCTGAAAAAATCAAGACCATCTTCAACATTCCTATCCACTGAGTCAGAAGGCAAACATGTTCAGAAGGGTATCTACTCTACAAATGACATATGACTTTCATTCACAGCTGATTGGCCAGGATTAGTCACACAGCCTAATGCAACCACAGGGAGACAGGATGTACTCAGAAAGAAAGAGAACCCAAGATATTTCATACCATCCATGTCACCTGCCCTCTGGGTCACCAAATATTTGGTTCTTCCTCCTTTCTGCATATTTCCACACAGTCACAGCATCAAGCTCTGGGCTCTACATGGCAGTTTCTACACTGAGATTATTTGCAATAGTGGGCCTCCTGTTTCTCTGGAGAACTATCAACAAAAAAGACAAGTTACCTGTTTCTTATACAACCAATATGAAGTGGTGGAACAGGAACATGGTAACTGTAACAAGCACTCCCATTCAGAAAAGGGGAGAGTGAGGAGTTCCCATTGTGGCTCAGAGGTAACGAACCCAACGAGTATTCATGAGGTTGTAGGTTTGATCCCTGGCCTCACTCAGTGGGTTAAGGATCTGGTGTTGCCATGAGCTGTGGGTCACAGACGTGGCTCAGATCCCATGTTGCTTTGGCTGTGGTGCAAAACAGTAGCTGTAGCTTCAATTCGACCACTAGCTTGGGAACTTCCATGCACCACAGGTGTGGCCCTAAAAAAGCAAAAAATAAATAAATAAACAAAAAGCAAAGCAAAGCAAAGAAAAAGGGGAAGAGTGAGAAAGACTCACAACAGACATTGATCTGCAGCCCCCTGCCCTGGAGTGGGGTGTTTTTCTTGATTAGAAATTCTAATCTATTCTCTGGGAAAGTTTCCCTAGTCCAGCGTTCTCTGAGGCGCTTAGATCTGACCTTTATACCCTCTGACCATTTTAAAGTGAGCATGAACGAACGGGTCACGCTTGTGGGCTGAGCAACTTCTTAGTTCACTTCCTTACCTGTTAATCCAGTTGGTTGTTGTTCTTCTCATCCCTCCCCTACCCCACGTTTTTTTTCTCTCTTTTTTTTTTTTTTTGGCTGCACATGTGGACATTCCTCGAACCTGTGCCACAGCTGTAACCAGACCAGAGCAGTGACGACTATGGATCCCTAACCCACTGAGACTCTGGTTTCCTCTTAATAGATGCTTTTGTCTTCTGTTCAATGGCATCCTTTTCCAACAACTGCGCCAAAAAGTCTCTTCAAGACATTTTTCATAGCAGTCCTTGTTGACTTGGTTGTATACGTCTGGAGGTAATATGGCTCCAGAGATAGAGCCATACTCTTTTTTTTTCTGCATTTTTTTTTTTTTTTTTTTTTTTTTTTTGCTTTTCAGGGCCATATGCCGGCAGCATATGGAGGTTCCCAGGTTAGGGGTCAAATCAGAGCTGCACCTACCGGCTTACACCACAGCCACAGCAACACATGATCCATATCTGCAAAGCCATATCTGTAAACTTCACCACAGCTCATGGCAACACCAGATACTTAACCTACTGAGCAAGGCTAGGGATGGAACCTGCATCTTCATGGATACTAGTCAGGGTTTTTACCGCTGAGCCACAACGGGAACTTCTAGAGCCATATTCTTATTCTCCTTTCCCTGAGCCATTTTTCTTCCAACTGAAAAAATTATTGGGCACTTCTTAACACATTTAGAAGTTTTAACAATAGGTGTGACAACCATGCTCTTGATTTTATCCTTGTTTCTAGGCTGAACTTTAGTAAGTCTTTGTAGCTTCAAACATATTTCAGTTTTAGCTTTTACTGTGCAGGGTTTAAAAAGAGCTACCCCTTAATTTCTGCACTCTATTTGCACTCTTTCATTCCCACTTGCAAACTGGACCAGTTATTTTCTAAGCTTATCTCATATTGTCTTATCACGTACTGCCAAAGGTAGTCATTGTCTCCTACTAACATTCTAGCATCTCTTTTTGTCTCTTAAAAGCTGCAGATTCCTTAAGTACATTGTACTCCTTCCTTGTTACCCCAAGCAAGTCTTAGCAAAGTTCCAACATCACCCAACTGGATACCCTTTCTTTTAGGTCCAATATCAGTTTCCTTGAAACCTGAAATTCATCTCCCCCATCAAGTTAATCCCACCTACTTTTAACTTTTTTATTTGTTGCCTTAGCACAGCACTGCACATCTCATACCGATTTCTGAAGCATTCAGTTTGTGCTAGTTTAAACTGGGTTACAAACTATCACCAAAATCTTAATTACCAATAATATAAAGACCTTCATGTTCTTTATAGGGATAAGTCTAGCATTTCTTCTCTATGTTTTGCCACTGCCTTAGTGCAGAAGACACACATGAGTTTCCCCTCAGCTTGTTTCCAAAGCCTCCCTCTCTCTAGTCCTGAATTTATACATCACCAAAGGCCATGAGACTCACCCCTGTATGATGCAAAATGAGATGCAAATCTGATTATAATGCTTAAATTTACATTTCTCAATTTTTGCAAAGCATACTGAGAATAAAAATACTTTTTTGTTTTTAAATACATAAAGTATTTCCTACTGTAATCACTGATCACCTTTCTAACCCATCTCTGGCTATTTCATCAGCATACACCTAAGTTCTGGTCATATAAAAACACTCTGGTCATTCTTGCCACCACCAGGAAGGCTTTTCCTCTATTTTTTCCCTTTTATTCACTCTTACACATTTTTTAAGATTCAACTCAAACACAGAAAAGTCATTTCAAAACCCACCGAGTTACTTTTTTTCTTCCTTCCATAGTATTTTATGAACAACTTTATCAAATTATTTTGTTGTTGCTGTTGTTTCCTTTTTAGGGCCACATCTGTGGCAGATAGAAATTCCCAGTCTATGGATTGAATCAGAGCTGCAGCTGCTGGCCTACACCATGCTATAACAGTGGCCAAATCCAAGCCACATCTGCAAACTATACCGCAGCTTATGGCAATACCCTATCCTTAACTCACTGAGCAAGGCCAGAGATCAAACCCACATCCTCTTAGACATTGGTTTGGTTCTTAACCTGCTGAGCCATAAAGGGAACTCCTCAAATTCCTGTTTGCATTATGTTTTATGGTTTATTTTTGTTCCCTAGAGTGGATTATTTATTCTTTGAAGTCAATAACTTCCTCCTTTGTTTGAACTCTTATTTATTTACATATCTGTTTGTTTATGGCTATGCCCACAGAATGCGGAAGTTCCCAGACCAGGGATGGAACCCAAGCCACAGCAGTGACAATGCCTAGTTCTTAACTGCTAGGGAACTCCTTGTTTCAATTCTTAGAACAATGAAGACCTGTGACTGAGGTTCATTATCCATTCATTAATGCAGTCCTTGTTTATGGGACTACCTGCTCTGTCACCGGGCACTGTGCTAGACTCAGACAAGAGATAACAATTTCAATAACTTCTTACTTCCTTAGCACAAGATTCCTTGCTACTGAGTATAGTTGATGTCATTTCCTGAGTGTGCCATAAAATTCTTCTGATCTCCCAAAGGCATAGATGAAAACATCTGATTAGGAGAAAGAAATGTGATTTAGGCAAGTTGAACTGTTCCCTCAATAATTTTATGATGTCAAAATCTTGACCCTGATCTCTAAACACACCAGAGCTAGCCTGGTTTCTTTATATAGGGTTTTGGGATATGTTTTACTAAATCCAATGTAAGTCACAGGACAGAGCTTCAATTCCTTTCTTATTTTTTCCTTCCCAGCACTATTTGCTTTTAGAAATTAAAAAAAGTAATTTAAGAAATTTAGAGGTAATTATTTATTTATTTACTTAAATGGTTGTAAAACCTTATTCATAATGATTACACAGATACAGGTTTTGAACACCTGGAATCAAGATTATAGGGTTTTTAAGTCTAGTTATTCTTACTTTAGTACATGGCTATTTTCATTTCCTGTGTATTACTCCAATACCTATTATTTTTCAGCTTTCTTCATACTGCAAAACATAACTTTGTGCATGATTTTATGCCACCTTCAGGGGTATGCCTTTCTGTTCATAATTTTTTTTTTAATTATTTGTTCCTTTTTGTAGTAATTTCTCAGAGCCTGGGGAGGGCTTTCCTTGCCATATGCTCATTAAATCAAATTCCAAGTTGCCTTTCTGCGAATTTTGTTGTTGTTTTTAACTTGGAACTGTTGAAAATTCTAAAAAGAGAGAAGGGGAAGTCCAAATAAATGAGAAAGTTTTAAAATTTGTGTGTGTTTGTTAATGTTAGTGATACAAATGTTAGAAAGAAATGTGCACAGTTAACATGTCCCTAACGCAGAGCCCAACTTGGTGGGGTCAGACAGACCTCACCTCTGAGTTCTTTTTGACAGTACAAGGCGTATGTGGAGGCTGTATGCCATGATGGAGAGAGAACAAAATTTGGAGTCAGGCATGCCTGAGAATAAACTGAGATTCTGGCATATACCCGCTCTACGCTTGGCCACTTGCAAACCACTAACCTCTCAGCCTAAGCTCTTTGTCTCTTGAAGAGTGGTAATAATCCTCTCTTGTAGGATTGCTACAAGGAATAGAGATGACACAGATGGCACACTGTAGACACTGGCAAGGTATATTATTGTTTCTATTGTCTTTTGAGAAATAAAGAAAATTATTCCCTATAAACTTCTATAAATTTACTCTATCAGTTATTTGGGGGCTTTCTTCCCTTTTTTTTTCTTCCATAGATTATTATTCCTTTAGAAAACAGAAAGAAGATAGATTATAATTATGTTATTTTTGCATTCCAGCCACAATTATGGATAATACTACTATAAGAAAAATTCCAATGTGAATATTGAGGATGAATTTATAAAATGACAAAGAGAAATGTTGTAATATGCCAAACATTTGGGGACTGTAAGCTCAACAGTTAGAACCCCCATGGTCTAGCAACCTGGAATGGGAAGAGTAGGGCCCTCTTGCCAGGCACTGTACCTTAAACTTAACTCTTGAATAATCAGAGCATGTGGGAGAATATGAATCATGGAATAGCATACGGTAGTAATTTGACAACTTAGCCTAGTAGAGAAAGTAAACAGTGACGGCAGTTGATCAGTGTGTGCTTAGACTTGGCATACAAATAAGATACAATAAAACTGACACACTTGCACGCACTGCTCTTAATTTCTGCCACAGGAGAGACATTTTTAATGAACAATCAAAAATCCAGTAGAGTGAACTCAAGATTAACTGCAAATGTGGAATAAGAAATGTGTAGATAACATTTTTAAAGTAAACATTAAAACTTGTGATATAACTTTGAAAAGCAGACACACTCTAAGACAGCATTACACATCCTCAGATTCTTACACTTCCCACTCTCAGATTTAAAATCTGAGACAGGCATATTACTAATTGTTCATTCCATATGTATATGAGAAAAATAGTCCAAAATTGTCATTTACAGAATCTGATTTCCATTTATATCCTTCTTCCCTCTTTTGTTTTTAGTCTACCAGTTCATAGGTTCATCAATGTTCAGTTTATATTTCCTCTCTGAAACAAATTACTGATTTCAGGCTTAGTTGCCACTAATTACCAGTAACTGGGGTCCTTACAGCCTTCAGAGCCTTAAAAACACTGGTCCGGTGAGTTCCCATTGTAGCAGAGAAGAAACAATCTGACTGGTGTCCATGAGGATGTGGGTTTGACCCCTGGCCTTGCTCAATGGGTTGGGGTCCAGCCTTGCCGTGACCTGTACTGTAGGTTGCAGACGCAACTTGGATCCCCTGTTGCTGTTGCTGTGGCTGTGGCATAGGCCGGCAGCTATAGTTCCAATTCCACCCCTGGCTTGGGAACTTCCATCTGCCATGTGCAGCTGTAAAAAGCAAAAATAAATAAATATATAAATAAATAAATAAATAAATAAATAACACTGATTGGAAGACAAGGGTTTGGTCCTCATCCTGTCATTAAGTTGCTGTGTGACCTCAACAACATTATTTAACTTCTTTGAACTTCACTTTTTTCACCAGTGAAATGAAAACCTTAAGGTTTTTCATATAATTGAAAGATTTTTTTTTTGACTTTTGTCATTTTAGGGCCGAACCCACGACATGTGGAGGTTCCCAGGCTAGGGGGTCTAACAGAAGCTGTAGCCACCAGCTTACGCCACAGCCACAGCAACACCAGATCCGAGCCGCATCTGCAACCTACACCACAGCTCGCAGCAACACCGGATCATTAACCCACTGAGCAAGGCCAGAGATCAAACCGCAACCTCATGGTTCCTACTCGGATTCGTTAACCACTGAGCCATGATGGGAACTCCCTAACTGAAAGATTTTTGATTCCACAACTTGCGTTACAAGAGAGGTAATAACTAAAGATATTAATAATGATGTCTTAACACTTAATTATTGCTTATCATCTCCAAGGCCTTGTTCAATGCACTTCACCCTAAGTCATTTAATCTTCACAGCAAGTCTCTGTGATATGTAACATTAGCCCTGTTTTATAGACGTGGAAATTGAAGCACTTGCAGGTTCAGTAACTCGTTCAAGTCACTCAACTAATAAGAATCTGAGTCAGAACTTGTATCCACATATCTCCCTATGAGGGCCATATCTTAATATATTTATACTGTCCAAGAAGCAGGACAAAAGTCATACAACAGATGGCCTTGGATGCCTGGAAGAAGAATTTCCACATAATCTGTGAAGAAATAGGGAGCTACTAAAGGATGCTGAATATCAAAATACGTTTTGATCCAATGTGCAAATATGTCAAATGGAAAAATGTTTAAAAAAAGTAGCAGAAATAGCAGTTAGGGAAGTATCACAGTGACCCAGGTGAGTAAAAGCTAGGTAGTCCAACCAAAATAGAAAACATAGAAATGAAAAGAAAGGGTTAAACTTGCCAGACTTTGAAGATGTAGCACATGCATGCATTCTAAATCATAGTCCACATTTTCTAATTTAGGTAATGGAAAAATAGAGGTATCATCAAGAACTATAAGGACATTTTATAAAGAAATGAGATTTGAAGAAGAGGGTGTTGAGGCAGATTTAATAAGAAGTTGGGAAAGACATATTAGTAAAGAAGATGGTAGGAATTGAGGGATCATAATATAGCTAGCGCAGGACTAAGTCAGACCGACAGTAGTGATGTGACATTGTTCTGCTTCCGGTTAGGCTGTGACTTCATGCAGTCAGCCTGGGTTAACCATAAGTTCAACAATAGGGTGGTGGTTCAGAAGGTCACTGGCAGAATTAAGGGAGACATGAACACAATAAGATGTCCATTTTTGTTCTGCTTTCATCACATTTTATTCCTCTGGTCTGACAAGAGCATGTCAGACACCTAACAAAGCAATATATCAGAAGGACTTCAGTTTGCTTTCATAATACCCAAAAACAAACTCTTTACAGGCACTGATGTCACCAAAGGTGGGTTATAAGCAATCCACAGATCTACTCACAGTGGCCAAGCAGGCAGAATCAAGGTGCTCAGTGAGCCTTCCCTATGAGTTTCCTAACCTTTAGAACTTCAGAAGTTTAAAATTACAGCATTCCAGAAATAGAAATGTTATTAAAACATTCCCACATTTAAGAGAATCCTGAATGCGTCATGCTCTTTCAAGATGCCAGTCACAATAACATTTAAGTTTCTGCATAACTTTTCAATTTCCTGTATGGAAAAATCAAAAGCTCCATGTAAAAATACACAGAAGAGGACTCTGATCTGCCCTTTTAAGTAAAAAAAAAAAGGAAAAATCCATCAAACTTCCACCTTTCTTTTTATGAAGTTTGCTTGTAGTTTCACTCTTTTTTTTTTTGAGTGACACAATGCCCCTGGAAAGATCAGGGCTTTTTTCTATTTTGTTTTTTTTGCCTCAGTGTAGGGGACTAGGGAAAAAACTGAACCTGTGAAAGAGAACTAACACACTCAGTCAAGAGTACCTTTTATTCATTCAACTAATATTTATTGCATATTGAACATTTGCTAAGTGTACATTCCTGTGCTGGGAAGAAAAACATGCATGACATATGACACAATCCCTACCTTTTATGAGAGTTAGAGAGAAACAGACAAAGCCAAAATGCAAGGAGCACATTAAGAATGCCTTATGTGTAGTATGAATAATACTTGGGAGAAGGAAAAGATCATTTCTGCCTAGAGCAAACTGCTTAATATACTCTCAGAATTCTGTACTCTCTCATACACCTCATGTGTTTTAATAGACTTGCTGTGTCTCTTTGAATGAAAAAAATCTCCCACCCTTAGTTGCTTTTTTTTCAACCTGGTAGACTTTTCCTTCTCCTTCAGTACACTATTTAAGAGTAACCTTTGCAGAGGACCTGCCCCAGGCTGGGTTTGGTTGTGTGCTCCTGTAGTTCCTTATCATAATATAAAATATATTCTAGTATATAACTATTCATATTATACATGATATATATTGCTATTTTAGTAAGAGACAATGACATTTGTTTGCTCTCTCAATATGCTGCACAGTCTGAAACATGTTAAGCATTAAAAAAAGTTCATAGAATAAATCTGAAATCAGTTTTAATTGGATCTTTAGAAATAACTAGAACTTCTATAACTAGAGATGACAGAGAGGGGATTCCAAGAAAGGAGAATTCATATAAAAATGTATGACTTTTTTTTCTTTTTTGGCCACAATCATGGCATATGGAAGTTCCTGGGCCAGGGAACTGTGGCAATGCCAATCCTTAATCAGCTGCACCACAGAGGGAATTCCAAAAATGTATAACATATTAGAGGAATGAATAAATGTGGTAAAATTTCTAAAACAAGGAATAAATGATGGGCAATAAGAGATAGGATTTAAAGGTAGGTAAAGAAAGATTCTGAAAGACTTTAAATTCAAAAGTGAGAAATTAGATTTTTTTGGTCATAGTCAATGAGAGATTTCCAAATATTGTCGAGCAAGTGAGTGCCAAGACAAAGCCATTATAACATAACCATAAAGCTGTGAGGTATCCTTGAGGACTATCTGGAGTGAAGACCCAAAACAGAGAACATGGACGATTTAGCCATGGAAAAAATTATTCCAAATATTTAAATAAGGTGTTCAGTATCTGAACAAGAATAGCATCTCAATTCACGTCTTTTCCCTGGCAGAAAAAGTGAAAAGAAGTGAATTTAGAAAACTGGTGAAGACAATTGTGTATAAATGAAAAAAGGAAATACTAAGGAAAAATAAAACAAATTTCAGAGTTGTCATGCCACTACCAGTCAGTATAGGGAAACCCAATGAGTGGCAACACATAGAATAACAGAAATTAAAAGTCAACTGGAATAGTATTTAAGTTGGTGGAACTTTGGGTTTAGAGATACAAACTTTTGCTTTGCCTTGTTGTTGCCCATTTGTTTTATTTTTTTCTGGGCTTTATCTATACTTCTTGATATCCAGATTCTCTCTTCCAATTTTACTTCTATTTTTTTCTGTATTCCATTCCATGACTGTTCGTTTTTTTGTGTGTGTGCCTTTTTTTTTTTTTTTTTTTTTTTTTTTTTTTTTTTTTTTTTTTTTTTTTTTTTTTTTTTTTTTTTTTTTTTTTTTTTTTTTTTTGCTTCTTAGGGCCACACTTGTGGCCTATGGAGGTTCCCAGGCTAGGGATCGAATCAGACCTACAGCTGCCAGCCTACACCACAGCCACAGCAACAAGGGATCCGAGCCGCATCTGCGACCTACACCCAGCTCATGGCAATGCCAGATCCTTAGCACACAGAGAGAGGTCAGGGATCGAACCCACAAACTCACGGTTACTAGTCAGATTCATTTCCGCTGAGCCACGATGGTAACTCCCTTGTTTGGATTTCCTACATCTACTTTTAGATTACTCCTTTGAAGTTAACATACAACACAAATTTGATGAGCTTCAGCCTTCACTTGCCATTGATTTTGAGCTTTCTCAGATCTACACACTTTACTCAGTCTGTGGATCAGCAGCAGAAGACTGGAAAATGAATGAAACTATTGAGAGAAATGTATAATCCTGGAGGAGAAACATTTGAGAGGTGAAGAGAGAATAATGACTTTAGATTTATACATGGGACTGAGATGTCAGTTAAGCTGCGTTGGCCATTTACACCTGGATAGGTTTTACTCAAGCAACTAATATCCTTGTACTTCCTGGGGAAGTCTAAAGCCTTTAAAAGATATGTGAAAATTCTCTGGAGATTTAACATATTAAGAGGCAATCTTGCTCTAGTCTTTGGTTTCCACGTGAACTAGCAGAACTACAGGGTATTTACCTAGATTTTGAAATGTAAATCTTGTTCAATTTCATTAAAGAAAAAAGTAAAACAACAAACAAGAAAAAACCAGATTCACATAATATGGACTATTGCGCAATATTTATCTTCATTCAAGGCAGTGTAGGGAATATTAAAGTTGAATTTACATCAATTATCTCAAATCAAACATCTTACAAGCAGGTTATATAGTCTACCCCCCAAGTCTTTTTCTCTGCTCTTTTCCCCATGCACTCCAAGTCTTCACACTTCACTGAGTGATAGTTTAATATAAATTACAGAAGTTGATGAAATACAAAAAGAACTTAATAGAGGGGGAAAATAACAAGGCAAACTTTTAGGAATGCCCATATTTAGGAGGAGAGAAGAAGAAGAATCAACAAAAACAGAAAGGATGACTAGTCAGGATTAACAGGATCATGAAATTGCTATTAGGTATAAATTATGATAAAGAGCTCCAAGAAGGAAAATGTGCAAATCTACCCAGCCAGCAAAAGTGGTGAGTAGAATATGACCGTAGGAAAGGTTACTGAATGTGGTAATTCACATATTTATTACTGACTGAAAAACAAGAAATTAAGTAGAATAGTCAAAGCAAGAAAAAGAGGCAAAGGGTATCAGGAAGAGGAAGAGAAAGGAAATCAGACAGAGATATACCCCACTGGGAAATTATCTCTGTATGCCCGCAAAGGGAATTTGATGATATGTAATGGGTATTATGGAAGGAATTTCATGCTGTACCAGGTCATGTATATGAGGACGAGCATTTATCTTACGTGTCATCAGGAGCTTAGTTTGGGAGATGGAAACTTCTCATTCCATTGACAATCTCTTTGCCTCTACCTTTTATAAGGAAAAATGAGAAAAGCTCTCATATTCACATCCATTCATTCCACAAACATATCATTTGCCAGGGGTGGGGGGATAAAAAAAAAGTTTAAGAATGAAGGAAGGCAGGGAGGAACAGAGCCAGAGAGACTGGTTTATTTCAGTTCATTCTATTTCTTCAAGGAGTGAAGAGCCCAAATCACTTTAGAGTTAACCTTTCAATTTTCCTACTAACTGGAAGAAGAAATGCTGCTTTGGCACACTTCTGATTCTGGATGCTTTCCAGACAGATTCTCAAGACAAACCCACTGTCTGCACACATAATCAGCTTACTACTTGATTTCGTATGAGAAACCGACAAAGTAAAACTAACACTTTGGGGACCCCCAATGACTTCAATAGAATGCTTCTACTTTAACACTTGGACGTTCACTCTCTGTGAACTGGTTTATTTTCTCCCCAAGCATCCATATTCATATTCAAATTTTCTAGATAATTACTTCTTCTTTTTTTTTTTTTTTGCCCTTTTGCCTTTTTTATCTAGAGCCACAGCCACAGCATATGGAGGTTCCCAGGCTAGGGGTCTAACAGGAGCTGTAGCTGCCGGCCTTTGCCACAGCCACAGCAACGCGGGATTCGAGCCGCGTCTGCAACCTACACTACAGATCACGGCAACACCGGATCCTTAACCCACTGAGCAAGGCCAGGGTTCGAACCCGCAACCTCATGGTTCTTAGATTCGTTAACCACTGAGCCACGAAGGGAACTCCTAGATAATTACTTCTGATACCCAGTTTGGAAACATGTTTGGAACATGGCTTAGAATCATATGATTTTAGAGTTAGAAAGGACCAGATAAAATATTTATCTAAACCTCCTCATTAACAGATACAGACCTCATGGCTCCAGAAACATTTTCCAGGTTGCACTGCTAGTGAGTCTAAGAATGGATTAGTATTCACCTGGTCCGACTTCAGTTTTAGAGCTCTGCCCCAATCACACTTTTCAGTGTATGCTGGAGACTGCCAGCCTTACACTCATCTGTACTTTTAGTATTGGTTTTGCCATTAATTATCTTTTTCAACCATAAGCAGATTGCTCTACACAGAGGCCCCAGTTTTCTCACGTAGAAAATGACTGAGTTGAATTAGATATCTATAGTTCAGTCTGGCTAACAGATAGCATGATCCCATGACCATCATGAAGCCAAGTGCCTTGTTCATAGGTCTTTTTATATCACATAATAGAAACCCAATCAAGCAAGTTTAATCAAAAAGGTAGATTTATTACATGAAGGGAAACAGGGCTATCACACTGATCCCAAGGTAAAGAAGTACAAGGGGCCTCACCAAGAACTAAGATAATAAACTGAGACTATAACAAGATAATACTTGATTACTTCTATGTTTCTCTGGAGTCCCTAGATTTTTTATGCCTGCTTGTCTCTGAATATTAGCCTTAGTTTTCTTTTCCTTCAGATAAATTCTCCCTGCTTTGCCAGACACAGAAGGTGGCTGTCCAGAGGGGCAGGCTTCATGTTGGAAGACCACTAACTGAAACGGCCCACCTGCCAGGCACTATAATAGCCACCCGCATGAATTATCTCACAAGAGGTCCTGATAAGGAACATGTGCTGCCCTAAAGACGAACTGAGAATTTGGGAGTGAGCCAATAGGAGGGAAAAGACAACCAACCTCCCAGGATCCTTGGTGCTGGAATCCATCTTGGCTGAGAGGTGTGCAGGCCAGCAAGAAGGACCCTGAACCAGACCAGGTTCGAGCCGAGCAAGATGACTGGCCAGAGACAACCCAGAAACTAACCCCATTCCCATTAAAAGCTGAAACTGAGAGCCACATGGCAGAGCAGTTCTCCCGGGTGTCCTTACCCAGCTGTTCTCTACCAAGGTGCCCCTTCTGAATGAAGTCCTTTGCTTTGTCAGCATGTGTGTGTCCTCAGATAATCCATTTCTGAGTTTTAGACAAGAGCCCATTCTCAGGCTGTAGAATGTTGCAGGCCTTTCCCGCAACATTCACTCAGTTCAATTACTACTAGAGCCTAATTAGTACTTCTGAATACATTTCCAAATGTCTTTACAAACAAAGCTAATTGGTCAGCCTGGGTCACATGAATAATAAACTCAACTAGGGCCAGTATGACAAGGCCAGAATCCACTTCATCTTCAGAGAAGATCCATCTGGTCTAGGCAGAGTTCCTAAGGAATACTAATCCCAAAGGAATATGCAAAGCTGCTAGAATCATATGCTACTTGATAGACACCAGGAGGACAATGATTTATAGCTAAATCAAGGATGCTGTAAACCCGGTATGAATATTTTATTTTCTCTATAGGCTTGAGCAATAATCTACATAGAAAATATAGATACTTACCCAACTTAGCTCTCTCAGAATATCCATACCTGAAGGACTCTATATTCAGGTCTTTAAAAAGTCCACATGAGGAGTTCCCTTTGTGGCTCAGTGGTTAATGAACCTGACTAGAAACCATGAGGTTGTGGTTCGATCCCTGGCCTCACTCAGTGGGTTAAGGATCCAGCGTTGCCGTAAACTGTGGTGTAGGTTGCAGACGCAGCTTGGATCCTGCCTTGCTGTGGCTGTGGCGTAGGCCAGTAGCTGTAGCTCTGATTAGACCCCTAGCCTGGGAACTGCCATATGCTGCAGGTGAGGCCCTAAAAAGCAAGCAAGCAAGCAAGCAAGAAAGAAAGAAATGTCCACATGGAAAAAGAAAGTTTAAGTTAACAGATTAAAATGGAAATAAAATGTAGAGCCAGGAATTAAAGAAGTAACAAAACCCTCTCTAGAGAGATTAAACTCATAGAAACAACTAAAGGAACCCCACAAAAGAGAGTACTCTCCTGATACAGAAAGAAGTGCAGCTAGTCCTTTGAGAGGGCCTTGGTTTAAAGAGATTAAGGTAAATATTTAGGATAAAAAAAGAATCAACTAGGACAAAGCAAGGAATTCAGAGTGATTTCTCTTTGAACAGGAGCTGGTTTGTTATTATAATGAAACAAGCCCCCCGCTGGCACCTTTTCCGTGACTTGTTTCCAATCCTATTGAGATTTCTACCCTTCAAAAGAAAGGATGTGGATTATCAGACTCTTGGCAGGGGGTACAAAAAAATCTATGTTGCTCTAGGTCCAACCCAGCAGTGGCAGATTAAGGTGTGATTGAATGGACTGGTAATCGTAGGCCCCACACTTGGAGGAGAACCTTCAGATTCTGTCAGGATCCTCAACAAGGGAGTTTTCCTGGTAGAATTCTATTTGTTGCTCCTATTTTCTCTTTAAATTTTTGTATTCACCTCCTTGAAATCCACTGGTGAGTTTTACAAATCTGGCACCGGGCTATGTTTCTTCAAAATGTCATTTTTTAAAAGCTGTTGAGGTGGAAAGAATGGTTCTAATCTTTATTACTTCTTAAGAAAACAAAATGTCAGGGCATCTTTTTTTCATCTTTGTAATCTTGAATTGTTTGCATCAATCTGCCTAAATCAGTTTGAATCAAGCTGTTCCAGAGAGATTTTCTTAGAACAACTGAATTTGCTATTCCTTGAAATAGGAGGATAGCATGTTTCCATTTTCTGTTGCTTTACCCTAGAGACTTCCCAAATACTATTTTATAAATAAAGAGAACACCAAAACCTTCAGTATCTTGAATTGGAAAGGATTTAGAAACACATCTTCAGTATTATCTATATTCATGTATCAGTCAGGAAGGAAGAAATCTCATCTATCCTTTTAGATTCTTCTGGTTGGTATAAGAATTAAGTTGACATGAGACAGATTTACAGGAGGAAAATCAAGCAAAAGTTGAATAACATGTACACATGTCAGACCCAGAAAATTTGAATCACCCGCCAAAAGGACTGAAGCCCTCACCTTAAAAACCCATCATCTTTTGCTAAAGACAAAAGAGGATGCTGAGGGTGGGAAGTCCTTCATAGGAATTTACCAAGAAAAGCACAGTGAACAAAGATTGTTGTGATGCAAACTTTAGTCGATGCCTTCTCCAGGACTAAAAGTTTCTAGGGATTTGGTCGTCCTCCACTTCCAGGTATGGAGAGAAAGACATTCTTAAAAATGGAGATTTCCCTTATGAATGTAAAATATCTCTTACAAAAGTGAAAGTCCTACTTGATTTTCAGTTTAAACTAAACTTCCCCTAGTCTGCTGTTTCTCAGCAAAAAAAAAAAAAAAAGCAAAAAAAAATGCTTAAAATAATCAATAAGCCAAAGAGACATATTCTGCAAATTCTGAATATGTCTCAGAATATTCAGGAACAGGGCTGCAAATTCTGTTCCCATACCTACCATATATGATATACGCTGCCTATGACAGTATCTGTGCTATATCAGAGTTAGGAGATGATCTCAATAATTATCAAATTCAAGGACCACATCTAATTTAACTTCTATATCCATGTATATTAGGCATAATCAAGGCAAATCCTCTTAAGTAAGATTCTGAAGACTTCTCTCCTAAGAGGTTTCTCTGCTTTTTTTTATACCATTATTAAACTATCTGTAAGTAAAAGTTTTTGAATGAGCACTGTCACTTGTGAATGACACCGGAAAAAGCAAAGACCCTTCTTACACACATTGCCCTTAGAAATACATGTAAAAATAGAACTCTGGTTTCTCACTTTAGTGATATCTCCCTCCCATGGATTGGCATTAACCACTTTTACTGTTCACATGTCATGTCTGTTATAATGAAATGGACCCACTTGCTAATTAGCATAATTTATAGATACAAGAACTTGTGAATGCTTACCAAAATATGGATACTTCTAAAACTCTTAAGATTAGCTCTCTAACATCAAGTAATCAGGGCCAGAAACCTATGTTCTAATGAAAACCTCTTTGCTACCTTTTTTTTTTCTGCTTTTAATAGATCAGATCTTTTGTATAATGCTTGAATTGCCTGTTTGAAAATTGCCACAGAACCAGAATTATTCTCTCTCTCTCTCTCTCTCTCTCTCTCTCTCTCTGCCTCTGTATTTCTCTCTCTCTTTTTGTATTGAGTGTTTACTGTTTGTAAGACATTGCACTTCACAGTTAACATAATATCTCGTTTAATTTTCACAGTACCTCTTCAGGTAATTATCACCATCCTCCTAGTAAAAATTAGAAAATCAATACATAATAGGTAAGATCAGGATCACACTCTTCTAGCATATGGAAAAACTGGAATCAAATTCTTTGCCTGTGCGGCTTTAAAATTGTGTTCTTAACTACAGAGAAGCTTTTCACAAGAGCGACAGAAGCAAATCCGTTGCTTTGCCTGCAGAAAAATAAAAAAGTCCTAAAGGCTAAAGACTTATGCTTTAAATTTATGTAGGGAAGAGAACCTACATTTCTTTCCTTTCCCTTAAAGAAGGTCTGGGGGCATGACATGAAACTGACAACCAAAGACGAAGCAAATATTGATAATATCCCGGGTGGTTGAATGGGCTTCTAATTTTTTATTACTATTCAGGAAGTGTCACTCAAACTAGATTCCTTTATTGCAGCAGTGCTGTGGATCAGTGTCATAAATTTTCTGTTTGTACAACTTTCCCTCTCATATTGTCAAGTATTTCATGGTTTTATTAGTGGCTTGCCTGTAATTAGATTCCAGGTACAGACTTACACTCATCTTTCCAGTCAGGCAATCAGAAAGGCTATTACTTGTCTTCTGCTATTCCAGTGAATTCAGTTTGGGATATAAGACATGTTAGCAGTAATTTCATTTGTGGTTTGCACAATACCCAGTGATGATGGACTCTGCTCTCCTGATGTTTCCATAACCTCTTCTCATTTGAGATTTTACTCCACCTGACACATGTTTTTAAGTGATAACCTCCCTCATATTTTGGAAACTACACAAAGTAAAATCAAAAAGAATAAAAATATATGTATGGCCGTTTCATTTAGGTCTTCAATATTCTCAAATATCTCAAAGTATTTATTATATCTTTATACACTTTTTGGAATTTCTGGCATCAGGAGAGGGATTTAATTTTAAATAAAGCATCCTTCCCAAGAACAAATACCCAGAAAAAACTTATGTTTTCTTTTTCTGAAATCCCCAAGTTAATGATACTTATTTCTTATTATGTGTAGTTCTGCTGGCTGAGTACACATCGTCAAGTGAAGTTCTTGGTGATGCATGCTTACTTTCTTCCTTACACCCACATGAAAAGTCTCATACTGCAGAACTTTGGTTTAGATAATTTTGAAAAATCTGTCAGTGAATCTGATATTGTCATATTTATGAACAGCCTGTTCCCAGGGACTGTCAAACAGAAATAGCAAAGAAGGCTGGATAAACATATTTTACCACAAGAAAGGCCAATAGCACCATTATAATCTATCAGATCATGAAGTGCTGTCTTTTACCTATATAAGAAAACATGGAGGTTCCTTTTTTTTCCTTATCTGTCCAGAGACTCGCAATTAATGACACATATGCATTTCAGAACAAATTAAGGTAAAAAGATGCTCAGATATTAATAAAAATCTCCCATTTTCTTTTGATTAATTAAAAGGGTTTTAGAAGAAAACTAATAATGGTCCACAGGGAAGAAAAGGACATTAAAGTCATGGAATATATATTAGAAATTATCCTACTTTATTTACAACTCATTTTTCTTCTGAAAACAGGAGTGCATAAAATATATGAATTGTCATAAAATAATAAATATATGTAAAATTCATGAAAACCTGAAAACAGAATATAAGGATATTATGAAGAATTAAAATAATTCAGTATTTTTCAGCGACAGAAATATACGAGATGAGCTTTCAAATAATGCTAAATAAGTAAAGTAGGATTGTAATTGAATACAGCCCTAATTAGACTTTTCTCATTTCGATCTTCATTTAAACATCTTTTAATTCCCTTTTACAGAGAAACACAGATTAGAAAGTGGTATAAGGCTACAATCAACCAGGCAAGCTCTGAGTGTTTATTACTTTATAAAGGATGGAATATCTGAATAGATTCTTGCAGATGCACATGTGAACTCTGAACTTCAACAAACGTCAACAGTGTCATCCTGGGCTAGATTTGCCCTGGGTGTTTACTGATCCTTTTATTTCAAAAATGGAAGAATCTCGTAAAATTGTGAGTTTTTTCAGTGTCTGTCCTGGAATTTGGGTTATAATCTAAAGAGAGTCCTGGGTGGAGTCCCAGACTTCAGACTAAAGAATCACAGCATTGTGCACTTGAACACCAAGACTGACTTTAGTAGACCCAGAGGTTAAGCACAGGCCACATGTGCTTAACATTTTCCTGAGATGCAGATCTGCTCTGAAGTGAACTCAAGTATACATATTAATCACCAAATATTTCTTGACCGACTTCAGTGCAAAATACACATTCTGACTACAGAAACACACTAACAAAAGATATGTTTTAAGCTTAATTAAAGAAACAAACTGATTATGAAGGGTAAGCATCATGGGGTATAGTGGGAAAAGCTTGACATTTGAAGTTAAATTCCAACTAAGTTGTAAATCTCTTCAACTCTATAATCCCTCAGTTTTATCCTCCGAAAAATGGGAGAGGGAAAAATGTCTCATAAGGTTACTACGATGATTAAGCAAGATTTGTTTATGAGGCATTTGGCACACAGTGAACACTCAATTGATTGCAGCCATTAAACATATTTATAACAGTTGGTACTATATTAGATGTTAGTGATAAAGACCAGTGTCCTTTTAACACCATGCATCAATTTGATAAGTTCCAAAATAGTGATTCATTAAGTAAGTTTCACAGGAATTCACTGAGGATTAGGACAACAACAAAGGCTTCACATAATGCAGAGATTAAGCATATGGGAAAAGAGCTACCAGGAAAGCAAGTGTGTAGAGCAGAAAATTATTTGAATGTTTGAGGAATAATAAATGAAAAAAGGAGTCAGACTAGAGACACATTATATGAAATAGAGAAGAGACTGTTAAGATTGTAGATGGGCAGCTGGAGAAATTTTCATTTTTCCATGAATATCACATGCAATATATATGGAATCTTAATCAAGTAGAACAAATGCTTTTAAAGTGCTCTGATATGCTTTATAATATAACATTTTTTTTTCTTTTTATAGCTGCACCTGTGGCATATGGAAGCTCGCAGGCCAGGGGCTGAATAAGAGCTGCAGCTCTGTCTTATGCCATAGCCACAGGAACAACGGATCTGAGCCACGTCTGTGACCTATGCCACAGTTTGCAGCAACACCAGATCCTTAACCTACTGAGTGAGGCCTGGGATTGAACCCACATCCTCACAGAGAAAATGCTGGGTCCTTAACCTACTGAACCACAAGAGGAACTCCAAGATAATAATTTTTTTTTAAAGATTTTCAACAATGAAAATTATATGAGTTATATCAAGTTGCACTTTGACAACTTACATCTGTTAAGAAAATGCTTGCTGCTGTGACAAGCAAGACCTCAAATCTTAGTTTTTGGTACAATGAGGTTTATATTTTATTCACATAAATTATGTGCTCCTGTTCAGTGAACAGCCTTCCATATTGTTGGTCATGGAGCCAGACTCCTTCTCTCTTACAGTTTTGTCCTCCCTTGGACCCACAGGGCAACCTCTACTCAACAAAAGGACAGAAAGAGAAATAGAGGAGGATGACCACAGGAGATTTGAACTGGTTAGGCCCAGAAATTGTGCCTACATTTTTGTTCAAATTCAAGTGGCCAGAAGTCAATTACATGGGTCTTATCCAATTTAAAGAGAGGCAAGGAAGAAAGAAAAATATTTTATTTTTAACAAGCTCAGAGTAATCTGACATATTATCTAAGACATTAGTTCAGGCTGGAATTTATAGCACTAAACTTTTGATAAACATAATAATGTCAGGAAGAAAGATGAAGACTGATACTTATGTTAGTATTTACTGTATCATTTCTATTTAGAATTAATTTATCCACCTCAAGAGAAAACATTAAAGTTTTCATTTTTTTAATCAAGTAAACCTGTATCAAGATGGGTGATTAATTGAATTTTAAACTATCTAAAATTTAAGAAATAGTCAAATTATGTAGTTCTGTCTGAATGCCTTGATACAGGGAACTAGTCACAATTTTATTGTGTTATATCTAAACTTTTCAAATACTGATATTCTATTTGTGAATTTCACATGTTAATTACTGAAGGAATATTTATTGTGAAATATTGAAGAGCAAGAATCATGAGATATACAGATAGATTAAGATATTACAAAATTTTAAAGTATACCTGAAGTAAAGAAGGAAGTTTTTTTTCTTTTCACTTTATTTTATTATGCCATTATTACTATGATTTGGCCATGCCTACAGCCTGTGGAAGTTCCAGCCAGGAATCAAACCCATCCCACAGCAGTGACCCAAGCAACTGCAGCAACAATGCCAGATCCTTAACCTGCTATGCCACGAGGGAACTCCCAGAAGGAAATTTCTTAATTGTGCAAAAGTATTACATAAGAAAGGATATCACATAAACCAGACATAAGAAATAAAACAAGAAAGTGTGTAATAAAATTTATTTCTACCAATTTAAGCAGTGGATGTAGTATTCAATAATATTGCTATGGGCTGAATTGTGCTCCCTCCAAATCCTTATGTTAACACTCTATCCCCCAGTACCTCAGAATGTGACTGTATTTGGAGATAGGTCCTTTAAGAGTTTAATTATGTTATAATAATCCATTAACATGAGCCCTAATCCAATCTGACTGGTCTCCTTATAAGTGGAAATTTGGACACAAAAAAGGGTCAGGAATACATGCACAGAGAGGAGAGACCATTTGAGGCTACAATGAGAAGAAATAATAAAGATCATAATTGATTTTAATGTAATTTTCTCAAAATTTGTTAATATAAGCAGACAAAATCAGTGAAAATGTAGAAATCTGCACGTGACTCACAAAAGATCCAAATGTTGTATAGGGAACATTGCATCTTACAGCTACTGAGCATTTTCAAGATTGACCACATGCAGGAACATAAAGTAAGGTCAACAAATTTCAGAGGTTTGAAAATACATGTCATTTGTTTTTGGAATACAATGGCATTGTGTCAATTGATAACGGAGGTATAACTAGAAAATCCCCAAATGTTTTAGTACTCACTTCTAAATAATTCATGGATAAAAAAGACATTTCATAAAAATTAGAAATATTTTAAACTAAATTAAGTATTAGTTTAAATTAGTTTAAAACTAATTTAAATCTTAATATACATATATGCAGAAAAATAAAAAAGATTGATAATAAATTATATATGTCTGCATCTTAAGAATTTAGGGGAAAAGCAGCTAATTAAACACAAAGATAGTAAAAAGAAGGAAATAAGGAGAAAAAAGTGGAAATTCACCAAATAGAAAAAAACTCAAAAAAGGAGTCCAATGAAGCCAAATTATGTTCTTTGAAAGGACAAAAGTAGCAAAACTCTAGCAAAATAAAGGAGCAAAAAATATAAGTAGATAAACAAAAATAATAAATATTAGAAATGAAAAAGACATTGATACAAAATTTACACATTAAAAAGATAATAGGAAGCTATTAAAAACAACGAAAAGTCAACTTACATGAAAATTAGGATTAAAAGACATATATCTCTAAAAACATAACAGCAAAACTGATGAGAAAAAACAGAAATCTCAATAGTCTTATATCTATTAAAAATGGGGAGTTCCCATTGCGGCTCAGCAGTAACAAACCTGACCAGTATCCGTGAGGATGCAGGTTTGTTCCCTGTCCCCACAAAGTGGGCTAAAGATGAGGCGCTGCCATGGGCTGTGGTATAGGTTGCAAATGTGGCTCGCTCGGATCTGGCATTGCTGTGTCTATGGCATACTCAGCAACAGCAGCTCCGATCTGACCACTAGCCTGGTAACTTCTATATGCCACAGGTGTGGTCCTAAAAAGCAAAAACAAACCAAAAAGTGGAATGAAAGCTTTGTCTCTTTAGTCACTAGAGAAAAGCAAAAAAAAAAAAAAAAAAAAAAATCAAATGAGTTCTAGACACACCCATCAGAAACAGTCAAGTTTCAAGATAGAAAATTATGTGTTGCCCTGATATGAATCTCATGGAACTTCCATATGTTACTGCAAGGATAATTTTGCACAACCACTTTACCATACAAAAAAATAGGAATCAATTATACACATAAGATTAAAGAACACAACACAAAATAGCGCATACTACATACATGATCCCATTTATACTATGTTAAAAAATAGACAAAACTAATCTACTTTACCTGTGGTGTAGAAGAAGGGATATTAGTGAGAAAGTCATATATGAGGGGCTTTCAGGATTCATATAATGTTTAATTTATTGATCTGACTGGTGGCTTAGTATGTCCATTTCTATTAAGGTAATTACTTTTTGTTTCTGTCCTTTAACAAATGTTCATAAAATAATATTAGATATAATAATTGTTACATATAAGTTCAGTCCCCACTATAAAATTATCTGGTCTTTTTATAAAACAAACAAGTTGTAATCACCTGGAGGGAATAGGTCATTGTGAATTAATCATGAAAAAAACAAAGTAGTGAATTATTAAAAACAGTAACAAAAAGAGCAGCTCAGAATTTCAGCTGGAGAAAGGTTATTCAAATTTATTCCAAAATCAGAAATAAAAAAAAATATATATATATATATATATTTGTTACAGAAACAGAGAAGAACAATCAAAACTAAGGCAACTATCGAAGACTTTTTGCACAACTATAACATACATGCTGCAGAGTTTGATTCTCCTAAAAGACAGGAACATGTGAATTTAAAAAAAAAATCAATTGAGACGTTGTTCTTGCTAATTAACAAGGAAGTGTTAATGTGCCATTTAACACTTAGATTTTAACTACTGAACAGATGAAAATAAACTGGGAAAGACTGGGGCCAAACTGTAAAAAGGCCTTAGGAAATCTTTACATACAATAATTTATAGTGCTGCAACTTCTCCCATCTAGGCAACTGAAGCTCCATTTGTTTCAGCCCCAGCCTTGTTCATTTAGCTATGGAGACAGTGGCTAGACCCAGAGGTAAGTCTTGATTAGTTCAGTCTGATATGAATAGTAGTTACAGCCTCCTCGTTAGTAGGTAGGAATAGAAAAGACTGTGTTTCCTAATATTTACCAGTGAGAGTGCTTCATGGAAAGGTAGCTCTGAAAGAGGGAAGATTAGGCTTTTATTTTTCCCCAAGACTTTGAACTCTGTTGTGCCCTGAGGTGCTATGACCAACTTGTTCCATGGAGAGAGACAACCTATAATTTTATTATTTATTTATTTATTTATTTATTTATTTTTGCTTTTTAGGGCTGCACCCATGGCACATGGAAGTTTCCAGGCTAGGGGTTGAATCGGAGCTACATTGCCGGTCTATGCCACAGCCACAGCAACACAGGATCTGAGCCTCATATGTGACCAGCACTACAACGTCAGATCCCTAATGCGCTGAGTGAGGCCAGAGATAGAACCCAAATCTTCATGGATACTAGTCAGACTCATTTCCACTGTGCCACAACAGGAACTCCCTACACTTCTGAGAAGAAAAAAATAATACTATTGTTGAACTACGACATTAATCAGCCATTGAGGTATCCTACCATCCTTTACTGCAGGATAAATACATCTTCTATTTGTTTAACCCAGTGATTCTCAAAATTTGGTTCCCAAGTCAGCAGCATCCACATCATCTGGGAACTTGTCAGAAATGTAAATTCCTAGACACCACCTCAAACTTAACTGAATCAGAAACTGTGGACAAGTGATCTTGATGGCCCCTCAAGTCTGAGAATCACTGGTTTAAGTCATTTTGAGTTGGGTTTTCTGTTTCTTGAGGAGAAAACTTCGCATTTGATACAGGACATGGTAGTAAGACAAAAGTGAATGATGACTATGAGAAAATAGCTATAAAGGAAAAGTATGAAGAGCAAAAAACAATCTTCTTCTATGTTAATATACTTCACTCACATAAGGCCAAGATTGAGTTTATTCCTCAAAGACTATGCTATATACCTTAAGCACCTCTGAATCTGAGAGCAGATTCAAAAGCTACAGATACTTCAGGGAACCAACAGCATCCCTGTTGTGGGTTCTTTATATTAGTTAAAATTCGTAACATTTATGGCAGTCCTCTAGTATTAAGAAGTCAGGGAACAGAGTTGCAAGCCCGTTTCTACTTTCTCTTAAAAATCACTGAAAAATGATGTGCAAAATGAAGAAAAAGTAGTTAACCTTTCCAGAACTACGGGATATTTTAACCTAAACCTTAATATTCTCCAAAGAACTGCCAAATGTAGAGAAAGAGTAGACAGGTGTGGGCAAATATCAAATGAGAAACCCTATAAATCTTGGAGTTCCCATCGTGGCTCAGTGGTTAATGAATACAAATAGGAGCCATGAGGTTGCGGGTTCGATCCCTGGCCTCACTCAGTAGGTTAAGAATCCGGTGTTGCTGTGAGCTGTGGTGTACGCCAGAGACGTGGCTCGGATCCCATGTTGCTGTGGCTGTGGTGTAGATCAGCGGTTACAGCTTCGATTAGACCCCTAACCTGGGAACCTCCATATGCTGCAGGTGTGGCCCTAGAAAAAGACAGAAAGACAAGAAAAAAGAAAGCCTACAAATCTCAAAGTCCGCAGAGCATAATTATCCTTAAGTAGAGACTGCATCCAAGGAGCAAAAGCAATAACCTTTCTGTTTAATGTATTTGGTTTAAAATAAGAAAATGGAACACCTAGGCTTGTGGGAAAATGCCATATGGCACCAAGGTGTACCAGGAATTCCTCATGGAAACACACAAACATAGCATGACTGGAGAGACTGAAAACAGATTTGAGGAGACAAATATGGGGTTTTGGAGACTCCTATAGCTGTTGATCTTTATTGGCTCTGGAAAAGTCACGATTAAAATAAATATCTCATACCCCCAACATGGCATCTTGGGTTTCTCTGTGTATCAAGTTGAATTCCTACTAGCTCAGAGGACTACCACGATCCTTTTCTCGCACAAACTTACTGCAGAAAGCCAAGCTAAGAACTTACCTTATTCAAACAATGACTGAACCAGTATGGGATCTTCTCCAAAATCTTAGAAAATAATAAATAAAGGCAAGAAACAATCCCAAAAACCCCAAAACAATGACAAAGGCCGAATAATTTTTTAATTAATAAAATAACCGAAGAGTTGAAGTCAAATACAAAGAGCTTAAGGAAAATATATGATTGGTACAGAGAAATAGGAGCAGAGAGAACTTAGGAAAGAAGCTGAGCAAAACAACTGTTGAAAAACAATTGTTGAAACTTTACTGATCACAATGCAAAGGAAAACATTTTTCTAAAAAAAAAAAAACACAAGAAAGTGGAGGTCAAGATTTTTTTAATTAACAATATACATAGAAACAGTGAGTTTTAAAAGAACTAACAAAAATTAGAATGGAAAAACACCCAAATATGTAATTCAAGAGTATTTTCTAGAAATATAAGACTAACCTACAAAATAAAGATATACACTTTCCAGGAAAAATAATGGATTCAGAGTGATAAACACTGAAATAAAGAGTCATAGAGTTGTTGATCTTCTAAACAAATAAACAAACACACAAAAAACTCTGTTGGACCTCAATTCAAAAAGGTAAATTCACTGACAGAGTGAAGATTCAGAATAGCCTTGGAGTCTTCTGATCAGTCTTCTTTGGTGATAAAAGATACAGGCAAGTGCCTACAATGTTTTCAAGGAAAGAAAGTACAATAGAAAAGCTTTATAATCAGGAAACTGTGGATGTAAACAAAAGCAGAAAATAAGCATTTCACATGCACTGGAATTCTAATTTCCTTGAGCCCTTCTTAAGGAGAACGAAGGAGACAATGTAAAGGTTAATACAAAATCAGAATAAAATGCCCTAAACTACAAAGATAAAGCAAAAATATTGTAATTAAAAATTGGAGGCAAAAGTCAGAAAAAAAAGATGAAAACAAATATAAGTACTTATTTGTTCATTTTTAAGAAGTAGAGATTAACATACACTTCTAAAGTGATATAAATGTAGTAGAAATACAATTGTATTTAAATATGTAAAGGTACATAGTAGACAAACTAAGAAAAAGATTATGTTTATCTATAATTTCAAAGTGGAAATACAGAGAAGAAATTGGGAAATTGTAACAATTTTGTTATTGCGCAAAATGGAGATTCAATAGGTACTGCCTGAAGATGCAGAGTAGTAAATGTAATATATAAAATTATCATGTGAATGTTAACTACAAAAGAAATGACAGTAAAGGTACAATTTATGATGTATCAGAAAGAATCTGTACAGAAGACAGAGTGAAGGGGAAAAAAACTACATTATAATACAAAAAAAAAGCCATAAAAAGTGAAAGAATAATATAAAAGACTATGAAAGAAATAACCAGAAACAAATCTGCCACTTCGGTAAGTACAAATAGGCTAAGCACTCCTATAAAAAGGAAAGGAATCTTAGGTTGAACAAAGCTTATAAAAAATGCAAACCCAAAACTAAGTGTCTCAAAAAGATTGAAAATAACATAATAAGGAAAGACACACAAGGTAAATGCAAAGAAAAAGAAGGCAGGGTTAGCAATCTTAATATCAGACAAGGTTACATTCAGGGCAAAAAGAAAAAGAGCCAGTGCAATCAGAAAACTGAACACTATTAGGAACCATAAGATGTGAGGGAAGAAAATATATATATATTTACAAATGATATGATAGTATACCTGGAAAACCAAAAAGAATTAATGATAAAACAGCTCACACAGGAAAAGACTTCTTTAAGGTGACAGGATTAAAATCAGTATGTAATTATATACCAATATGCATGTTTTTATATAAAAGTATATATACTGTTATAAAATAATGAATATAAAATTGAAAAGGAAACCCGTTTGTAATAACATTATGATAACAACACAATATTAAGTATTTTGGAGCAAACAATAAATGTGGGGGGAGATGGGAAAAAGATGGCAGAGTAGAAGGACTGGAGCTCAGCTTCTCACATGAAAACAAAATTAAAACCAACTACTGAACAACCATCAACCGAATAAATTGAAAACTTCCAAAGAAAATATTCTACACCAAAAGACAAAGAAGCTACATCAAGATGGTAAGAGAGGCACCTACACAATATAAGCCAACCCTAACCCACTGGGTGGGCAACCCACAGACTGGAAAGGCTCACCCACAAGAGAGAGTTCCAAGCCCCACGTCAGGTGCCCACACCTGATAGTCTGGCATTGGGAGAAGGAGCCCCTGGAAAACTTGGTTTGGAAGGCAAGCAGGGCCTGTACAGGGGCTCCACAGTATTGGTGGGAAAATATATTCCACTCAAAGGGCACACACAGGCTTTCATGTGTACTGGGAAGCACGGCAAAGCAGAAACTCCAAAAGAATCTGGGTGAGATCTACCTGAAGATCTTGGAGGATCTCCTGGGAAAACAGGGGTTAGGGGAGGAGCAATTGTGGCTTGTGGTAAAGGAAGGACATTGGAAGCAAGAGTCTCAGGAATAATCATCAGCGTGAACTCCCCTGGATATGGCCATTTTAGAAGAATCTGTCCCCACCCAGCAGGGCTGAGAAACACCAGGCCAAATGAGCAAACCAGGTGGGAACACAGCCCCACCCATCAGCAAACAGGCTGGCCTAAAGACATCCCAAGGATACAGCCAGACTCTAATTCACCCAGACAAAGCTCCACTCAGATGGCAGGCAGCAGTCCCTCCCATCAGGAAGCCTGCAGCAAGCCCCTGTGCCAGCTTCAGACACAAGGGGGCAGACGTCAGATGCAAGAGAGGCTACAACTCTATTGCCTAAAAAAGAAGACTACACAGAAAATCTATACCAAATGAAAAGGCAGGGAGAATTATGACCCATATGAAGGAACAAGAAAAAAATCCCAGAAAAAAAAAAGCTAAGTTATCTGGAGATTAGCAACCTCCATGAAAAAGACTTTAGACTAATGATGGTAAAGATAATTAAAGATCTTGGAAATAAACTGGAGATAAAGATTGACAAATTACAAGAAATACTGAACAGAGAAATAGAAGACAAAGATTAAGCAAGCAGAGGTGCAAAATACAATAACGGAAAGAAAAATTTCACAAAAAGGAAACAATACCAGAATATGGGAGACGGAAGAACGAATAAGCAAGGTGGAAAACATACTGGTGGAAATCACCAATGCAGAACAAAAAAAGAGAAAAAAGATTGAATGAAAACAGAATAAGATAACTCTGGGACAACTTTAAATGCACCAATATCTGCATTATAAGGGTTCCAGAAGTAGAAAAGAGAGAGAAAGGTCCAGAGGAAATATTTGAAGAGATAATAGCTGAAAACTTCTCTAATATGGGAAAAGAATCATCACTAAAACCCAGGAAGCACAACAAATACCATATAAAGTAAACCCAAGGAGGAACATCTTGAGACACATATTAATCAAACTGACCAAAATTAAAGACAAAGAGAAAATACTGAAAGCAGGTAGGGAAAAGAAACAAATAACACATAAGTGAACCCTGATAAGGTTATCAGCTGATTTTTAAGCTCAAACTTTGCAGGCCAGAAGGGAGTGGCACAATATACCTAAAGGGATGAAAGGAAAAAATCCTCCAACCAAGAATACTCTACCCAGCAAGGCTTTCATTCATATTTGAAGGAGAAATCAAAAATTTTATAGACAAGCAAAACTTGTCCGACTAAGAACCATGTCCCCACCCAGCAGGGCTTAGTCCCCACCCCACTGGCCTTGCTCAGTGGGTTAAGGATCCGGCGTTGCCATGAGCTGTGGTGTAGGTTGCAGTTGCGGCTCAAATCCCGCGTTGCTGTGGCTGTGGTGAAGGCCGGCAGCCACAGCTCCTCTGTTAGACCCCTAGCCTGGGAACCTCCACAGGCCGCAGGTGTGGCTCTACATGAAGGAAAAAGACAAAAAAAAAAAAAAAAAAAGGAACTTCTCTAGGGGGGGAAAAAAAAGACCACAACTAGAAACAAAATATTTAAAAATGACAAGGCTCACTGGTAAAGACATAAATATAGTAAAAGTAGGAAATCATCCACATACAAATATGCTACCAAAACCAGAAATTGTGAGAAGAGGGTACAAATGCAAGATACTGGAGATGCATTTGCAATTACAAGACTAGAAATTTAAAACAGTCTTGTTTATACAGAGACATATATCAAACTTCATGGTTACTGCAAACCAAAAATCTACAATAGATACACACACAAATAAAAAGCAATCCAAACATAACACTACAAATAGTAACCAAACCACAAGAGAATACGAGAAGGGAAGAAAAAAGACCATCAAAAACAAATCCAAAACAATTAACAAAATAGCAGTAAGAGCATACATGTCAATAATTACCTTAAATGTAAATGCACTAAATTCCCCAAACAAAAGGCACAGACTGGCTGAATGAATACAAAAACAAGACCCATATACATTATGTCTTCAAGAGACCACTTTAGTTCTAGGGACACATATAAACTGAAAGTGAGAGGATGGAAAATATTCCATGCAAACGGAAATCAAAAGAAAGCTGGAGGAGCAATAGTCATATAAGACAAAATAGATCTTAAAATAAAGAACAAAATGAGAGAAAGACATTACATAATTATCATAGGATCAATCCATGAAGATATAACAGTTGTAAATATATGTGCACCCAAAACAGGATCACCTCAACATATAAGGTATCTGTTAAGAGCCTTAAAAAGAGAAATCAACAATACCACAAAAATAGTCAGGGACTTTAACACCCCTTTTATAGCAATGGACAGATCATCCACACAAAATCAACAAGGAAACACAAGTCTTAAATGATATATTAGACCAGATGGGATTAACATATATATTTTTTTAACAAATCCAATACAGTTTTTTCTACTTATTTTTTCCATTATAGCTGGTTTACAGATTTCTGTCAATTTTCCAACTGCACAGCATGGTGACTCAGTTACACATACATATATGGATTTGTCACATGTGATTAGACATAGTTCCCAGTGCTATACAGCCAGATCTCCTTGCTTTTCCATCCCAGAGCCAATAGTCTACAACTGTTAACCCCAGACTCCCATAGCATCCCACTCCCACCCCCACCTCCCTGGCAACAAGTCTGTTCTCCAAGTTCGTGATTTTCTTTTCTACAGAAAGGTTCAGTTGTGCAGTATATTAGATTCCAGATATAAGTGATATCATACAGTATTTGGCTTTCTCCTTCTGACTTACTTCACTCTGTATGAGGGTCTCTAATTCCAACCATGTTGCTGCAAATGGCATTATTTTATTCCTTTTTATGGCTGAGTAGTATTCCATCGTGTATATATACCACATCTTCCTAATCCAATCATCTGTCGATGGACATTTGGGTTGTTTCCATGTCTTGGCTATTATGAATAGTGCTGCAATGAACATGTGTGTGCAAGTGTCTTTTTCAAGGAGATTTTTGTCCAGATATATGCCCAAGAGTGGGATTGCTGGGTCATATGGTAGTTCTATGTATAGTTTTCTAAGGTACCTCCATACTGTTTTCCATGGTGGTTGTATCAGCTTACATTCCCACCAACAGTGCAGGAGGGTTCCCTTTTCTCCACACCACCTCCAGCAATTGTTGTTTGTGGACTTATTGATGGCCATTCTGACTGGTGTGAGGTGGTATCTCATCGTAGTTTTGATTTGTATTTCTCTAATCATTAGTGATGTTGAGCATTTTTTCATGTGCTTGTCCCTTCTTTGGAGAAATGTCTATTCAGGTCCTTTGTCCATTTTTCAGTGGGGTTGTTGGCTTTTTTTGCTGTTGAGTTGTATAAGTTGTTTGTATATTTTAGAGATTAAGCCCTTGTCAGTTGCATCATTGGACACTATTTTCTCCCATTCTGTAAGTTGTCTTTTAGTTTTCTTTTTGGTTTCCTTTGCTGTGCAAAAGCTTGTCAGCTTGAATAGGTCCCATTGGTTTATCTTTGCTGTTATTTCTGTTGCTTTGGGAAACTGACCTGAGAAAACATTTGTAAGGTTGATGTCAGAGAATGTTTTGCCAATGTTTTCTTCCAGGAGTTTAATGGTGTCTTGTCTTATATTTAAGTCTTTAAGCCATTTTGAGTTTATTTTTGCGCGTGGTGTGAGAGCATGTTCCAGTTTCACTGATTTGCATGCAGCTGTACAAGTTTCCCAGCGATACTTACTGAAAAGACTGTCTTTTTCCCATTTTATGTTCTTGCCTCCATTGTCAAAGGTCAATTGACGGTAGGCATCTGGGTTTATTTCTGGGTTTTCTATTCTGTTCCATTGGTCCGTATGTCTGTTTTTGAACCAGTACCACACTGTCTTGATTACTGTGGCCCTGTAATATTGCCTGAAGTCTGGGAGAGTTATTCCTCCTGCTTGGCTTTTGTTCCTTACAATTACTTTGGCGATTCTGGGTCTTTTGTAGTTCCATATAAATTTTTGGATTGTTTGTTCTAGTTCTGTGAAGAATGTCATGGGTAATTTGATAGGGATTGCATTGAATTTGTAGATTGCTTTGGGTTGTGTGGCCATTTTTACAATATTTTTCTGGCCCATGAGCATGGTATATCTTTCATTTCTTTGTATCTTCTTTGATCTCCTTGATTAATGTTTTGTAGTTCTCTGCATATATGTCTTTCACCTCCTTGGTCAGGTTTATTCCCAGGTATTTGATTTTTGGGGGCAGATGGGATTAATAGATACTTATAGAACATTCTCTAGGATAGATCACATTCTGAACCACAAATCAAGTCTCAGAAATTCAAGAAGGTTGAAATCATATTGAGCAACTTTTTCTACTGCAACACTATAAGACTAGGAATCAACAACAAGAAAAAAACTGTAAAAAATACAAACATGTGGAGACTAAACAACATGCTACTAAACTACCAATGGATCATTGCAGAAATCAAAGATGAAATTAAAAAAATACCTAGAATCAAATGATAACAAAGACACAACAATCCCAAACCTATGGGACGCATCAAAAGCAGTTCTAAAAGGGAATTTTATAGCAATATGAGCCTACCTCAGGAAACAAGAAAAATCTCAAATAAACAATTTAACTTTACACCTAAAGCAACTAGAGAAAGAAGAACAGACAAGACATAAAGTTAGCAGAAGGGAAGAAATCATATAGGACATAGCAGATATAAATGAAATAGAAAGGAAGAAAACCATAGAAAAGATCAATGAAATTAAAAGTTGGTTCTCTGAAAAGATCAACAAAATTAATAAACCCTTAGCCAGACCCATCAAGAGAGAGAATACTCAAATTAATAAAATTAGCAATAAAAAAGAAGTTAGGGTGGACATCAGAGAAATTCAAAGGATCATAAGAGACTACTACATGCAACTCTATGCCAATAAAATGGACAACCTAGAAGGAACGGACAAATTCTTAGAAAAATACAGTCTTCCAAGACTAAATCAAGATGAAATGAAAAAGATGAATGAATCAATCACTTGAATGAACCAATTCAAGTATTAAAATTGAAAGTTTGATAAAACCTTCCAATAAGTAAAAGGTTAGGACCAGATAACTTCAGAGGTGAATTCTATCAAAAATTTAGAGAAGAGCTAACACCTATCCTTCTGAAACTATTCCAAAAAATTGCAGAGGAAGGAAAACTCCCAAACTTATTCTATTAGGCCACCATTACCCTAATACCAAAACCAGAAAAAGATAGCACAAAAAAAGAAAATCACAGGCCAATATCGCTGATGAACATAGATGCAAAAATCCTCAACAAAATACTAGCAAATGGAATCCATCAACACCTTAAAAGGCTCATACACTATGATCAAGTAGGATTTTATCCTAGGGATTCAAGGATTTTTCAATACCCACAAATCAATCAGTGTGATACACTACATCAACAAACTGAAGAATAAAAACTATATGATCCTCTCAAAAGATACAGAATAAGCTTTTGACAAAATCCAACACCCATTTCTGATTTAAAAAAAAACTTCCAGAAAGTGGGCTTAAAGGGAACCTACTCAACATAGTAAATGTCATATTTGACAAACACACAGTTAACATCATTCTCAATGGTGAAAAGCTAAAAGAATTCTTGCTAAAATCGGGAACAAGAAAAGGATGTCTACTCTCTCCACTTCTAGTCAAAATAGTTTTGGAAATATTAGCCATGGGAATCAGAGAAGAAAAAGAAATAAAAAGAAACCAAACTGGAAAGTAAGAAGTAAAACTACCACTTTTTGCAGATGACATGATACGATACCAAGAAAATCCTAAAGAAGCTGCCAGAAAACTTAGATCTCATCAATGAATTCACGGAAATCAATTGTGTTTCAATATACTAACAATGAGAGATTGGAAAGAGAAATTAGGGAAACCATCCCATTTATCATTGCATCAAAAAAATAAAATATCTAGGAATAAACCTGCTTAAAGAGACAAAAGACCTATACTCTGAAAATTATGATGCTAATAAAAGAAGTCAAAGATGACATAAACAGATGGAAAGATATACCATGCTCTTGGATTTGGAGAATCAATATTGTCACAATGACTATACTCACCAAGCCAATCTACAGATTCAGTGCAATCCCTAGAACTAGAACAAATTATTTTAAAGTTTGTTTGGAAGCACAAAAGACCCAGAATGGCCAAACCATCCTGAGAAAGAAAAGTGGAGTAGAGGAGTCAGGCTCCCTGACTTTAGATTATACTACAAAGCTACAGTCATCAAAATAGTACAGTAATGGCACAAAACAGAAATATAGATCAGTGGAACAGGATAAAAAGCCAGAATTAAAACCCATGCACCTATGGTCCACTAATCCATGACAAAGGAGGCAAGAATACACAATGGAGAAAAGACAGTCCTTTCAATAAGTGGTGCTGGGAAAACTGGACAGCTACATGTAAAAGAATGAAATCAGAACACTTTCTAACACCATACACAAAAAAAATAAACTCAAAATGTATTAAAGACCTGAATATAAGACTGGATACTACAAAACTCGGAGAGGAAAACATAGGCTAAACACTCTCTGACATAAACCTTGGCAATATCTTCTCAGGTCCACCTCCTAGGTGATGACAATAAAAACAAAAAATAAATAAAAGGGACCTAATTAAAGTTAAAACTTTTTGCACAGCAAAGGAAACCCGAAACAAAATGAAAAGACAATCCAAAGAATGGGAGAAAACACTTGCAAATGAAGCGACTGACAAGGGCTTAATCACCAAAATATACAAACACCTCTCAAAAAAAACAAACAACCCCATCACAAAATGGGCAGAAGCTCTAAACAGACAATTCTTCAAAGAAGACCTACAAATGTCCAAAAACACATGAAAAAATGTTCAACATCACTAATTATTAGAGAAATGCAAATCAAAACTATTATGAGGTATCACCTTACACCAGCCAGAATGACCATCATCAAAAAGTCTACAAATAGTAAATGCTGGAGAGGGTGTAGAGAAAAGAGTACTCTCTTATACTTTTGGTGGGAATGTAAATTGGTGCAACCACTATGGAAAACAGCATGGCAATTCCTCAAAAAACTAAAAATAGAATTACCATATGATACAGCAATCCCACTCCTGGCCATCTATCCAGAGAAAAACCATGGTTCCAAATGATACATGTACCCCAATGCAATGGAATAGAACTCAGTTATAAGAATGAAATAATGGCATTTGCAGCAACATGGATGGATCCAGAAATTATCATGCTAAGTGAAGTTAGACAGTGAGACATAAACATCATATGCTATCACTTATACATGGAATCTAAAAAAAGGATAAAATGAAATTCTTTGCAGAATAGAAACAGACTTATAGACTTTGAAAAACTTGTGGTTACTAAAGGAGATAAGTTGTGTTGGGAGGGATGGACTGAGGGTTTGGAATGGAAATGTTCTAAAATTAGGTTGTGATGATGTCTGTACAACTAAAAATATAATAAAATTTACTGAATAAAAAATAAACAAAAAAAGATAAATGTGGAAAGAAAAAAAAAAAGAAATTTTAAATACACCCCAAATAACACAAAAGCAGACTTGAACAAATGGAAAGCATTCCTCATCACTGTAAAGGAGTATATCCAGGAAAATTTATTTTCTTCAAATAACAGATTCTAAGTGATCTCAAAAATATATTAACAACTATTATTTCGGAGCTGGGCAAGTTTATTTTAATGTTCACTTACAGAAAAAATGCAAGAAAATCTATGAAAAATAAAACCTAACAGGAGTTCCTATTGTGGCTCAGTAGGTTAAGAATCTGACTGGTATCCATGAGGATGCGGGTTTGATCCCTGGCCTTGCTCAGTGGGTTAAGGATCTGGTGCTCTCGTAAGCTGCAACAAAGGTCACAGATGCACCTTGCATCTGCATTGTTGTGGCTGTGGTGTAGACCAATAGCTGCAGCTTCAATTCAACCCCTAGCCTGGGAACTTTCATATGCCGTGGGTGCGACCCTAAAAATACAAAACACAAAGCAAAACAAAACACAGAAAAAGAACTAACAAAGAACCCTACTGCTGCTTCCACCAGATTACCTAAGATTTTTAAATATGCAGCGTCAAAAGTTTAGCAACTTGAATTCACATACATTAGACAAAAGAATGGCTATTCCTTATAAAACTAACATTCATTGATTCCATGCCACCTAAATTTTACTTCTAGGTATTTATTCAAAAGAAATGATAACTTTTGTTCACCAAATAGTTTTTCAACAGTATTCTTAACAGCTAATGCAAGATAGCCAAAAACTGGAAATAGTCCAACTGTCCATCAGCAAAAGATAGATAAACAAATTTTGGTATATTAATACAATGGAATACTACTCAGCTATTAAAAGAAATGATTTGCTCATATACATAATACAGATGACTATCAAAACTATCACTATATCTTTCACTATATTGCTGAGTCAAAGAAACTTTATATAAAAATTGGCTTTTTGTATGACTGTATTTATATGAAGTCCTAGGAGAAGCAAAACTAATTTGTAAGGGGAAAAAAAATTCAAAATAGCAATTGCCTTTGGGGCAGGCATATGAGTGGGAACTTACTAGGAAAGAGAGTTCGAGAACTTTAATAGATACTGAAAGGTTATGGATTTGTAAGAACTTATTAGTTGCTACATTTAAGATTTAAGCAATTTACTTTGGGATGCATCAAAAAATAAGATGGGCTAATAGAGAGACAGATGGATAGATGGATAAATACGTAATCAAGTTTATAAGAAAATGTTAGAATATAAGGAGTGGTGTATGGTGTTCACTGCAAAATTCTTAAAGCTTTTCTGAACACTTGAAAATTTTTCATGCTAAGATGAAAAAGTTTGAGGGTGGGGGGAGAAAAAAAGACCAGTGAAAGGGCAATAAGCCTATGAAAAATGAAAATACATTATAGTCTTTCTAAATGTTAAGAAGCAAGAGGTTACTGTTGCAAGAATACATATACTAGTGGAACAAAATAAAATGTCTGGAAAGTGACTCAAGTACAGATGAAAGTTTTGTATATGATAAAGGTGACCTCTCAAATCACTGAAAAATGATAAACATTTCAATACATACCATTGACACAACTGGATATCCATTTGGATAACAGATAAAATTGGATCCATACCACCAAACAGCCTAATAAATTCCAAATGGATAAGATGTTTGTATTAGTCAGGGTTCTTGAGAGAAAAAGAACCGACTCTCTCTCTCTCTCTCTCTCTCTCTCTCTATATATATATATATATGCGCAGAGGGGTTTATTTCAAGGAATTTACTTATGTAGCTGTGCCTGGTGAGTCTGAAGTCTGATGGGTAAACTGGCAGTCTGGAGACTCAGGGAAGTTGCAATGTGAGCCCAATCACAGTTGTCTGGCAAAACTCCTTTTTGTCTGGGGGAGGTCAGTGTTTATTCTATAAGGCCTTCAACTGATTAGATGAAAACCACCCCACATTTTGAAGGGTAAGCTGCTTTATTCAAAGTCCACTGATTAAAATATTCAACTCATCCAAAAAAACACCTTCACAAAATATTGACAATAATGTTTGATCAAATATCTGGGTACCACGGCCCAGTTAAGTTAACACATAAAATGAACCATCACAATACATAAATGTATCAAAAAGTTGAAACCATATAGGTGTTTGAATAAAGCGTGATTGAATTCCTTTATATTCAAAATCTAGATGAAATAGAACATTAATAATTTTGACTATTTAAAATATTTTTGCATAACCAAAAAAACTATAAGCAAATTCAAAAGGCAAATGAGGAGTTCCCATTGTGGATCAGTAGGTTAAGGACCTGACATTGTCTCTGTGAGGATGCAGGTTTGATCCCTGGCCTTACTCAGTGGGTTAAGGATCAGGTGCTTCTGCAAGGTGCAATGTAGGTCACAGATGCAGCTTGAATCTGGTGTTGCTGTGGCTGTGGTGTAGGCCTCGGGTGCAGCTCCAATTCAACCTCTGGCCCAGGAATTTCCATATTCTACAGGAGCAGCTGTAAAAAAAAAAAAAAGAAAAGAAAATGACCAAGAAGGTAGTAATGAGTAATGGTATAAAAATTTCCCTTACATGTGTAAAATATATTCAGGCATAATGAAAGATAGTAAAATTAAAACTAAACTGTAAAGATACAGTTTCTGGGGAGTTCCCATCGTGGCACAGCGGTTAACGAATCTGACTAGGACCATGAGGTTGCAGGTTCGAGCCCTGGCCTTGCTCAGTGGGTTAACGATCCAGCATTGCCGTGAGTTGTGCTATAGGTAGCAGACACGGCTTGGATCTGGCATTGCTGTGGCTGTGGTATAGGCCGGCACCTGTAGCTCAGATTTGACCCCTAGCCTTGGAACCTCCATATGCTGTGTGTGTGGCCGTAAAAAGCAAATAAAATAAAAATAAAAATAAATAAACATACAGTTTTTCATCTGTCAGATTTTTAAAAACATTCAAAACCTTGATGGGAGTTCGCGTTGTGGCTCAGTGGGTTACAAACCCTACTAGTATCCATGAGATGCAGGTTGGATCCCTGGCCTCGCTCAGTGGGTTAAGGATCTAGCATTGCCGTGAGCTGCGGTGTAGGCCGCAGACGCAGCAAGAACCCAGTGCTGCTGTGGCTGTGACGCAGGCTGGTAGCTGCAGCTCAGATTCGGCCCCTAGCCTGGGATCTTCCATATGCCACAGGTGCAGCCCTGAAAAGTAAATAAATAAATGAATAGTTTAAAAAAAAAAATCCTTGAGAACATGCTATTTCCACAAACTCTAGGAAAACAGATTTTTACCCTGTTCATAAGATGCAAAATGAGATGATCACTGTATAAAGGAATTTGGTAATATCTAACTATATTATTTACCTTTTAACTTACTTATCTCACTTTTAGAAATCTGTCTTGAAAATATAGCTCCAGGAGTTCCCTTCGTGGCTCAGTGGTTAACGAATCTGACTAGGAACCTTGAGGTTGCGGGTTCAATCCCTGGTCTTGTTCAGTGGGTTAAGGATCCAGCATTGCCGTGAGCTGTGGTGAAGGTTGCAGACGTGACTCGGATCCCGCGTTGCTGTGGCTGTGGCGAAGGCTGGCAGCTACAGCTCCTGTTAGACCCCTAGCCTGGGAACCTCCATATGCCGCGGGTGCACCTCTAGATAAAGGCAAAAAGACAAAAAAAAAGAAAAAAGAAAATATAGCTCCAAAAATGTGGAGAAAAAACTGTAAAAGAGTTTTCACATCAGCATTATTTGTCATAACGGATGTTGTAAACAACCCAAATGCCCTATTATAGAATGATTGAATAACTCTCATAACTCACAATACAGAATACTCTACAGATATTTATTTAAAAATAATCTTCATGAGATGTTGTCATTTCCTACGTGTCAGTTTAGATTTATTTATAAATATAAATATATTCATTTTTTCAAAATAAAATATAGGAAGGATGAACCAAAATATAATAAACTGGTTATGTTCAGGTGTGTGTGGATATAGAAAGGCTAGGTAATGACCAGAAATATTCTTAGTATACCTTATGTCTTAGCATCCAGTCAGGCAAACAGGAACCACACAAATTTCTTTGACAATATAATTTAGGAGCTTGCTTACATTAATGGTAGAAGAATAAAAGGCAAATATGGCACACTGAGGTAACAGAGATCTTAACTGCCCAAGCAGCTCCCACCCCAAAGGCTAGGAGAACAAAGGACACTGTAGGAGGGAATCTGCAGATTGGAAATACATTTCTCTGAAAACAGGGGGCTGACTCTCTGGTTGTGCTAGAACCTCAGGAGCTCAGAGGAGAGGTGTCGTGAAGCTGGGACTCAGACCACTGAAAATAAGATTCTTTCTGGTTAAAAGTACTAGAAGAAGCTATAAGCTGAAAACAAGGGTTCCCAGAGAGATCTCTCACTGTCTGGATAAACGACTGTCACTGGAGAAATTCAGAAAGGAACAACAAAGAAACATGGGGGAATTCCTTTCTCCTTCTTCTTTTTCTTCCGTCTCCTAGCGTACCCAGTGGGAGGACTTAACAGGACTATTTGGTGAGAGTGAAATACAGTTCAGAGTGTCAGCATCATAGAAAAGAATAAGGAAGGGAAGTGTTGGGAGCTGAGAGGCAATAGATTATGAGCCAACACAGCAAATCATTTTTGGCTACTGAACAGCTATATATGTACAGCTATATGTACACTTTGCTACATATAGGTGAAATTCCATGAAATAGAATAAAAATGTGCTTTCATATATTTCTTAAAATGTATGAAAATTTTATGTACCTACCCTTCAATCATATATAAAATACTCTCTTCTTCTCCCCCCCAAAAAGGGTAAACACAAAGTCCTCATTGTATAGATACACATTACTGGACAATGTTAATTATTCATCACAGGCAATCATAGACAAATATCATACAAGCAAAAGAAAAAATAAATTGAAAATGAACCATCAACAATCTTATATTAAAATAATGAGATGAGGAGGAAATACAATAAATTTTAAACAATGAAAACATTTTATATATTCAAAAATAAATCAGCAAGGATAGAATACAACCAATAAAATTAACTACACAGAGAAACAAATGGATATATCAAATGGATAATATAATTACATGGGAGTAACAGAATTAATTTAAATATATTTGCCTAGAGGATTTCAGCCAGCCGTATGTCCTGGATATATTCTAACTACAAAGGCAGCAAAAATAGCTCGATCTTTGCAGAGGTGTAGTTTGGAGAATTTTATCTAAGTCTTCCAATTATTAGGTAGACAGTAACGGTGATGGTGGAGTAGAAAGTAGAGAAGATGGATGATGGATGATGGATAGGTAGACAGATGGATGATAGTGCCAATGACTAAATAGCTTGCTACTTAGGACTCTTGAGTTCACATGAGAGGAGAACATATAAGAGCAGGATGGGAAGAAACCTGAGATCTCTTTAAGAAAAGCATGATTTTTGTTTTTTTGTTTATTTCCTGTATCTGTCCCCCCAAAAAGCCTAGAAATGTAGTATCAGAATCAACGAGCAGAGTGGCGACAGGTCTTGGGTTTGTAAATATGATTTGGAGAAACAGCTGATCACAAATGTGGGCAAAGAAACAGAACATCCTTTTGTGCCTGAAAGTAGAGAATTTCCAGTGGATGCTAAATCCATTAGAGAAGGTTACTGAAAACAAGAAATACAAAGTCTTAAAAGTTTTTTTGAAACAGAGTTCCCTGGAAGTTACACATTAATTATAAAGGGTAATAGAAACCTACATAGTGAAGAAGCCTGACAGGCACTTCCTAAACTAAGTCATCAACTTAACATTACCTAGAAAGCGATAAAATGACTGTATGTGCCTTCTGATGCAATGCACGAAGGAGGACACATGACATATAGTATTAGTTTCAAAAAAAAACTGAATATGAACTTACTCATGAGGAAACACTCAGACAAACCCAGATTGTGACATTCTACAATTTTTCTGAACTATTAAAAGTTACTATCATATGATTTTAAAAAAAAAAGTAAGTGGGAAAGCTGGCATAGATTAAAGACTAACGAGACAAATAATGCAATGGGTGATCCTTGATGAATTTTTGGTGGGGAAAACTACAAGACATTATTAGGACACTAGGAAAATTAGCATATGGATTGTAGGTCAAATAACTGCCTAGTACCAATGTATTATTCCTTGGGAGTGACAATATTATAACTATACATAGAATGTCTTCATTTTTGGAAAATAAATGTTGATGTTTTTCAAGGCAATGCATCATAATGCCTGAAACATACTGCTAAAAGTTTAGCAATTTACCCAAAATGAAGCCAATGTGGTAAATGGGTGAACTTATATGACTGTTTATTGTATTTTTCTTTCATCTTTTCTCAGGCAACCCTAAAATTAGAAGGATCCTTCAAAATTACCCCAAGCTAGGGCAAGGTGACCAGACCTTTACCTCTCTCGAACTCACATTATCATTCAGCTGATGGCAGCTGCCCTGGAAAAGCCTGGATGTGGACAATGTCCCTTATGGACACTTCCAGATACTTTAAGTAACTTCAGAAGTTACTGCCAGAGGGACATTTTTTTTTTTTCCCAGCCAAAGAAAAACAAATGGGAAGGCAGATCTTCTGCACCGATGTGACTCTTGATAACACACCACATTCCCTCCTAGTATTGTTATTACTGCCAAAGATTTATTATTGCAGCTATCCATTTAAACCAACTTTTGTTTAGGTAACTCTAAAGAAAACAGCTCTTTTCACCCTGAAATTATGGGTCTGGTTTAGCTGAAAGAAATATGGTAATACATGATTTTAACTGAAACACAGTACAGCAATTTTCCTCTGAGAAGGTCAGGGTTAACCTTCAATGCCCTTACTCATAAAGAAACATCTTTAACTTGTATCAGCATATTTTCATTAAATTCACATTGCCCTTCAAGGCGCAAAAGGGCTTTCATTCCTAAGAAGGCAACAACTAATCAGAAATAAAGTTGCAAGAAAGGTACAGATTAAGCTGCAAAAATGGCATAGCCATGGTAGACAAGGCCTTCCAAAGGATCTAGATGTGCAAAACAGAAACCAGAAACTAGGCTCCTTGAAGAGAACTTTCAACGGTGCAGTAGCCTTTTGCTACAGTTCCAACATACATAAAGGGGTGTGTGCGCTCACTGCGTGTACACCTGGGCACAGCACATGTGTGCCTGTGGGTGCACCCACACACCCACACCCCTGCCCAACACACACCCACACACACATTTAAAGGGCATTCTTCCTGGTTGCTCACAGGAATGCGGTTTATAAATTTCAGTTTGTGTAGGACAGTTACAGTTGCAAATGCTTCTAGCCTTTTGTTTCTATAGCATAAACTCTCATTTCATCCTGGAAATTTCATGTTTGACATTCATAATAGACTACCACTACTGTAAACTGAAATTTAATTAACTTATTATTTATGGTCTATTTGGAGGTTGGAGATTGCAGGGCATATATAGAAAACTTCAAGACTATGGAAAATGAACAAAGATCCAGTGTCAAACTGTGTCCCTCTTTTATTTAGAAAAACAGCATAATATCTGACACATACTAGGCATGCAATATGTATTCACTGTCTAAATTTTAATGTCTCCCCAACAGAGAAAATCCTGTCATTTTTAGGAAGTATAAAAATGTTACTGATTAAAATGTTCTATATGTTTTGAGCAATTTTAATGGGTAGAATCTCATAAAGAGTTAACAATTTAACTATTAATGTCTTATTCTTCATAAACGCCACCAAATAAAAATCTGTCTAGTTTTTTGGATAATGTTGCCTATCTTTGACAAAATATAATTCCTAAAAATCAGTAAGCACATTGAATAACTACTTCTTATCTTGGTCCAGTGAATTTGTGTGCCATTTTCTAGTCATATGACCCATTTAGAAGCTACAGTACCTACAAATATTTTTCTTTCTCTTTTCTCCTGAAAACCCCATGGGGATGGAAGGAGAGTGTCTTTATTTTTCAGCCTGATATCAAATGTACATAAGATCATACTTAAGGGGTTGTCAAACTGAATCAACTTCCCCAGTTTATCTTAAAGTGGCTACCTATATAAATTGAATAAATATGTCCACATAGGGATAGAAAGGGGAAAAAAGTCAATAGATTGAAAAACTCCTGGACATACCTACCTTAAAACAAGTTGCCAAAGCTATTGAAAGGTTAATATTTGTGAGATAGAGTTTTAATCATAAATTCTAGAACTACCAAGATTGACAAACAGCCCTAGGGTAATTTGAGTTATTACTATTTACTTTCTAAATATATTTGGTAGCACCTTGACAGGACAGAAAAGACAAGTTGTTTGAATTTGAGTACAAAATCTGTTTTCTATCAATTAAACCTACCCCCCCAACTCCCTTCCCAATATGGTACTTGTTCTGATGCATTTGATTTTATTTTGAGAAGAATTTTTTTGTAGTTTCTGTTTTGTTTTTTCCTCCTTTCTAAGGTACTCATTTTAAATCTCTGTGTCAAGAAACAGAAGTGTTATCTCTAAATGAGAAGCATATGCAAGAAACTCAGCCAATGTTGAATTTCAATGAAGTTGGTTGTTCTAATGTCATGAAACTCTGTCAAATGTTAAGAGAAATTATAGATAGAATTCCTAAGAAAGCTTTCAAATCACAGCCTTTTCTGTCAGCATTTGATAATAACCTAACATCTATGATCTATCAAGTACTGAAGCGTGACAGCGAGCTCCTAAGGAAAAATCATGACATTCTTAGGCCAGTCAAATAACAATATGTATTTTTCAGCTTTTGAGTGTTTCTAAATTTTCTAATAGTATTTTTTCAGTCTATTGGTTGGCAAAAATGAAAAAAACAGACAATGAAAATATTCATTTTATACCTGGAAGTATCCTCTCATTAAAATGATTGTATGTTTGCTTAACAGTTCTCTCTTTTCACATTTTGGGAAAGAAAAACTAATATGAAAATTTTATAGGTATTTTTTATCCAAATATTCAAGTGGAGGCATAATAAATGTTATTTAATAGCTTAACAACAGCATTAAACACATTTTAGAAGGTTTTTTTTTTTTCTATTTCATGTGTCAACCACATTACATTTCCTTAAGGTACATAATATACATACAATAGTGTTGCTTACCTTAAGTTAGTCTGATTTTTTAAAACAGATGCCAAAATCTGTGAAAATATAGTGGATGCCTTGGAATTCTTACCACAATTAATATGGTTCCAAGGGTCATCACTTTTTATTAACTAAAACAAATCTCAACTCTGCCTCCTGCTTCAACTAATACCCCCCATACTGTTGACTATTCAAGACTGGAGATGTGATTTAGAAGCAATGACGATTCAAAGAGAACCCTAGGACTATCTCAGTTCTTACCCTGTTGGGCGCAGCACAGTGATTATTAACATGATTTCTTGGTTACCGATCTTGGTCCAAGCCATTGTGAAACAAGCTCTGCAGCATAAAATAGCTAGCTGCCTTCAACAAGCTTTCCCGTAGATGATGGAGTTAAAAAGCCCAGTTGCAATGGCCTGCTTCCAGGACAGCTGCAAGTAAAAGGGCTGTACCATCCCAGTCTCAGACTATACTAATTTGTATAGCAGTATTTTCAGGCACATTCACATGGTAGAAATGCTATAAGTTCTGAAGACCATGATCCATGAAAATTCTGTTCCCTGCTATTTTCTGTATTCACTGAATCTAGCACAGTGCCTGAAGCAATAAAAAGATGCTCAAAGAATGAATGGGCCAACAGCTCAATACCAAATAAATAAACAACCCCATCAAAAAATGGGCAGAGGATCTAGGCAGACAGTTCTCCAAAGAACACATGCAGATGGCAAATAAACACATGAAAAAATGTTCAACATCACTCCTCATTAGAGAAATGCAAGTCAAAACCACTATGAGGTACCACCTTACACCAGCCAGAATGGCCATCATCAAAAAGTCTACAAACAATAAGTGCTGGAGAGGGTGTGGAGAAAAAGGATCCCTATTACACTGTTGGTGGGAATGCAAATTGGTGCAACCACTGTGGAAAACAGTATGGAGATTCCTCAGAAAATTCAAAATAGAATTACCATTTGATCCAGCAATCCCGCTCCTGGGCATCTATCCAGAGGAAACCATGACTCGAAAAGACACATGTACTCCAGTGTTCATTGCAGTGCTCTATGCAATAGCCAAATCGTGGAAACAATCTAAATGCCCATCAACAGAGGAGTGGATAGGGAAAATATGGTACATACATACACACAATGGAATATTACTCAGCCATTAAAAGGAACAAATTACCAACATTTATAGCAACATGGATGGACCCAGAAATTATCATGCGAAGTGAAACCAGTCAGACAATTAGACAGCAACACCCAATGCTACCGATTACATGTGGAAACTAAAAAGACAAAATGAACTTCTTTGCAGAACAGAGAATGACTCACAAACTTTGGAAAACCTTGGTTTTTCAAATAAGACAATCTGGGGGGTGGGTGGATGCACTGTGGGTTTGGGATACAAAATCTATAAAATTGACTTGTGATGATTTATGTACACCTATAATTGAAATAAAATCCATTAAGGAAAAAATAAAAAAAACAAAAAATTTTAAAAAAAAGAATGAATGGGCCAAGGCTCAAGAAACACTGTCACTAGTTGCTTGGATCTCTTCCTTCCTCTGGTAGTCTCACCAACTTCCTGAAGCCAACCACACAACTGAAGGGGAAGAAAACTCTTTTTTCCCTTCTAGGTTCTTTGGCTTGGCCTAATTATTTAATTGATACAACAGATTAAAAGGCAAAAAAAAAAAAGTAGGTACAGAGCTCCTAAAAATATGAAACTCAAAGAAGCAACCAAAGCAAATAGCATTTGTATCTTTTGGACAAAGAAATAATGTTGAGAAGAACTGACAAAACAAAGGGGTTTGGGTTGGAGTAGCTAATTAGTGAAGAAATGGCAAGATTTGTTTATACAGTCTTCTTGGCCCTGAATTCTCTATTGCTTGCGATAGGATATCTCTCTACCCCAAGTACACAGAGCGTTCCTTTCCCTTGAGATATTTATTTCCACTCTCAGGGGAATAAAGGAAGTTCAGAGTGTCCTTCTTGCACCTGCTATTTTTTAAGTAATCTTAATTCAAAATAATCAATATGTCAAAGTGGCATTTTTTTGGGGTGGCATGTTTTTCTCCTTCCACAATCATAGTAAACATCCTCATGTAGATATACTTGTGTGTGTGTTTGTGTGCAAGTGTGAGTAGTATGAATATGACACAGCAGTGTGGAACATCCCACGTAAGAACAGGAATTAGCATTTCCAGATAGTGCTCTAAGATTCATCTATCAAAAGCACAGAGTAATACAATATCTGTAAAGTTAAATTTTCCCATATTCGAGTGTATTGTTAGAGTTATCCAAAATTTTAAAGCTCCATTACTAGTTAATAGGGATTTAGGTTTTAATCTTAGCGCTAATTGGAAGACTTGGAAAATTACTGCAACTAAAATAATGATCAGATTTTTAAAAGAGGGAAAGCTAAAAATCAAGTCATAGATTAAAATTTCAATTAAAGAGAATAAAAATACTTATGTACAGCAAAAATAAGTCTTTGTAATACAATTTATTTTGTAAATCACAATGTAGACATATTTTGCTATTTATCTGAAGCAGTGAGTCAAATTCACAATTAGGGTATTATTTGAATTATATTTCTTACGTTTTCCAATAAGAAGGAAGGTCTTGTCTTCTATTTATAACTTAAATGGCAGTGCTTTCTACCGTTATATTTGCACTGCATATTTTTTGTTCTCTTCTCATTCTACATTAATCTAGGTGATTTCATCTTTCTTACAATTCTAACATTTAACTTGCCCTAATCCAAAAAAAATCTAAACTGAACTAAGACCACTTTCCTGAGATTTGGGATTACATATCTATCTAGACACCTTTTCATCTGGATGTTCTACAGCCCTTAAACTTACTACATTAAAGCTGATTACATCATCACATGCCTGACCCTAAACCCAAGTACTTTTTTCTTAAGATATTTTTTATTATAGTTGATTTACAATGGTCTGTCCATTTCTGCTGTATAGCAAAATGACCCAGTCATACATATATAAACATTCTTTTTCTCACATTATCCCCCATCACGTTCTATCACAAGTGACTACATATAGTTCTCTGTGCTGTACAGCAGGACCTCATTTGCTTAACCACTCCAAATGCTACTAACTCCAGAGTCCCAGTCCATGCCACTCCCTCCCCATCCCCCTTGGCAACCACAAGTCTGTTCGCCATGTTCATGAGTTTATTTTCTGTTGATAGGTTCATTTGTGCCATATACTAGATTCCACATATAAGTGATACAATATGGTATAAGTCTTTTTCTTTTTGACTTACTTCACTTAGTATGAGAGTACTTCTCTTATAATACTCATCTCATTATTTACTTAGTTTCCAAAAATAGTGCAAAGTCAACATCAACCATTTATCCTTCTTCACTTTCCATACACAACTAATCATCAACTCTTATCAATTCTACCTCCCAAAGTTTTCCCTAATTTATTCACTTCTGGTGCAGGTCACCATTGTCTGTCCCTGGCCTGGTCAATTGCCTTACTCTATTAGCCAGTCTTTCTGTATGTGAACTTGCCTCTGCATTTATCCTTTACCCTGAAGCCAGATGATCCTTACAAAGGATAAATCTGATCACTACAGCCCATCAGATAGAATCCTTCAATGGCTTCCCAGAACCCCAGGATTTATTAACATAGGTGCACAGTCTAACATTCCAGCGTTTTACGATCTCTCCCATTCCCATTCTTTCCCCATTCCTCTCATTGACTAAACTTAAGTGATGCTGAACTGCTAAATTCAGTCCATTAGTTTCTCTTGTAGACTGAACCATGTCCCCCGAAAATCAGTTATGTTGAAGCTCTAATCCCCACAGTGCCTTAAGGAGATAATCAGGGTAAAATCAGGTCATAAGGATGGGGTCCCAATCCAGTAGGATTGTTGTCCTCATAAGAAAAGGAGGAGATGACAGAAGTGTACTCACAGAGAGGTAAGGTCTTGGGGAGGACACATCAAGAAGGCAGCTGTCTGCAAGACAAAGAAAGAGGCCTCATAGAAACCAACTTGAGGGCATTCTGATCTTGGAGATTCAGCCTTAAAGAGCTTTGAAAAATAAGTTTCTGTTGTTTAGGCTAATCAGTCTGTGGTATTTTATTATGGCCATCCTAGCAGAACAATATACCCTTCTTCTATTCTGAGCCTAGAAACACCTTGTCCCCCCACCCTGCTACTGTATTCCCCTCAGGACTCCACACAATGACCAGGCCAACTCCTGATGGTCTTTCATGCCTAGCAAAACTATTACTACATCTAATAATATTGCCTCCTCCTCCACGCAACACTGGATTAGTTGCTCTTCTGAGATGACATTGTGGCCCCTTATTATTGTGTTAATGGTCTAGATTTTAAGTGCCACCTAACAACAAATTATTTGTGAGCAGGAAATGTATTTTATATATTCTTTCATCCCCAGGACCTGGGATAGGCACTCAAGTCATATTTGTTGAACAAATGAATGAGCTGTACCTAATACACGGCAGATACTCAATAACTGATAAGTAAAAGAAAGGCAAGTTATGTTAAAATTTTTCACAAATAATTGAAGGATAACTTTAATTAGCTATAATTAAAGAGTTAGGAGTAATTGCAGATGTCAGTAAATGAGTAAATCAAGGGAAAATCAAGCACTTCAGTTTGATGTTCAAGCAAATGGGTAAACACAGGATTTACAAACAATAACAAGAAACGTGGCAAAGCACAAATCAGATAACAGCATATTTGGAATAGATTTAGACGTAAGTAATTGTTCTACATCGAACAGTCTTGTGCATTTGTACAAGAGTGCAAATTTCATCTCCTTGGTTTCTTTTTCTTCCATATCACCTTTAGGAAAAATGGTTATAAAATAAACCTTTTAAGATTTCATGAGATATTTCATGTTTGGTCCTTCCAATGGTTCTATTAAGTCTCTTCAAAGGGGCACTTTTCTACCAGAGCAAACTTGAAAGAGCAGAACATTTATTCCAAAAGCAATTTCCTTCCCCAGCTATTTTCTGTATTCCCCTGGCAGTGTTTTCGACAGTTTTACTTGAATAAGAGCTTATTTGGTGCCAAACCAGTTTCTCCTGCTGCCTGAACCTGCAGTCAAGTCTCAGACCTTTGGTTCTGACCCCCAATCCACTACCATGGAAATGATTACAGTCACACGAGTACATATTTTATTGCAGGTTAAGATATTTTTAAAGAATAAATTAAAGCAACATCTTACAAAAAGTATTTAAAAACACCTTTTTTTTTCTTCTTTTAATCCATTCAAAGAATGGAGGTTCCTATTTGGAACTTTTCATGTGTCCAGGAAAATACTAAAAACAAAGATATAATGGTGATGATAATAAGTCTTTACATATATTATAAAATTTGCAACAGGCAGGTTACAACAACCCTTGGAATAAAGGGTAATATTCATGTCTCCATTTTACAGATAGGAAAATAGACTTAGAGAAATCAACTTACTTAAAATTGCTCGGTTTTTCATCTGGAAGAGGCATTATAGAAATGTCTGGTACCAGTTCCTCTGCTTGGCAAGTGAAAGATTTGCTGTAGGTAATCCATCACTTGGTAAGTGCTGAACCTCTCCCTGACAGCTTTATATAGACAGAGCTACGTAGGCACCCAGGCTCTGACGCATGACCTCCTGACAAGAAATAAAGTCAGTCTCAGAAAAGGTGTTTTTTATGATTTATTTGATCACTATTTATGCGTTGAAAGTAATCAAGTGGTCCCAAGTAGCCCAGAATGTCAGTCAAAAGAGTCTTCCTGGGAAGCTTAGGCACCAATGAACAAAAAAAAAAAAAAAAAAAAAAAATCAGGGCTCTATTTGCTGGCCTTCCTACCTCGTTGTACAGCACAGTGTACTCTGCTTTTCAGTCCTCTAGGATGTTCCTCCTAAAGGAGAGTACCTGTACAGGTGGGTTTTCAATTTCCTCCAGCTTTGCATCTTCACTCTTTTTTTTTTTTTTTTTTTTTTTACCTCTTCACTGCTACTACTAGAGATGTCAAAAAAAGCTTGGAAGAAAGGAAAATAAGCTCTGGGTGCCTACATAGCTCTGTCTACACAGCAGTCAGGGAGAGGTTCAGCTCATCATCATAAGCTGGTCATGGATTCTTGGTGTGTTATCATTTGAATGCAACTAAATTCACCCCAAACATCCACGAGTACATTTACATGTGAGCACAAGTATTTTAAGCTGTGGTACCAGTAGCTGGACATAAAAAAATAACTGATTTTTAAAAATTGTGGTTCCGTATGGAAGCTATATAACACAGTTTGTTTCTGTTCTAATCAAACACTAACTGTTCTTTGGTTAGTCCTGAGTGTTCTCTACTCTCCCACTCAAACCCTGATCACAACTTCAGAACCCATCTCTAAAGTTAGGAGTCTGTCTTGCAATCAGCCAGAGTTTTCCACGCAGGCAGCAAAAGCAGTCATGATGGCCCCTTCCTGATACCTCCCTAGGTGTTCAGGTTACTCTATGAAGTTTACAAACTGTTTCTTTTTCTATCCAACCGCATCTGCCGAAGTAGGTGGATCTCATCAGCTAAAGAATAATTACCATTTTGTTCTCTAAACACACACTTCACATATCACTCAGCAGATTCCACCTGCCTTGTAAGTGTGGATTCTGGGAATGAAATGGCACATTTTTCTCTACTTCCGGCTCTCTGGATATACAATCTTTATGAAAGGACAGTGCAGGTGTTTTTCAGTGCAAGATTCCAGATCATCTACTACGGTTCCTCAAAGTCAGCCTCAGCCTTTGAATCTCCTTCCTCAATTCACTCTTCCTACCTCCTCCTCCTACCCCTCTTTTTTTTCTGCAGAGCTTTCAAACAGGGCTGCCAGTGTGTGTGCTCTGAATGGAGCTTTAAGGTTGCAGTTCCCAGGTGTCTCAAGCTAAAATTCCTGGGGCAGAGAACATTTATAGCTCAGCACATGTTTTCATAGTCAATGGGAAAAAATTCTTCCTCAGCTCCTAATGGACTTTCTTCAGTAATATGCTTCATGGCACCCCTGGATGTGGGGGGAGACTGATGCTGCCAGAATATTTCTTTTTTATGGCTTTTGTTGCTTTGACAGCTTTGATTTTATGGCAACTTTAATCATGTGTGTCCTATTTCTTCACCTCTGGCATTTTGCAAATATTCCATTTCTCTATCGCTGCTACCATAACTGCCTTCAACAAACTGTGATTCATCAAATTGTTTCCCCATGTCCTTCTACTACATCCACAGGGAAAACCCCAAAGGGAACTACATCAAACAAACAAGGCAAAGCTAAATGCTCATGAGTAAGAAAATCTATTAATTAAAAAGGGGAGGAGAGAGGGAAGAGGAAGGAAAAATATTACGTGTACAAGTTAATGCAGCCCCAAGACACCACAGGCAGTAACTTACACACTGATACCTTACAAAGGCTTTATGAGTCTGTTTACTCTATTCACGCCTATTCATGAAAAAAAAATGCACTATCAGGTATAAAAACACAATGTACATGTGTTATCTTAAAGATACAGACAGTCAATAAATCATACCTGAGCTTTAACAGTATTATATTTACCTTTCTTGTATATTCATAGAATAATGGAAGTGGAAATGAAAAAGAGCTGGAGATGGAAAAGACCAAATAGGTTATCCATTCAATCTTGCTCTGTCAGAAGATCAGTCTGGAGCGATATAGCTTAGGTTTTGTCATGTGGAAATTAGTGTGTTCTTGGTGTCATAGTTTTCAACCACTTTTCGGAGCAGTTCATTTCTGAATAGTAGAGTTCTTGGACACAGTTGTTTTCCCCCAAACCAGAACTAAATTTTGACATCACTAATTTTCTCACCCTTTTTTCTCATTTTAATTCCATGGACCTTGTATAAAAATGTCCTCTGTTGGACATTTATACTATTTTGATATTCCTTGGATGATTCTCTGGTTTCTATTACTCACCTAAAATAAATCCAGTGGCTGGTTCTCCTTTTTTCCTGAGAGGTTGCCCCTAGGAAATATATATCACCCATCAGGCCAAATGTTTTGTGTTTACTATTTTCCCAAGAGGATGAGATTAGGATAATGTTCAGAAGATCTTTGCAAAAGGAAATGCCTCTCCTTAGCCACTCTCCTTCTGGCACTCTCCAGTCTAAGAAGAGAATTGCCTATGAGCCCCTGCAGCTCACATGCCTCACCCTAGCAGCCATTTCTGCCTATTGAGCATGTATTTTTTGGATTAATTTGTCCCACTTTGCACTTAAATCTTACTTAGCTATATAAGACCTGTTTCTTTTCCAAGACAGTATGGTCCATTTTTAGGATTCCTTTTTTCTTGCAAATATTGGCATTGTTTCAGATTTCATTAAAGTACTATTTACTCTCTTTTATAGATCGTTACAGTTATTTTTTTTAATTTTGAGTGAAGTTAATGCTATAGTTTGTAACATTACCTCTCCAGATTGATCAATTCATGGTCCTTTAAAAGCATTCTAATGCTTTGTTTACAAAAGTTAAGCCAGTTTTCAGGTTGTTGACTTTGAGGCCTCTCTCAAAAAAAAAAAAGAAAGAAAGAAAGAAAAGAAAAAAGATATGATGCTATAAAATATTTTACAGAAGTCATTATCATTACCAGATATATCTACATGCCTAAAAAAGTTTTAGAGTTTGTGACATTGATGACAAAAAAACATAGAATATAAGTGCCAAGAGTTTATTTACTTTTTACCTCCAGATCTATCAAGAAGTATAAAGATGGTAAACCCATATAGAATGAAGTTTGTATATTTAGATAATGCATCACTTTTTCAAAGCCAACTAATTTTAATGTGTGAATTTTTGCTATATAAAACACTTAGATTTAACTTCATAAACATGGATTTGTAAAACCAAGGACTAGAAAATACCTTTGCAGATGTCCAGAAACTGTGCTGTGAAGTTTCCAAGTATTAAGTCTAAAGCTTGTAACATCCCTTCAAGTCATAGGGATAAACTTCAAGTCATAGGTACAAGGAGGTAACTTGCCTAAGATCACAGAAAAGATTAAATGACAGAGACAGTATTAGAACACAGGTGTGTATCCCCAACAGCTATAGGTGTGCAGAATATGGATTGAAAGAATAAAAGACCAGAGCCAAGGGTCAAATGAAGGACCCCTGTGGTCGTCCAGGTATGCACAATGCTACAGAAGCATGAAAAGCACGGTCATATGGACATGTGATAAAGTGAAAACAGACATGAAGGGGAGCTGCAGTAATTACAAGTAATTTATATTTGTAATTACAAATAGAAGCCTGGTCATGAAGAACTTGCTCTTTGCTGCCCAAAATAGTTCCAAATTTATCCTGTTGGTAAAGAGTCATTGGAGAGCTTTAAGCAAGGACTCTGGGATCCCTCTGACTTAGAACATCAAAACTAATCTGAAGATAATAAGGATGGACAAGGAAACCCACTAAGAGGATTTATGCAATACACTAGGTAAAGACTGAGGCGATTCTGAAGTAAAGCAAAAGGCAGTGAAAGCAGAAGTAATGAGTAATGCTAATTAATTCATTTGAAGAAGAGAGCTGAGTAAAAGAGAGACTAGCCAAAGGGGAGGAGGAGGGAGTGGGAGGGACTGGGAATTTGGGGTTAACTGATGCAAACTATTGCCTTTGGAATGGATAAGCAATGAGATCCTGCTGTATAGCACTGGGAACTATGTCTAGTCACTTACTATGGAGCATGATAATGTGAGGAAAAAGAACGTATATATGCATGTGTAACTGGGTCACCCTGCTGTACAGTAGCAAATTGACAGAACACTGTAAACCAGTTACAACGAAAAAATAAAAATCATTATAAAAAATAAAAAAAGAAGCATTTCAATATTAAAAAAAATCAAGAGACTAGCTCACTGCTGAGTATGCAGTGCAGTGATGCCTTCCATTGGGGTAGAAATGTAGAACACAGAAACTGCTATAGAAGAAAACATGTATATATGGGAGTAAGGACACTGAAGGGAGAGGGAGGTCAGGCTGGATGAGTCTCTTTGGAGATCATTAAGTTTAATTTGGTGCCTGTTGAGTTTGACGGATACATACAGTATAGTACAGTTCAGTAAGATTAGATGTGATTACTCCCCTCAAAATATAAAACATTGTGTTCTAAACTGTGAGGATTTTCCAAACATGCATACCCAGGCCCTACCTTAGATATTATGACTCAGAAGTTCTGAGGTGACACTTAGGCTAATAAAACCAACCAATTAAAAAAAGAAAAAAAAAAAACACCTAGAGTTCCCATCATGGCTCAGCGGAAACGAATCTGACTAGCCATCCATGAGGATGCAGGTTCGATCCCTGGCCTTGCTTAGTGGGTTAAGGGTCCGGCCTTGCTGTGAGCTGTGGTGTAGGTCACAGACACGGCTTGGATCTGGTATTGCTATTGCTGTGGCTGTGGCACAGGCTGGCGGCTACAGCTCAGATTTGAGCCCTAGCCATATTAGACCCCATAGGCCACAGGTGAGGCCTAAAAATACACAGGCCAAAAAAATAAAATTAAAATTAAAATTAAAAAAAAAAAACCCACCCACCAGGCCTAACAAAACACACAGGCAGGACCTCCGCTGGATGAATAGAGCCTCTGAATCTCTAGGTTAACACTGTTTCACTGTTTATGTAGAGAGTGTGTTACAAACTATGGTTCCACAACCTACTTTTGCTCATTAAGTCAATTTGGTAAGATTGCAATAAATCTGTTGGTGAAATTTAACAGAATAGAAAATATCAGAGCTAACTGCACCGAAAAGATAAGTATTAGCTTTTTACCCCTTTTATATATGTTTTATATATATATAATATATATATGTATTTGTATGGATACATGAGTAGTGTGTGTACCTACATGTGTCTGCGTGCATGTACTGCTTTATATTATTAAAATTAATTTTTTCTTTCATGTTCAAAAAGTTTTAAAGCCATTGCTGTTAGATGATGCAACAAATTAAGATAAAACATTAGAAGCTATTTTTTTAATGTCAAAGTGGCCAATCCTATAAAGAAAACTGAGCCAGATACTAAGACAATGATTCTATTCTAGCTTCATTACCTATACAACGTTCCTGTGCAAGTCAAGATCTCTAAATGGCTTTATTTCTAAACAGGTAATATAATAGCAATCATAAACTACCTCACTGATAGCAATTTAATAAGAACATTTAGGTAAAGGGCTCTGAAATCTGAGAGAAATAGACTCTAAACAAAGATATCACATGAATTTAACTTTTGGAAAAATATGTCAAATGTATTTGGAACAACTCTTTTTTGACTCATCAATTTCATTACATAGCTTCCTCCTCTTGTTAAGTAACAACTTTTGAGTTATATTTTATTATTTACAATGAACCTTCACATACATAATAATATTGGTTTCCAAATGAAGTCTATGAGGTAGACTGGGCAAGTTGCTTTATTCACATTTTACAAATGAGGAAATTGGTTTCAAAGAGGCTAACTGATTTACCCAATGTAATCCCAGAACAATATCTTTCAAATATTAACATATATTTCTGATAAAACCATGATTGCTTCAATTTATATTCAAAAGCATGTTATTTAACTTCTATGAAGCTAATGATTTCATAACATTTTTCTTCTGCCATTACCTATTGAATTCAGTGTTACAGACATATATTCTAAATGACCCTATTTTGCTGAGAAAACGTTTTTCTGTCATATTTTTTTCAACTCTTAAAAGAGGGGCAGATGGTTGTCTATCCAAAATTTTCCCTCATTTTTGCTCATTTTATCCATGTACCTATACCTCAGAAAATATAATTTTATATTTAATTATACATAATATAGTGTATTATATTATTTATATTATATACAAAAAGTTGTGTCCTCCAATATGAAGATTTTCCAAATATGTATAACCAGGCCCTGTCTTAGATATTACCATTCAGTAGTTCTGAGGTGAACCTTAGGCTAGCAAAAAGCAACCAACCAATCAAAAACAATAACCCCCTCCCATCTCTCAAAACACTGATGAAGTTTAACAAAACAATCCATATATCCTCTTCTGGATGTATAGAGGCCTAAAATAGATAAATTAATATATATATATATATATATATATGTATGTATGTATGTATACATATATACACACAAACACACATATATATACACACACACACATATATAAATTTTATATATATATTATAAAATTTTAGCCCAGGAGCAAATCCTGAAAAATTTAACACTATTAAGGATACACCATTCTCCTTAATAGCAACTGGTTTACAGATAGGCATATGACCCATTCTGGCCAATGCAATCTAACAAGGGGCCTCTAGATCTAAGAGAAGGGATGTATAGAAAGAAACACAAAAAAAAAGACCACCATTTTATTCCTCTAGGTGTTGACATGTCTGGATGTGATGGCTAGAACTGCGGTATTCATACTGCAGCTATAAGGATAGCTGACCTAAGGACCAAGACAATTTCATGAAGTTGTGGTAATGGGAATATGAAATTAATTTATGATGAAAGGTTGAACTGCTGAACTCCTCAAACTTGGAGTCATCTTATATCAGAACAATTTCTATGAGTAACAATAAACTTCCCATAGAGTTGAGAATTTTAAATTACATTTTTTGATACTTGTAGCCAAACCTAACCAATATTCTACCAATAAAAATCTTCATTACATTTGATCTATAGGTCAAACTTTGAAAACTAAAGTCCTTTTTGTTTCACCATTTCATCAATAATTTAGAAATATTCTAATTCTGCCTATTTTTTAATGATGTTAATCTAAGATACTATTTTGATGCCTATTTTTTTAACTGAGGGACTATTTTCCAAGATTTTTGCATATTTAAAGAATCAAACTTTTTATAAACCATTCAAGAACACACTAGATAAATAATGACATTAAAAATATAAAACATTATGTAGTTCCCACTGTAGCTCAGCAGCTTAAGAACCTGACACAGTGTTCATGAGGATGTGAGTTTGATCCGTGGCCTCACTCAGTGGGTTAAGGATCTGGTGTTGCCACAAGCTGGAGTGTAGGTCGCAAATGCTGCTTTGGATCCAGTGTTGCTGTGTCTGTGGAAGAGGTCTCAGTTACAGCTCCAATTTGATCCCTAATTCAGGAACTTGGGAACTTCCATATGCCACACGTGTAGCTTTAAAAAAAATCTATATCTCTCTATTTATCTATAGATAGATAGCATATGCTAATAATCTCTCCAAAGTATTTAATTTTAAAAAGTTGACTCATTTCATACTTTTTGACTTATTAGGCATCACATGTGCAATAGAGTAAATGTATTAGAAAGTGTTATACTAACTAAGCTATTGGATATAAGGGACGTACAAATGACCATGGGTGGCATATAACACCTTCAAAAATTTTATTCAAAATCACTTATGTCTGTTTAGCATATTTTTCTGGCTAGACTATCTTCAGCTTTTATCAGTCTCAAAGGATTAAGAACCACTGTGTAGGATAAAAAGAATCCGCTTCCTTTATTATTCTTGAATCAGACTGACACAAACCAACATGTTCATTCAAATAAAGAATGATTTGATCTCTGATTTATCACTTCCTATAAGCATAGTGCATGTATATAATTTATATATAAAGCTATACCACTAGGTAGAGGCTGGAAAATACAAGAAGCATCAGATTTTTTTTTTTTTCAAAAAGGAAGACATAAATTAGGCGACTGGATTTTTAGTTCTGCACCATTTCATTCACAACAATATAGAGGTTTAATATTCCTTCCAATACTCAATAAAATGAGCATATGAAAAATGTAGAAAAAATATTTGGAATGGTACAGTATTCATAAAGTTATACTGCTAAACTTTGGAAAACCGAGCCTAACACTTTTATCATAGTGTCTACCATTCTGGGTTTATATCTGAAAACTCCATCCTACCCTCTGCTCCATCCACTCCCAAGCTCTATCTATAAAGGAAGTACTCTTCTCTCTAGAATTAAAATGTTTATTTCTCTCTGCTTCTGAACATATCATTCCTTCTCTCACAATATTCTCTCCTGTCCTCTTCACTTGTTGCCTGACATATGCCCCATTATTCATTACATGTTCCAGAGTCACTTCCTCTGAGAAGAGCTTCTTAAGAAGAGTATGACACTCACCCCTCTTTGCTCTTGTAGGACCCCAGGCAATCATTCAACAAATGTTCATTCAACACCTCTAAGCACTGGAGATAACAGCAATGATCTAAATGGAGACAATAAGCAAATAAACACATATTTGGCAGAGTGAATAAGTTATTTGAAGAAAAATAAATCCAGGTAAGCAAAGAGCAACTGGAGTGGAAGGCAGCTATTGCAGATAGGGTAGGGATAAAAATCCTCCACGGAAGTGTAACATTTGAGCAAAATTCTGAATTAAGTGAGGGACACAATGACATTTAGGGGAAGAGTATTCAAGGAAGAAGGAACAGCAAATTCACCACCTTGGAGCTGGGAGCATCCCAGGAATGTTTAAAGAAAAGAGGAGGAACACAGGGAGTGAAAAGGTAAGAGGAATGGGAGATGAGGTCAGAAAAGTAGCCTGATGCCTACTCAGGCTTTAATAGGTTCTAGCAAAGACTTAGGGCTTTTATCTTAGTAAGATAAAAGTTATGAGCAAGATGAGACTTGACCTTATTTTTATTTCTAAAAGCTCATTAGAGGAGTTCCCCGGTAGCCTAGTGGTAAGGATCTGACACTATCACTGCTGTGGTGCAGGTTAGATCCCTGGCCTGGGAACTTCCCCAGGCCCCTGGGCATGGCCAAAAAATTTGTTTAAATACAAGCCGATTATAGCTGCTCTAAGTAGAGTATGGGTCTGTCAGTGAGGAAATAGGAGATACTGAAGCTACTGCAGTGGTCCAGGCCAAAACTGGTGGCAGCTTGTCCTGGGGTGACTACAGATGCAGGAAAGTAAAAACTATGAACACCGACAAATCTTTTCAGGAAGTTTGCTATAGAATAGAGCAGAGAAATGCTTAATTCAATGGAGAATGTACTGAGGTCAATGTATAATTATTACTTGGATATGTTACAGTATATGTTACAATGATGGGAACAATCCAGGAAAGAAGGAAATGTTGACAATTTGAACTGAGAGGGGCTAATTACCAGGTGTTTCAGAGGTGAGATAGTGAGATTCAGAATGCTAAAATATGGGATGGTTTTTGTGGACCAGGGACAGTCCAAGGACCACAGCAGATAAGAATGCAGATTATTTGGCTGCAGACACAAGTGAGGTGGTAGGTTTGGTGGTACAACTATAGGGCCAGTCTCTTTGGCATCCTACAGATGGGGAGAAGAGAAGAGACATGGTAAGAAATTGTCTCAGATATGTAAGAGGTGATGGACTGAAAATAGACACATTAGGCTAGCTGAGTAACACTAATGGGCTTTTTGATCTTCTGAGTGTTCAGTGTAAAATGAGATTGGTCAGAATGAGCATGTGCAAAATAATTATTATAATAATGGATCATGGAGTAACCAAATAAGGAAGGAAGTCAGGACAGGAATAGAAACAATGGACAGTAAAAAGGGTAGGCCCAAGGGTTCAAACAATTATTGAGGCAAGAAAACTTGAATTTGTGTCCTGGAGGAAAAAATAGAAATTAAGAAATGGGTGGTAGCAGAGTGTCTGGCATAACTGTACGATTGAGGTAGAAGACAAGATAGTAGGAAATGTTGCTTTGGGGGCTCTATTCTTAGTCAAGGAAATATACGGTGGGATCACATTAGGCAATTCACAGAATCTTTGTGAAGGTCAAAGAATCATTGGAGGCTATCCAAACAGGACAATATTCAAATTACAATGAAAAGAAAAATGTTAACAAGACAGTTTTCCATTCCTGCTGGGAACCCCAAGTTTTCCTGTCTATGTTGATCCCAAAGGAATACCACTGAAACCCACATAATAGCAGCAATCTTCTAGTAACCCTCACCAGAAAAATGAATTCTACACTGTGCTACCTTCTTCCTGTAACATGTCCCCTAAATCAAAATCTTGCTTGAAAATGTCTGATGAGAGAAATCTAGATGAAATTTTTGGGATGCAATTGTAAGGAAAGTTTGAAAATTAAGTTTCTGGAATTTACTTCGGTAATTGAGAAATTCCCCAAATATAAGAGTATTAAGGAGATTTGGGCAACTAACACTACAATAAATATAAACTACAGGTATTTACCTATTTACTGTTGTGTTCCCAGCACTTTTCACAATTTTTGTGGAATAAATGGATAAATAAATGAAAAAGTAACTACTTTTTTATGCACAGCCATTTGTTATTTGTCTTGACACCAGGCCCCCATCTTAAGATCCACAATAATACAAACTAAACCAAAGGTATTTTAGAGATAAAATACTACCTTAAATCTCTGGGGTTTTTCTGTACACGAAGACTCTGGGGAGCCAGGACACCTGAGCTTCAATTCATTTCAATACAACTGTCCTAAGAAGATGCTAGATCACCGGCAGTGTTTGAGATTATAAGACAGAGCATTCATTAAGCAGATGCTCACTGAATCCCTACTAGGGTTAGATATTCTTCTAAAGGGTTGGGCATACAGCAATGAACAAAAGAGATTTAAAAAAAAAAATCCTTGCTGATGGCATTTATAACTGTAGAAAAAAGTGATGTTTTCAATAAATTACCTTCAAGTGATTCCAAATTTAAGCATGTTTATGGTATGACAGAAAAGCGTCAAGAAGAAAATGAAATCAGCTATAACTGCACTAACGCAACTCTTGTGGTTTCTGATACACATTCCTGCAGTTTCTTCTAAGTATATGACATAAATATTTTCTTACAAAAACAAATGTTACTTAAACATACATTTTTCTAACTTGCTTTTATTCACCTGACATTAATTTATGAATATTTTCCTATATATTTATGCAATTTTTATAACCTTTAAAAAAGCATACATATTATTCTGTCATAAAAATATCGCCTTTTTGTTGACCACTTAGTTTCCAATTTTTAATTATTATAAACAATACTGCAATGAACATCCTTGTGCATAGCTATTTGCATTTTTTCTTTTAAAAAATTAACAGAATTGTTTTCATTATTATTTCTTTAAAATAATTTCATAAATACGAAATTGCTAGGTTAAAGATTAACCGTGTTTTAAGATTGTTAATATATATGTATACACAGAACTCCCCTCCAGAAAAAAAGTTGTACCAATTTCATTCTCAGCTGCAGTGTGTATGACAGTGCCTATTTCCTACACCCTAGCAGACTCTTCTTTTTTTTTTTTTTTAACTATTAATCAGCTTCTGATGATTCAGCGTGTGACTCTCGCAGTAGGGAGAAAGGCAGTTGGGCAGCTGTCACTAGATGATAAGTCAAGAGATTTTTCGATACGGACCATTTATCCAGAAGGATTACCCTGTGCCCAGTGGGATCCTTACCTGCTTCATGCTGATAGGAATGCCTAAGAAACTTCTGAAGAAGAAAGGAACAGAGAAGAGCAAATATATCAGTAAAACTCACCCTTATCATTATTACCAATCCATCTTTTCATTAAGAAACAATATTAACTGCACTGAAAAAGGTATTTGAATAACTTTTGCAATGACAGGTACAGTTTAGCTCTGTAAACATGTTTATATTTGGTAGATAGAGTCATCAAAGGCAACCGGAAATGCAGCTGAGTATATATTATCAGCATCATTAAATAATAAACACTGAACAACTGGGAATTCATGTTCCATCTCTTGGACATAATCTGTAGAATCCAAATAAAGGATGATATTTAAGTGGATGGTCATTTTTCCTTATGTTTGTTCTACTTCCCGGATTGTAATAGTTAATACTTACTGATACATGTTAAATAACAGAAACTTCACAAGCAAATAACAATATTAGGATCAGTCTCCCCATTTTACTGTTAAGATCCAAATAAACCAGGGTTATAGCTGATAAGTGGTAGATCCTGGACTTGAAATCAGATTTACCTGCCTCCATCACCCACACGTATGTTTAAGCTTCAGGCCAAACTGTTTCCTGATATGTGCAAATCGCCACTTAACACCAGGGACAAGAAGAAGTTCCAGTGAGACCAACCCAGGAGTCACTTGCTTCATAATTTAGAATTAATCCACTCTAATAAGATCCCATGGATTTTGGAAAGCCAAGAAGGGCCTGTGTGAACTGGGAAAAACACATGGCAATACACTGCCCTTTCCTGCTATTATTGGTGGTGGCAGGACCCCACTTCTCTTTCTGTACAGCGTAAACTCACTAGTCTTTAGCCTCCCCATACCAGGGGAACTGCTCAAAAAGTTCGAAAGGCCCTAACTTCAATCACAAGTGATATCTCACATTTGCAGATCTACCAAACAGGTGCTGATTATGTGTACCTAGTCAGAATACTATGCCCTCCTGCCTGACCTGAGCTTTTTCTCACTGGATAAACCCCGCCTTGACTAGGCTCCAAAATCTGCATATGGCTTCTGTTTGGCTTCGGCCTTTCCCATCCATTTCCCAGAGACCACACTTTCTCTAGCCTACAAACGAGTCCCCTGCTGGCTCCCTAAGTTTGCCTTTCACTCAGCAAAGCCAGATCTTTACATATAGTCTTTAAAAAATGGAAGTGTACTCTGAACTTCCTCTGGATCCAGACTGGGCATCTTTGGGGTGAGAGTTTAATATTAAACAAATTCCTATACGTTTATTCTTTTAACCTTTAGAACAATTCTATGGAATAGATCATTATTTTATAAGTGAGAAAATCAAGGCACAGGCAGATTAAGTGACTTGCCTGGCTCTTACATACTAAGATTTGAATCTAGGTCTTCTAAATCCAATGTTTTTTATATTATAACATTTTTATAGAACCACTCAGGCCTGAAACGGTGGTGGTTCCTTTCCATAGCTAGATTTAGTCATTTTCAGCTGAATAAAAAATTCCCATGTGCTGCCCAAGTGGACGCCTGGCCCTTAGCACCAGTCCAAAAGATGGGCCCATGAATTAGATAGGCAGCCATCACCTTTTACATGATCCGTAATGTCAGATATTAAGCCTTATTAACAAATAGAAGCAGCTCAAGCCAATGCTTAGTGACACGTGGAGGAGTTGACTGACTTATACAAAACTTAAAATGCACAGAGAAATTATAAAAGTATAAAAAGTATCTTACTGCCTATCTCATACCCCACATGGTCCCCTCAGCATGATATGCCATCCCAACATGAGTCCCATGCAAAGGTACCCCAATTAGTAAGAGACCTTAGGCATCTCAACATGTAAAATAGCATTCAAAAGGATTGTGATTATATAATATGCCATATTTTTCGCCCCCAAAAAAGAGAAAAGGAAAAATTCTGCTTTATAGCTCTCATCTAATTGCCCTCATAGACTAATCAAGAAAGAAAATGATGCTATCTCCTCTCTCTCTAACCTTTTGATCTACTCCCTACCAGGGTTTATTTCATTTTCTCAAAACCACAAAAAGAATAAAATAAGGTGATCAAGGCTGAAGTCACCCCTTTTGCAGTTTTCCCTGACTTGACACATTTTATCACTAAGCAGAATCATGTAAGATTTCTATTTAATAAATTATAGTTTCTACTACCGAATGTCACAGAATTTCTTTAAAAAATTCTCCTTTATTTAGGTTAAGTAATATCCTCTTGAATGCACTGCCACAACTGATTACAATTAGATTACAATTAGAATTCTAGTTTGCACTAAGATAATATGACTGTATGACTATATGTTGATATCAACACACGTTAAGTCTTGGAGTTGACATAGTTAGTTTACAGCAAAAGAGGAATCAGTTTCTTAGCCAGTCCTTATGCCATCCAAAATATTACTGGAAATTCTACTAGCCTTTAAGTAGATATTGTGTTGTATTATAAATACCAATACTATCAGTTCTCAAGTTTCCACAAATTATATAATCATTCAAGCCACTACAGGGGTTGCTTATGAAACAAATGTGACAGCATTTATCATATTGATCCTTGTCAACAAAGTACTTGTATCCATCCCCTCTACAGCATTTTTTAAAAATGCCATTCACTATTATCCAAAGAAACAGAATAATAACATTTTCAGGATTGGGATTAGCATTTAGGTTGTTGCAGGCATTTTAAGATGTGAAGAAAGTAAGAATAGAGGAGAAAGGGGTTTTACCAATACTCATGTTTATCTTAGTCTAGAAAACAGACTATATTATACGTATTTCCTCTAATATCAAAAGTGGTTAATTGCTTACCTAGTTTCATCTGATTGAGTAATCTTTTCTACAGTTTGAATCAATGAAAAGTGCTATACCTTTAGAATTAGAATTTTTTATCACTTCAATGGATTTTGGTGATTAGAGAATACGCATGTGGTGAACTAAGGCCCCGAGAGGTCAAATGCGACTGATTTTACATTTCTTTTATTAAGAAATTTTTGCTCATTTTACGAGAAATCTATTAAATGTCTTTTAAGAAGGAAAATAGAACAATAAACTATGAACACAGTCAGTTATTATTCACTAACTTACAGTGCTTGCATAAGAGGACATTAGATTAAGAATTGCTTTTCTTATCATTGTCATTTGTTGGACATTTCACTTCATAAAAGAGAAAATGACTTTTGTGCTATTTATTCACAATTTTTCACACTAATATTAGCTCCCCAAGTCAAATTAGTTGCCTAATTAGCATTGGAAGTGATGGATGTATTTTAAATGGCCCCCAAATACATCATGGCACATGTACATTTTTCTTCTTGCTGGATTCTACATTTTCATTTGTAATTGGAAGCTGCCAAGGGTCACATCAAGAAGATTTTAGAATCATCTCATGATTCTTTTATAGCATAGCTCCAATCTATACTAATGAATGTGTTTTTTTTCTTCCCATTCCAAGTTCCAGTCAGAACACTTATTCTTTGCAGAAATGAAACATAAAACACGTTCTGTTTCGGTATTGTTCTCTGTTGCCTTCAAAGAAAATTTCTCTCTTCCTCTCTTAATTTACTCCATTCACCTGTACTATAAAAATTATTCCTTTTTACTCCTTTAATAATTTAATCCCATAGGCTTCTCCTTAGTTTCTCCATATTGGCTCTTATGCTTCTTCAAAAAAGGCTCAGGTTGCTTTCATTTTAAATGAACTTCTACCGATTATGTTCTGTTAACTTAGCAGTAATCTCTTTCTAGTCATTCTAAATAATACTTTCTGACTGATCTTGACCCATTCCTTTCTGAAGATACTTTTCTGCTTTGATTTCAGGAATGATGAACCACCTTAAATTTTTTTCCTACTGCTGATTCTTTGGTAGGCTTTTCTATCTCATACATCCCTGAGTTGTGTTTCTCAGGACTCTGCTTTTAGTTCTTTACTTTCCGACTTTCTTCTGAGTCTTGCAATGATTTAAATCAATCATCACTATCTCCAGCTACCCCTTCTATATGCATGATTCCTGTGTTATTCATAGAAGGCCAACCCATAAATTTTTGGATTGTTTCTGCAATGGTCCCACCAAGATGGCTAGGAATCCTTTACTAGATACTCTGAGTTCTGGCTAATAGGTGAGAAAAAGAGAAAGCATTAAGTATTACGCAGGAATTTTGTGTTTCCTTTTGTTTTTGTTTTGAAGTCAACTTGGAAGTTGAATCCATCACTTTGAGGAGTCTTTTCCCTGTGGTTTTTGCTGTTGTTGGTTTTTGTTTTTTTGGGTCTTTTTGTTGTTTTTATTTTCTCTAGAGGTTTTATGGTTTCAGGTCTTAGATTTAAGTCTTTAATCCATATGGAGTTGATTTTTATATAAGTATAAGATCAGAGTCCCATTTCATTCCTATGCATGTGGATATCCAATTTTCCCAAGACCATTTATTAAAGAGACTATCCTTTCTCAATTATGTATTCTTAGCACTCTTGATTAACCTAGTTGATTATATATGCTTGGATTTATTTCTGAGCTCTCTCATTCTCGCAAGTGATATTTATTGAGTCCTTAGTATAAACCAGACATTATTCTAGGTGCTAGGATTGTAGGACAAAGTAAAATTAAAACAAACTCTGCTTTTGTGGAGCTTAAAGTCTGGCCAGGGAGACAGAAAATCTAAAAAATAAGTAATTATTATGAATAAAACGTTTGCATGGTGAGAGCCTGTCTAGTATGGCATTTGTAGCAAGTCCTGCCTAAGTGCTTGTTCTATAGATAAATGCTAAGGGAAACAAAACAGGGAGGAGAGATGAGTGGTTTTCGAATTATAGGTAGCCAGGGAATGACTTGCTTGTGAAAATCACATATGGGCAGAGAGTTGAAAGAAGTCACAGCAAATTATTTTGATATCCTAAAGAACACTCTAACAAAGGAACCTGAAAGTCAAAAACACTGAGGTAGGAGTTTTCCTAGTGTGTTTCAGGAATTAAAGAGGTCAACATGGCTAGGCTAAGCATGGTAAGACAGTGAGAGTCACAGTAGACAAAATCAGAGGGAGAATGAGACAGATAGGTTAAAGCACTATTGAAGGGTTTGGGGCACAGGAATGTCAGGGTTTCAATTGTTTTTTACACAGCTTTGTACTGTCTGGGACTCTGACAATAGCTGGAAATAAGAGAAGAAACCATTTATGAGGTCATTGTAACACACTGGATGAAAGATGTTTGTGGCTTTGACCAGAAAAGGAGTGCTGGGATGGTTAAAAGTGGTCAGAATTGAGATATACTCTGAAATAGAATCAACTAGACTTTGCTCTCAGATTAAATGTAGGGTGTGAGAAAAAAACAAGGATTATTGAATAACTTCAGCCTAAGCAACTGGAAAATAAAATTACCATTAAATGAGATGAGAGAAACTATTACAAGAAGAGTAGGCTGAGGAGGAAGGCCAGGAATGTGGTTTTAGATACATGAAGTGAAAATATAGACTTGAGAGTTATTAGTGAGAGAAGATAGATAGTAATTAGAGTCATAAGAGTACATAAAATAATCTAGTAAGTGAACATGGTACAATGAGAGAGAGAGAGAGATGGGGTAGGGAGAATATATCCAAGGACTGATTACCTAGAGTGTATAAAGATTTGCAATAGTAACCAGCAACAGACAGGGAAGACTGGGAAACAACCGTTTGTGAATTTGAAGGAAATTCAAGGGAATGTGGTGTACTGGAAATCAAGTGGAAAAGTGAAAAAGCAGAAGTATTAACTTTGTCAAGTGATTAACTTTGTTAAACACCTTAGCTCAAAATAAGACCAAGAATTATGAATTAGATTTAGTAACCCAGAGATCTTTGGTGATCTTAAAAAAAAAAAAAAAACGAGTTTCAGTAGAGTTATGGGAACAAAATCTTGGGATCAAGAGACAGTGGAAAAGAAGAATTAGAGAAAATGAATATAATTTTTTAAAGCAGTTTTGCTATAATAGGTAGCAATAGTAAAGGGTGGCAGATGGAGAGTTTTTTAATGGGAAACATATTTTGATGCTAGTGAGAAAAGTTTAGTAGCGAAAAAATGGCACAGGAGGAGAACAGTTAACTTTTACTTGCAGTTGGATTCTGGAGCCCTTCCTTTCCCCTTGAATTATACTTTTCCTGAAGCTCCTATCTACCAATCAATTCACTCAGCCCAATCATCAAAAATACAGGTCCATATTTTTTCTCTGGCTTTTAAGCTGCCAATTTTACTAACACCCCCATTTGTTTCACAGAACACTCGAAAGTCATGTAAATCTTTTTCTAGAACATAACCTCTACCAGTCATTTTACATGAAAACTAGATTTCCCATGATGGTGCCACTTCTCCAAAAATGCATGCAAGTGGAGAATGCTCATGGTCTTAGGCTTATTTTGATCAATTGGTTCACCTTGATTCACGTGTCTGACTACACTGGGACCCCCTGAATAGCCACTTCGACTACATCAATGTTTCCATGAGCTTAAATTTTCTTTTCTCCCTTGGTTTTCTGCCCCGCTTACACCAGCACTACACCTGCTGATTAGATTTACCATGAAGGTTTTCAATCTTAGCCAGACTTTCATTATCATTCAGAAATTATTTTACCTATTCCTATTCAACAACTTTTTTTTCCCATAGGCCATGGTGGCTGCGCAGATCTCTCCGATTCTTATTTTTATGTCTCCCTCTCATCTGGTGCACTCATTATACCTTTACTGAGGCCCTGCTACATGTTTAATTCTCTGCTTAGCACTACTTATGCAAAGGTCCTTGAATTTAAGAATCTCATAATCTTGTATAATAAATTGTAGAATTAAAACAATAAGAGAAATGGAACAGAGAAGTATATAGATAGAATCAATCAATCAAAAACAACCTCTAAAACAATTTGTTTCATGTTTTAATGGACGTATTAAATAAACTGAACAAATGCTGAATAAGCAACTCTGCAATAGAGAGTCAGAAAGAAAGAGGTGGTATTTGATTTAAGAGTTGAAAGATAACCAAAGGTTTTATAATCCATAAGAAGAGATTGAACAGAAGGTAAAGCTAAGCAAAGGGTATTTCCGAGCAAGTAAATGAGCCACAAAATCAGGGTTTCCCATGTAATAATCACTGTATCCAATTTTCCCAGAGGGGATAGTACAAATTAAAGAATTTGGACCCCTTTCTTAGAACTTGGGAACCATAAATAGTTTTTGTGAAGAATGAGTAGAGACATATATGTATCCATTTAAGAAATACTGGAGGTCCAAGGTGGCTTAGCAAGTTAAGAACCAGACAAGTATCCATGAGGACTCAGGTTCGATCCCTGGCCTTGCTCAGGGGGTTAAGGATTCAGCATTGCCGTGAGCTGCGGTATAGGTTGCAGACATGGCTTGGATCCTGCATTGCTGTGGCTGTGGTGTAGGTCCGCTGCTGCAGCTCAGATTCCACCCCTAGCTGGGAACTTTCATATGCCAGAGGTCCAGTCCAAAAAGAAAGAAGGAAGAAAGGGAGAAAGAGAGAAAGAGAGGGAGAGGGAGGGAGAAATATAAATGGGAGTTATATGGAACACAAGCTGGAAAAAGGGAGAGACTCAATACACTTTAATGAAAACTGGAAATCATCTAGAAAATAAATGATAAAGGTCTCTAGAGCAATGTTGTCAAAAAAAAAGAGAATGGGCTTGGTTTAATTTTTATGAAGGTACAATTAAAGAAAATGTGTTCATGGGTTAGATTTAAAGGACTACAATGGGAGAGAAGTTAGTCTGCCTTCGATACTTCTAACTTGGATAATTGTGTAGATGGTAGTGCATTAATTAATGAAATAAAAGGAATGGAGAAGCAACAAAAAGGTTAGGTTTGAGAGGCCTGGGTACGTATGTCCAGTAAACAATTAAAAATTCAGATCTGGAGCTTCTGAGAGATAGTGGGGTTGGAGACATCTATTTAAATGTCATCAGGTGGTAGGTACAAGTTAAAGTTGGAACAGTGAACTAAATCCTCTGAGATAGTGTCAAGTAAGAAAAAAGGTATTCCGTGAAGAAAATATATACTTTGAAGGGTGTCTGGGTTGTATCCAGAATATAGTCTTTTTGCCATCTATACTTGCTACCTATTTCCTCAATCTTATTAACCAATAAAAACTGACAAGTCTTAGTTCCTAAACTTAAATCTTAAAAAGTACTAGTTCCCTTTTTTTCTTCTTTCTTCTTTTTTTCCTTCTTTAAAATTTATTTCTGTTTTTTCAAAGTGTCAGATGATTTCTACAAGTTTATCTTCTATGTAAACTGGCAGAAATGTCTAAATAGTTTCACTTTAGAGAATTCTTTCATCATTTGCTCGTACTAAAACCATTTAATTTGAAGACCCTATGATTTTACTCCATTATCACCTACTCTGTTTTTCTAGTGAACATAAGTACGTCATTCCCAGAGGTTAGCTCTGGCATATGGTAGATAGTGCAGGACTCACATTCAGCAACTAATTCTTCTACATTCCAGCACATTCAACATTCTGTGTTGCCCCATGTCTCCTTCAAATGTCCAGGACCTTGCACAGCTTTTTTATTATAAATTTTCTGGAAAAATTCACCTATGTCACAAGGAACACAATCACGAAAAAAAACCTTTTTTCCCCCCAAGAAGATATAAAAAGGTTACAACCCTTGAATAAACTACACAAGGAGTACTACTAGATACAATATGGCTTGATTCCAGCAATAAATTGTGAGTTGAAGCAAAGAGGCAAAATAAGAAACTACTACAGTCTTGAACTGAGATATTTTTAGACTTCCGTTTGAGCACATTCAGGTGAGAAACCATCCTTATTAATGGATTAGGAAGCTAACTGATCTGTGTTATGCCTGAAAGTGGCTAGAGAAAATGGAAAATAAGGGTACTCATTTTGTGCCACATTCATATATTTAAGCTCTACCTATGTCCTTTTAACTTATATCATTAGCACTTAATATACAGATAATTCATTTTAAAGTTGAAAAGGTTATAGGGTTATAATTTTTATAATTTCTCATCACTAATGCTTTATATATTACATTTGAAGCACCCAGTAAGATACATCTGAAGGATTTCTGCACTTCACAAATTTTATAGAAATTTCTTGGCCAGTGACTAAAATGCTGGCCTATTTGAGACAATGTAATAACTAATGAATGAGGTAACACAATCAAATTATTCTTACGTGAATGCACTCTCAAGGATTTTTAAACTCCTTATCATATTTTAAGAATTTCAAAATACTTTTAAAATATGAAATTTGGTTCTGGGTGCTTATCAATCCTTAACCTAAATAACTGTGTATTACTAGCAGATCTCTAGCAATTTATCCCTCCTCTTCCCACTGGGCTCCCCCTTCCCTCTCCATAGGTCATAAATATACCGAACCACTCCATTCACAGTAAAATCTTCAGGGTATTCACGTACCTTTCATCATACAGAAAATGGCCCATAGATTCTTATTCTTTGATTTTTCTTCAATAAGCAGTTTTTAATTCCTAATATCACTTTCAATCTCTTTCTATCACAATTTAATCTTTTTTTTTTTTTTTTTTTTGCCTTTTGTCATTTTATGGCCGCACCCGCGGCATGTGGAGGTTCCCAGGCTAGGGGTCTAATCGGAGCTGTGGCCACTGGCCTGCGCCTCAGCCACAGCAACGCAGGATCCGAGCCGCGTCTGCAACCTACACCACAGCTCACGGCAACGCCGGATCGTTAACCCACTGAGCAAGGGC